>JAYKAV010001445.1:4512540-4706695 GCA_035582835.1 Phoebastria nigripes | reverse complement strand
ACGCTGTTGGAGCGGGGAGCCTTTTGCACAGGGGACAAGTGCCACGACTGCAGAGCAGGGCTCAGGCTGCTCTGGCTCCCGTACGAGCACGAGACTCAGTCACCATACCCTCTCGTGACCTGCAAGCTCAGGTTCCCACCACCTTAATGAGGGAGACTTAACACRTGCAGCAAGGTTAAAGAAAGCTTTTGAGATGTCTCCAATTCAGAGCATGCACTTGTGCAGTCCACGCCACATTTATGAGAAGCAGTGGCCTGAYGGCAGCCRTGTGGCAGAAGASATGCACTCATACCCGTATTTGGGACACCTCCAGTGGACATCCAATGACAGTATATGGGTGAAGACTTGCAAGCTCTTCGATAATTGTCACGTCAGAAGAACTGTCTATGTCTGAGTGCTAAAGAAGCCCAGGCTTCTCCCCTGTTTTTTAGATGGTGTGGGACGTGGCCAGTTCTTCCATGATGTGCAAAGCTACCAGAACCTTCATCTCCTAATTGTGGATCTTTGGAAAATGAAGGTAAAATTGAGATGAGATGCTATCTCCACATCTTTCACACCAGTGGTTTTCACTCTGTGGCCCGACCTTCTCCCCCCAAAAGTTTGTTTTGCTGCAAAATGACCATAATAACAGTGCGTTTACCATTCATCTTTGCTGGTTCAAAGAGTTAAAGCTCATTATGGTTTTGGTATATGAAGGCAAGAAGAGAAACATGTTATTTGAGTAAGATCTCCCATGTGAATTTTTTCATTTGAATACATCCATGATATTCTCGTTTAGTGCTTTGCATCCCTCCAGCTTCAAAGAGCAAGCTCTGAGCTACAGTTAATGACAGTTTGCTGATCTCTCCTCTCGAACTTGTTGCTTGTTTCTTGGGGCTTTGTTTCCCTCTTGTGTACCTTTGAGCTTTTGAACCAATGAAAATGCTTACCTAGCAGATCCATCTCACCAAGTTCTTTTGATCAAGGACAAGGCTGAGAATCTGGGGGATAAAAAATAATGACAAGCACCAGTTGAGACCATGAAGACAATGCAATCTGCTTAGCCCTCTGCATCCCAACAGATTGTTACTACAAAGTCAGGCTTGCCAGTGACCCAGGCCAAAGCACTTTCATCACATTAACTGGTTGCCATTCCAAAAGGCTTCAGGTTTTCCAGGCTTTTTGGCAATTTCCTGTCACTTCCTCAGAGCTGCTTACCCTTCTGCAGTCTCTTCTCTGAGGGGCGTATCCTGGATTGAATTTTCTCTTTTTCGTATTCTGTAAAAATCCTGAGCCACTGACAACTCTGGTCACAGCAGCATTATTAAAAACTTTTCTTGACCAGTGTTCTGATTCCCAGGGGATAACTGGTGCAGATAGCCAGATGCTGCAGGATTTCTGCCCTAATTGTGTTCAGACACAGACTGCAGTTTTCCATGCTGGGCTGCCTGGCACAGCAGCCCTTACCTCCTGCATACTGGAGCTCTTATCTCAGTATCAGCCAACTAGCAAAGGCAAGTGACCAGCTTCAGCATTTTCTTCACTCATGGAAATCGGCCCATTTCCTTGATAGTTGATAATTATCTGCAGGAATTTGGCTTTGCAGATCTTAAATAGCAAACCAGGAAGTCTGAGGATCTCTGTTGAAGAAAGCTTTAGCCTAAGTGTTTAATAGTCTGGCATAAGATCACAGCATAAAAACCAAAATGACCCATGTTAGAAGACTGAATGTTCTGACCACAGTTATGAGTAACAGATATTTATAGGAGAACTGTAAGAAAGTGTAAAAATGAGGGCATCTAATGGTTTTAGCCCTAAGCACAACAGGAAGTACAACCACAATCACATGGTAAGGCATTTCCATGGCAACTGCTAACATTTTCCATTAAACTGGAATTAATTTCAGGCTATAATCTGCCTAAGGACACAGAACGTATAAGGATGCAGCAAGATAGCTAACGCCACACATAGAAAAAGGAAATGGCTGAACTGTGGGTACAATGGGAGTGGGAAGCAGCAAGAGCAGGACTTGGCATAAGAAAACTCCATCCCAGCATGTCGTGTCACAGCCAGGAAATGCTCCCTGCCCTCCATTATCACCGGATCTCACTACGTGGGTTTCCCTGCAATGGACTGGGTAAATAATGCAGGTGCGAGAAGTCTGCATCACTTCTCTTTCCCTGGTCCCATAACTGCGTCATGGGTCTCTCCTAGCTTAGGAACAAAAAGTATTAATTAACTGCCTTACCAGACATGCTGCCTCCATGATTGCCAGGGCCCTGACCAGCCCCCCAGGGCTTCCCTCCACCCTGTCCATGGCCCAGGACCCCCCTCCAGCCCAAACCAGGGCTATCAGTCCTTGTCCCAGCGACACTGCAGGTTGTCAGTTTCCAGTTTCCCCCAGCCTTGCCCGGCCTGGCTGTGGGCCCCGATGAGCCAGGCCCACCGGTGGGCCAACATCCCAGCCCGTCCTCAGCCTGGCCCCGTCCCCACAGCCCTGCCTGGCCATCCCTGGACATGACTCTGAGCTGCAGATTGACTTCCTGGCTTGAACTCATCCTGCCTCATCACCGTGAACCTACTTGATGATCTGCAGGTGCAATTGAACTTGACGAGGGTCTCCAGGCCTGCCCTGCTCCCTGGATGGGGGCGGTGGGACAGGCCTTCTTGGTGTTGGCATACTCAGCTCCCGACTCCCGGGCCCTGAGGGAGCTGCCAGCCCTCACTGCACCCTGGCATTAAGTGTCCGCAGTGCCATGATGCCTAGGTTCTGCTGCAAGTCCTTGCCAGGAAACTGCACCCCAACCCACCCACAGTCTCCTGCACCCTAATAGATCCTGTTGTTGCTGTAACTGCAAGCTACAGATTAAGTAGCAGTGGGGCAGTCCCAAGAGAAGGTTGAACTGGGCCAACAGAAGTCCTCTTGTCAATTTATGAGTTGTGGAGAAGTGTTACTGCATGATAGCTGGATCTGTTGGTTTCCCACAACTGAAAACTACAGTGATGAGGCCTTACATCTGCTTCTTCAGCTCCTTCTTGAGGAACGAGCGGCATTGAATAGGTTTCTCAGTCCAGCTGGCCCAAGGTCTTGGGGAACGTGAGAGAAGAGCTGGCCTCACCAGCAATTTGTTTTGATTAACTAGCATCTAGGAGGGTTGTGTTAACTTTCATCTAGGTGGGATGTATTCATGATCTCCCAGTGCACAGGCTTAATGGTGGCTGGTTCATCAGATAGACTGTCCCCATTTACCTTCCCAGCTATCTAGACAGGTTATCACTCTGGTTATGAAGCAGGTGTGAGGTGCCAACATCAGCCCTCAGATGAGGATGTTGAACCTACAGCAGCTCGCAGCACTTAGGAAGTGCTCAGTTTTCATGGCTGGGGTGAGTGGTGTCAGGCCAGCCCAATGTCCAGACCTCTGGGGTAGGAAGGAGTCAATGATGGTGTTTCGGCTCAGCCCAGATCCCCCTTCTCTCAGTGACTCTCACTCAGTAGCTACAACAAGTGGCACACCTCCAACAGCCTCCACCAAGACCGTGTTTTGCAGATTTTAATCTAGGCAAAATAAGGAGAGGAGCACAATCACGGCTAACGGAAATTATTCTTACCTTTATGAGGAATGGCTTCAAGTGGAGCATTCCACTGAATGAGTATGGGTTCCCCCTTCCTTTCTTCCCCGAAGTAACTTATTTGTGAAGATCCCAGCAGTGAACGGATACTGTACTTTCTCTTCCTCTTTCCCTCCGCAAGTGTCAAACCAAGTATGAACAAGATGCTGTGTGATGGGACACTCCTCTCATGTCAGAACAATCTGTAGTGGTTATTAAAGATTCGCAGGCAGGTATGAAGAAACAGTCTGAGAAAAGATGATGTGTATTCCCTGTTCCAGAGCTAGAGGAAAAGAAAGGTCACCAATCTTCTGAATGCTTCCTTGAAGTCAAGGGCTTCTGGAGATGTATGCACAAATAGCAAACCTGCTATCTTGGAGATGGGGCTAGAGGGAAACCAGCTTAGTATGTATACACTTCAGAGGAGACAGCATGAGAAAGATGAGGTTTCCTGGCACTTTACCTACCCTGATCAAACCACTGCAACTGAAGTCAATATCAAAATTCTCACCATCTTCCACGAGTTTCATGGTTTTTCCATCCATTTTCCCCTCAGATGTATTGAGGAAAGAATCCACCTGTATTATCTTCGTGTCTGCTGTGCAGACGAGGAAATGCTGCATTTGTACATGTAAAGGGATTTGTCTTGTCTCACAGGGCTGGGAGTCTGAGACAAACAAAAAGGTGAAGCCATAGGTGCCATTATTTGTATAGAAATAGTTTAAATCTGAGGAAGAAACACACTTTTGACACCCTGTAGCTTCAAAAGAAGTGAAAGGAAACATGACACATCCTGTTTCTACAAACCCTTTTCCAGTAACTCTAAAGAAAATCTTTAAACGTTTAAGGGTTTGCAAAGCTGCTTACTTTCATTCATAGTTTTCCTGTTTTCCTCTGAGGTCAAACAGATTTATGTGTGAAAGGACAACCTGCACTTGACAGAGTGAACCCATCTGCCACTTCTTGTTTACACCAGTTCTACAAACTAATCCCAGGGTCTCTGCCTTTTCTTGTATTTTCAAACTCAATAAAAACACAAAGGCTTGAAGAGCAGAGTAGGTGGCACATTTTAAATGCTTCTGCAAAGGCTGATTTGCTTCAGTGTCTTCTCATGATTGAAGTAGGGCATCTGCTGACATAACAAAGAAATTGTGCACAAAGCAAATGAAAATGCTGGAAAATCTAAGGTCAAGCAAGTTAATCTGAGTGTTAAGAATGTCCATGGTACAGCCAAGCTCAGATCTGTCTAGTATCTGCTCAAAGTCAAAATCTTCATTCAAAGTCTTTGCTCTCCCACCCTACAAATTCTTCTCAATGGCAGCCAAATTCTCATTGAAGCTGATGGGAACAAGCTCTGACACTTATATAAGTGAGTTTCCAATGCATGGGAACCATCCTTCTGAAATCAGTAGAGGCTACATTACTGTAGGTAACTTAGAATCATAGAATCAAGAATCATAGAATCATTTAGGTTGCAAAAGACCCTTAAGATCATCGAGTCCAACCGTTAAACTAACATTGCCAAGCCCATCACTAAACCATGTTCCTAAGCACCACGTCTACACATCTTTTAAATACCTCCAGGGATGGTGMCTCAACCACTTCCCTGGRCAGCCTGTTCCAGTGCTTGACAGCCCTTTTGGTGAAGAAATTTTTCCTAATATCCAATCATCTAAACCTCCCCTGGTGCAACTTGAGGCCCTTTCCTCTTGTCCTATTGCTTGTTACTTGGGAGAAGAGACCAACACCCACCTCACTACAACCTCCTTTCAGGTAGTTATAGAGGGCAATAAGGTCTCCCCTCAGCCTCCTCTTCTCCAGACTAAACAACCCCAGATCCCTCAGCCGCTTCTCATCAGACTTGTTCTCTAGACCCTTCACCAGCTTCGCTGATCTTCTTTGGACGTGCTCCAGCACCTCAATGTCTATCTGGTAGTGAGGGGCCCAAAACTGACCACATTATTCGAGGTGCAGCACTCACCAGTGCCGAGTACAGGAGGATGACCAGTTCCCTAGTCCTGCTGGACACACTATTTCTCATACAAACCAGGATGTTATTGGCCTTCTTGGCCACCTGGGCACACTGCCGGCTCATATTCAGCCGCCCGTCAACCAACACCCCCAGGTCCTTTTCCACTGGGCAGCTTTCCGGCCACTCTTCCCCAAGCCTATAGCACTGCATGGGGTTGTTATGACCCAAGTGCAGGACCCGGCACTTAGCCTCGTTGAAGCTCATACAGCTGGCCTCAGCCCATCGATCCAGCCTGTCCAGATCCCTCCCTAGAGCCTTTCTACCCTCAAGCAGATCAACACTCTTGCCCAACTTGGTGTCATCTGCAAGCTTACTGAGCGTGCACTCGATCCCCTCGTCCAGATCATTGATAAAGATATTAAACAGAACTGGCCCCAATACTGAGCCCTGGGGAACACCACTTGTGACCAGCCACCAACTGGATTTAACTCCATTCACCACMACTCTTTGGGCCCRGCCATCCAGYCAGTWTTTTACCCAGCAAAGAGTACACCTGTCCAAGCCATGAGCAGCCAGTTTCTCCAGGAGAATGCTGTGGGAAACAGTGTCAAAGGTTTTACTAAAGTCTAGGTAGACAAATCCACACCCTTTCCGTCATTCACTAAATGGGTCACCTTGTCATAGAAGGAGATCAGGTTAGTCAAGCAGGTTAGTCGCATATATGCCATGTGCGTATGTGTCTATACGCATATATATTTAGTGATATGGCCAAGCATTTCTTCATGAAAAGCTAAGTCTATCTTACATGACATTCTCTGGAACATAGGAAGTCATGGACATCTCATCATTCTTAAACCAGGGACCCCAGGCTGCCTGGAGGGCCTTGATATGGGGATCCCCATATGAGGAACATTGAGGCAGGTAAACAGCACACAGAGAGACTATTAGAGTTCATTGGAGATCTCCTAGGCTGGTGGGGAGATGAAGGCACAGCTGTGTGCTCACCACGTAGGACATGTATCAATACCTCATAGAAGCCATGACTTAACTAAGAAGTCCTGACAAATGCAATGATGAAGGAGGGTGTAGTCATACTCCAAGTCAGGACCAATGAGTAAGTGCTTTTGAGTGGGTGTCTTGGTATGTTCAGGCTTGGGGGGGATGAGTCTTCAAACTCTTGGAAACGCACAGAGATTTTCAGCCACTGAGTGGAGTCCTCTCCTAAGGGAGCCAAGAGTTTCATGGGAAACACTCCAGGGAATGATTAGGGAACCAATCCAGGCAGACTCAGAATCAGAAACATTGGTGACTGTCTGCAAGCACAGACACTCATCTGGTCATGTCAGAAGAAAATAGAGCCTAGGAATTCATTAAGACATGCAGACTCTTGGGGTCATCCACTGTTCCTGCCACTGAGAGACAAACAGGCAGGGCATGTGTGGGTTAACCCCAGTGGGCAGATAAGCACCACACAGTCGCTCACTCACTTCTCCCCCCACCCCCAGTGGGACAGGGGAAGAGGAAAGGAAGAATAAAAACAAGAAAACTTGGGGGTCAAGATAAAACAGACAAACAAACAAACAAACAAATTGTTTAATAAGTGAAGGATAAGCAGAAGGAGAGGGGAGAAAACAAAACAAAACAAAACAAGTGATGCAAAAGCAATCACTTACCACATCCCATGGATAGACCAATGCCCAGCCAGTTCCCAAGCAAAAGGTGGCTAATCCCCCTAAAGCTCCCTCTTTTCCCTTTTATTGCTGAGCATGACGTTATATGGTATGGAATATCTGTTTGGTTAGTTCAGATAATCTGCCTGGTTGTGTCCCCTACCAACATATTGCGCACCCCCCCAATCTATTCACTGGGGGGCAGAGTGAGAAACAGAGAAAGCCTTGATGCTGTGCAAACACTGTTCAGCAAAAGCTAGAATATTAATGTGTCATCAGTACTGTTTTGGTCAAAAATCTAAAACACAGCAGCTATGAGCTGCTATGAAGGAAATTAACTCTGTCCTAGCCAGGCCTAGTACGTCATGTCAGATGACAACACTGTGACAACCTCTTGGTATGCCTTAAAAATGTGAAAAGAACCTCAAAAACTACAGGTTTGATCCTAAAGGGTGTACAGGCTGACATGCCTCTAAAATCCTTGGGGATTTTGCCTGGATTGGATCTCTGGGCCCCAGCAAAAAAAGTGTCTGTGTACTGATTCCAATGGGACTTCTCTATAATGAGGTCTTCCATGACATCACAGGATCACAGGATAACTCAGGTGGGAAGAGACCTCAGGAGATTTCTAGTCCAACCTCCTGCTCAAAGCAGCATCAGCTCTAGGTCAGACCAGGTTGCTCAGGGTTTTATCCAGCTGGGTGTTAAAAAATCTCCAAGGATGGAAATTGCACAACCTCTCGGACCCTAAGGTTCTTTTCCCCAGAGCTGATACACAGTTAGCCAGTCCTCAGCCTGTATCCTTGCAAGGCGTTCCACTTTCCCAGGGGCATGACTTCGCATTGGTCGTTGTTGAATTTAATAAAGTCCCTGTTGGCCCATTCCTCCAGCCTTAGTAGGTGAGAGCCCTGCAAGTACATCGCCTGGTCCTCTCAGTTTGCTGTTACCTGCAAACTTGATGAGAGTACATTCCGTCACCTCCTCCAGGCCACTTGGGTCATAACAACCCCGTACAATGCTACAGGCTTGGGGAAGAGTGGCCGGAAAGCTGCCCGGAGGGTTGGTTGTTGGTTGACAGCCGGCTGAATATGAGCCAGCAGTGTGCTCAGGTGGCCAAGAAAGCCAATAGCATCCTGGTTTGTATCAGAAATAGTGTGGCAGGACTAGGAAAGTGATCGTCCTCCTGTACTCAGCACTGGTGAGTGCTGCACCTCGAATAATGTGGTCAGTTTTGGGCCCCTCACTACAAAAAAGGCATTGAGGTGCTGGAGCATGTCCAAAGAAGATCAGCGAAGCTGGTGAAGGGTCTAGAGCACAAGTCTTATGAGGAGCAGCTGAGGGAAATGGGGTTGTTYASTCTGGAGAAGAGGAGGCTGAGGGGAGACCTTATCGCTCTCTACAACTGCCTGAAAGGAGGTTGGTCTCTTCTCCCAAGTAACAAGCGACAGGACAAGAGGAAATGGGCTCAAGTTGCGCCAGGGGAGGTTTAGATTGGGTATTAGGAAAAATTTCTTCACCAAAAGGGCTGTCAAGCACTGGAACAGGCTGTCCAGGGAAGTGGTTGAGGCACCATCCCTGGAGGTATTTAAAAGATGTGTAGACGTGGTGCTTAGGAACATGGTTTAGTGGTGGAGTTGGCAATGTTAGTTTAATGGTTGGACTCGATGATCTTAAAGGTCTTTTCCAACCTAAATGATTCTATGATTCTATAATTCTATGAATCTGATGGCATAACAGTTTTTTTATCCATCTAATTGTGCACCTGGTGACACTGTAATGTCCTTTCTTGGATACACTGCATAGGAAATGTTGGCAGAAGAGCCTGTCCAGGCCTGGCACATACGCAACCTGCAGCCGTTTGCCTCTATGTTCAAGGTTTTGCTGTGAGTTGTTGTGGCCATGCGGGGCTGCAGGACCTTGCCCTGCACTGCAAGCAGACAAGTGAAACCCAGGAGAGCAGCCCAGCTGCATTTCCCTGAAGCTGCCCCCGAACACAGGGCAAGAAGGGGCTTCTGGGGTCATCGGGGCTTGCCCTGGCATCCAGTTCTCGGAGTTAGCAGGAGGCAGAGGAGGGAAAATAATGTTTTTCCAAGCAATCTCCCCTGTGGGCCCTTTGCAGGCTATCCTCACCTGTCCCCAGAGCCTCTTGAGCAGGAGATGGCCACCTGCCAGCTCCTCACATCCTGACCCACTTTTCCTGAGAACTCGTCAAGGCAGAGTTTCACAGACAAGAGGAAATCCCTAAACAGCATGCAGCCCAGAGAGTGGAAAGTTTTTTKGGGGGGGTTGGGTTTGGGTTTTTTTTTTCCCAACTTCCCCATGAACGTATTTGACAGCTCGCTGTCCCTGTCAGCGCGGGATCCCAGCGGAAACCAGAGCTGGGAGGGCTCTTCCTGCCTGGAGGAGGCTTCCCAGGAGTGCGAGGGATTTACMAATCGCCACCTTTCACTCCCTGTCCCTTGCCGTGTCCCACCGAAGGCCATGTGCAGTGGCAAGCTGCAGACRGGTTTGCTGGTGGCCGGCTACTTTGTCTACCTGCTGGTGGGTGCAGCTGTGTTCCAGGCGCTGGAGCGGACCGCTGAGAAGCAGGAGAAAATAGCAGCTGCCCAGATGAAGGAGGCTTTTCTGCAGAAATTCACCCACCTCACGGTGGCAGAGATGGAGCAGTTTATGAAGGTAAGTGCCAGCCCTGCGGGAGCCCTTTCTCCCTGCTGTTTCCCCATCAGATGTTGTTTCCTACTCAGCCTTGCTATACAGATAACTTTCGCTACGTTCCTATTGATGTGGTCGTTTGGATGATTTTAGCAAACCCCAAGCCCACTCTCCAGTCTGACCAGGCAGCTCACACGGATGGTAAATACAGCTTGTGTAGYTTGACTGTTAGCTATTAGCAGTCCCCATCCCACGATGTCCCGATTCTTTGGGGTCTTGCCTCCTGTTGATTTGGCTTTCGGTGGGGCTGTACTCATCTACAATGGGTGGCATGGCAGGAAAAATGAGGCTGTCTGAAATGAATGGGCGTGGTTGCCACTTACAACAGTGTCACAGGTAACACAAAGGAACAATATGGCAAGGTCTGAAATAATCTGTTGGTTGAAAAAAAGAAGCCAAATCACTATAAGGAGGGTGGCATAGTCAGGGTTACTTTTTGAAGATGCTGCAGAAGTGAAACAGGTAGCCTGGCCAAGGGAAAGGTGTTTCTGGACACGGCACAGGAAGCTGAGAATGAGTATGGTTGTCTCTTCATCTTCGGTATTTCCTAGCTCTATCTGCTACAATACAGAAGAAAATGGGGAATGCAAATAGCCTTGCTGTAAGCATTTCTGCATGGGAAACTAATGGAGCTCTTAATGGGCCAGTTCGCAGGATAAGGAAGGGAGGGGAAGAACTGGTATAACACAACCAGCGATCCAGCCCCCAGTTCACATACTATGCACCCTCTTCACCTTGGATTTTTTTTTGCAGGTAGGGGAGGAGGAGAAAAAAGAGGAACTTTTCAAGACAATGAAATCTTTGTGCAAGGGCTGCGGAATGATTTCTGTTAGCCTTGATTTTCTGGGACACCAGCAAAAAAGATAGTGAGGGAGGAAGAGGGGGGCGGGGGGGGGGAAGACTTTTTTGGTGCAGTTTATTCCAGCTTGTGTCTTGCCTCTGGCAGGGCTCAAGCCCTGGATTTTATCTAGGCTATTTCTGTACAAACCAGCCTGCCTTCCAGATATGCGGTCCAATGTTCTCTGTTTGCTAAAGGCAGGGACAGCTGGACAATGTTTGGGTTTTTTTAATTATTACTTTTTTTTTATCTTAAAAAAAAATTAACAGCACTTCGAATTAAAACCAAGGAAGAAGGGAAGAGTCTGAAAATGTGTAACAGCCCTAGGTGATAGGGCTGGAGGGGCTTGGGAGAAACATCTAGTCAAACCCCCTGTGGCAGGGCAGTCTCAACTCAACCCAAACCATCTCTGACAGATGTTCATCTAACCTCATCTCAAAGGCCACATTGTAAATATGTGCATGTGTGTTCATGCATGCAGTTTGGAGAAGAGTGTGTATGTCAGGCTGAATTCTGATTGTGGTCACACCAAGAGTAATGCTTTGCAAATCAATGGACTTTCTCTGAATTTAAATCTGTGACATTAACCAGAATACAGCCTTAAAATGAAATTCTCTGTGTATGTCACTTGTACCCTGCTATAACTCACTGATGCCCTCCTGAGAGGGATCAGAGTCATTGCTCAGTGCGCCTGCATACAGGTGGGTGATTAGATCCTGGATCCACCACTGCCATCTCAAGGGCAAACTCAAAACAAGCAACCAGCCACTCCATCACTTAAGCCAGTGGCCTGTCTTGCTCTGCCACGTTCTAGTCATCTATAGGATCATATTTTCCAAAGTACTTAGCCTAAAAGAATTGAGGTCCTTGATCATGGTAAAAGAAACAAGTTCTCCTAACACCCACCAGAGCAGTTAGCCTAAACAGGGCAAAAGACTAACACTTAAAAATACCAGCTGGCTGCTACCCAGCCTCAGACGTAAAGGTGTGAATGGTGTCAGAGTATTGCTGAGGACAGGTGAGTGGTGTTCACAGGAAAGGAGCAGTAGTTGGCTAAATCTGTAGTATTCTTGCAGCAAGCACTTGAGAAAAGCAGCCATGTTGATACCAAACTTTGCTTTCCCTCCCAGAACCTGACTGAAGCCATTCAGAATGGAGTATACCCTGTTGGAAATGAATCACAGATTGAAGACAGCAACTGGGATTTCAGTAACTCCTTCTTCTTTGCAGGCACGGTTGTTTCCACAATAGGTAGGTCTAATGCTTTCCATGTATGTGTGTTTGTGTGTGTGTGATGCTTATTATGTCTGATTATTAGGACCTGAATGGATAATACTTTCAAGGATAAAAACTCCAGCCCTTCATTGTCATGGAYGGTAAGCAGCAACAGACTTGGTCCTGAGACCTCACCACTGCACAGCTCTTCATGCATTATTTTGGCTTGTGAAATACCAGTGGCCTTTCATATTATTTCCCACTTGTTTCTTCTTTTCGARCCATCTGTTAAAATGTTCACTCTGCTGCCAGTTGTGGGTGGGAGGTAAACTTCACTTTCCTGGTCTTTATTCTAGGGTCAAATAGGCTTTAAATCTGAGAGTGCTGTAAAGCATAAAAGAATGGTAGGAAAGAAGTGAACTCTGCTGGGGCATGGGCACTGTCTCAATAACCTGTGCTGAGCTGTTAGTGCACATATTGAAATAGTAATATGCCAGGAGGAAAAAAATGGGAAGGGGGCAAGGCAAATGCTGAGACTTTTACACTGCTGCTTCAAGACGTTTTGACCTTTTCAGGGGCTGCCTCCCCCTGCCTGTCTCTCCCTTTCTCTCAAATATGCATTTGACCTGCATTTCACCAAAAGTGCAGACCTGCCAAATTTAAGCATAATATCCACACTGTTGGCTCCTGCTTCACACTCTCATGCAGTGAAAGTCAAATCTATGTTTTTGCAGAGTGAACCTGAGGCCTCTCTCCCACTACACCCTAGGCATAGCTGTTCCACTGATCTGTGAGTGTGACATGTCACAAGGGCCCCAGTGGTGTCCCAGCATCATGGCAGGTGTGTAGGTGTTGCATGAACCCATGTGGCGACCTCCTGCTGTAGAAGAAAGAAAGGCTTCTGACCCATCACATCAATGACAAATATTCCATGGTTACAACAACTTTCACATATCGATAAAGCTTCTCCAGTTTGTCAGCACCCCGCTACTAGCCAATCCATTCCTTGCCACTACCTGTATTATTGTATTTTTTCATTACAGCATTTCTCTGCCAAACAAATCAGTCACTTCCCATCAACTTTGTTTGCCTAGTGAGGCAGACAGGCTGTCCCAGGAAAAGTGCAACTTTGCCTGTTTCTCTGCACCTTCACTGCAGAGGTCTGTTGTGAAGGTACATCAGGTACTTCCACTCATCTTCACCAGGTGTTGTCATGAAAAYGGAATATTTCTGCAACAGGGAGCACAAGACAGCTCAAGCATTTGGGGCCCTAGTAGCCAATAAATCACTCAGTTGTTTTATTTGTCTTTTCCCCCAAAGAAAACATTGCTTTTTCCAAGTAATGGATGCCTTGAGATGAACTGTGCTCAGGAAAGTGCCTTTTCTCAGGGTCACTGATAGAGGAAGGACATAGACAAAGTACAGGACTCTTGCACTCAGGGACGTACCTCATGGGGCCTAAGAGGAACAAAGTCTCCAGTCCATTAAAGGACATGTTTGGAGTTCTGCCGMTGTTGTTCCACTACTTAGATAAATCCTTTTTTAGTAGGACTTTAAGACGAATATCTCTCTGGCATGAATAAATCAGCCACCAGTAAGGTCTGGGCTAATTAGCATCTTATATTCTAATGCACACTGCACTGCCTCCAGGACTGGAGCCAGTATCTGGACATACCAACTTACTGGCATTTAGCCAGGGAGGTCACTAACACACAGGCAGATCGACAAGAAGCTAGAGATGGYTATATGTGATTCTGACATGGCAAACAGCCTGGGACTCCAGCCTTGATGTCTTCCAGGTCCCCAGACTTCTGTTTTCTGTCTTTCCATGTATTTGTCACAGGACAGAGCATTTTTCCATAACTGCTTTTAGATTGTGCTTTCATTCCCACTGAGGCTGGGTTGGGAGCACACAGTGCTCTCTGCATCCCCCAAAACATGGAGGGTGAATCACTTCATCTGCTTACTGCTTTTTTCAGAGAAAAAAGAGTGCATGTGGACTGAGAAGTGCTAGCCACATCTTTTGGGGTCAAAGGCAGGCCAGGTTGGGGTAGGTGTGAATGTGACCGCGGACTGCTCCAGTTCTCTGGAATATGTCCTCTGACCTATCTTTTTTCATAGGCTATGGCACGCTACRTCCTAAAACTGCTGGGGGCCAGATCTTCTGTGTCTTTTTTGCTCTGTTTGGAATCCCTCTGAATATTGTTTTTCTGCACCGTGTCGGTAAGATGCTCTCACTGCTGTGTAAAAAGCTGGGGAAATTCCTGTAYGAGAAAGGAATGAGAAAGGTAATTGGTTTTACTTACTCAGGCACAGTTATATGCTCATTTCTAGTTTTTTTCTCAAGATATATGCTGGCACTATCCTCTATTATATTTGTTCTTATGCAATGTTCTTAGACATTGTGCTAGGAGAGGGAAGGAGACATTCTATACTTGCAGAGCTAAACAGTCAAGGCAACCATAGAGGAGATATTCAGAGAAAGGGATGCATTTTGTCTACCTRTCTAAATGGCAGACATCCAGCCCCTTTCAGCAATCAATGGAGAGAGTGGGCACCTCATCCCACGTCTCTAGACACTTATCTCAGGAGCTAACACTCTAGGGAAGTACCTGTCTCCCTTTATAACCAGTAAAGAGAGAGATGATTAAGCACCTCATCTTGAGGCAGCAAAAAGCAGGTGAGCTGTAAAAAGCTGTAAAAAGCAGGTGAGCTGTAAAAAGCTCTAAAAAGTAGGTGAGCTGTAGGGGTTTCCATGGATATTGACTCATTGCCTAGTGTGTCACCCCTCCTTATTCATTATGCAGTTCTTTAATCCCTCTCCTCCCTTGACTTTGACAGAAAGAAAACATCAGGCTGAAGTTGTCCATTTGAGCCCAGTTGCTGAAAAGTGAGGAGGCACCTGTAAAGGGCTAGAGACAGAATGTGTCTTGCCTGGTTATGCCCCAAGTGATTTGCAGCTCCTCCCCTTCTCTCATCACTACTCAGGAAGTGAGAATAGCTTTTCTGTGTCTCCTACTGTAATTCTCTTTCAGGACAAGGTATGAATGCTACAGACAACCCTGTTCAAATTGCTAAATTTCTCCCCATGTCTGGCGAACTTCAATAGAACATAAGGCTTGATGAGATATAGACTCAAGCACATGCACAATGCATGAAGGCATGAAAAATTATCCAACAGTTGCCATTAATTTCCAGACAATCTAGACTTATAAAATTCTATACATAAACTATATGTGTGGTTGGCTGATAAATCTTAATATATAACAAGTCTTTTTCTCCGGTCAAGCCTTCTTCATGACTTCTGGGAAGTAGGATGGTTCAAAAGTCACTGTCCAGGCACTTCTTCATCAGGAGCTCATTTGTTAAAGCTCTTCTTGTAGTAAGGTATCCACTGGGTAGGAGCCAAGTTGTGGCACTGATGCAATGAGAAATAAAGTCAACAATCAAGACTCTTGGAGACAGTACTGTCAGAAATGGTGTAAATATTTTTTTAAAAAGTCTATTTTCCCAGGTAAATTTGAATGTTCTTTAGATGCCACACCTGAATACCTAAAAACTAAAAGTGAAGTTTTCTGGTGAAAAGTGGAAATAGTCCAACTCCAGTAAAAGTCACTGCATAGGAATTYCTCCTATACTCATGGTCATTGGAGGTTGATACAATCAGGTAAAAGACTACATCTCCCAGGGCTACTGTGGACATGCAACGCCCATAATACATGGCTTCCCCCTGCTTCAGAGCAAAGCTAGGGTACTTTTAGAGGAAGAGCACTTAATACAAATCCTTCAGTTCCTGTGGTCCTGGYAGGTATTCCTAGATAGCCACGCATTTTGAATAGCCACCATTATATATGGCCTGCTAGTGTGTCAAATCATGATTATAATTGAATTGGTTTCTTTCTTTTTCAGAAGAAGATCAAATTTCTGACCCTTTTGTTCTTCCTGGCAACGGGGATCCTAGTTTTTCTGTGCTTGCCATCAGTCTTCTTCCAGATAACAGAGGGCTGGTCCTACAGCGAAGGAATTTACTTTGCATTTATCACCCTCAGCACCATTGGGTTTGGAGATTATGTAGTAGGTAAAGTTGATTTCAGAGAGGAGACACAGCAAAGCGCCAGTGTTATGACTGTAATCACCATAGGTTGACTGCACAGGCCACCAATGTACTGTAGAGACAAATCTTCTGTCTGAGTCTTTGACTAGTCTTTGCCTTGTACAGTTCTGGGGGAAATACTCATTTCTCTGGGATTGCATGTGCCGACAAAAGCACAAAATTATGTAAAGATAATGAAATGTGGTGCTTTGGGGTGCAAAGAAGCCAAGTATTTTGCGGAGGGAAGGGRAAGTATAGGGGGAGAGTTCAAGGAGCCTAGGAATTTGCATATACCAAAAGGGAACAGTTTATGGCAGTCATACAAAATAAGGCATGTATTAGATGCTTTAGCCATCTAAGACTTATGTTTCAAAGTGTAGAGTAAAGAAATAAGTGGTCATGTTTCAGAAGACATGATTTTACACAACAGACTGAGAGGTGGAAATCCCAGTCATGGGAAAGTGGGGAAATTGTCTCACTCTATGAGAAGCAGGGCTTAAAAATATACATTATTGTGAAAGTGGCCTTCTTTAGTCTCCTATGCATCACTGGAGGCTCTCTGTCTTCACAAGCCAGAGCTTAGGATTTCCCCTGAAGACGAACTGTTTAAGCTACACTCCAGCATGCTGCAGTGCTTCTCGAAACACTTTCATGGATCTGCTGACCAAAATACACTCTCCATGGAATAAGCTTCCAGAGGAACTCCAAAATGATCACCAGGAACCAAATCAGCATCCCCAGAAGAAGCAATCAAACACCTGGACTCCATGGAGAATCAAAGATTTCTCTACAACAACTTGTCCTGCCAGCATCTTGCCAACCTGAACTTCTCTTCAGTGGGGATATGAGAAGGAAGCTCTGAAGCTAATACTTGAGCACCAGTGCTGTCCCTACAGAGAATCTGGAAGCCTCACGTCCCTTTCTGATGGACAGACATCCACCACACAACAAACCCTAGGTTCTCAAGCCTTGCAGAGATGCAAGAGGGGCCTTGGAGACTGGCAGCCTTGCTGTGTGTTTGAAAGATTTCTTACATCAGGCTGAGGACTTGGCAGAGGCAGCCCACAAGCTTTTCAAGACACTGTCTGGTGTTCTCTGCTGACCTTAATTTCTCTGAGTMTGCTAAAGAGGCTGGGTAGTGCTTTGACGATCCAGTTGTTAACATCTTGCTTGTTTGCATGAGTTTAGTGATCATAATGATCTTGTAGCCTAGCTGATGGTTAATTCATGCAATGGCAATGAGTTGATTAGGCCACATTTCCCCAAGTGATCCCAGCCAGCTAACTGCTCCTTCTTGCTACAAAGCACAGGAAACCTGTGTCCCCTGAAATTCCCCTTTTCACATAATCCAGAGAAAGATTCTTTGTCTCCAACAGTGGTTAAGCAGTATTGCCATGAGCAAGATACAGAACTCGGGCATCRGCAAGGAATCTGTATCACACAACAATGGCCTCTTTGCTCACTGTTTTCTCCAGCCAGGGCCAATCTTTGTCACTGCAGTGGAGGACAATAGAGCACAGGCATTTCTTTCCTAACCATCTGTAGGACTGATAACCCTGCCCTGTGTGATACTGAGCACCTCAAACTTCAGTGACATGGAATACAGGAAGGCGGAGAGTGGCTGGTGCCATGCAGGAGAAAAAGTGGACATCAAACTGGTGATTCTCTTCCCTTGTCCAAATTACAAGTGTGTTTTACAATAACGACAGCAAGTCACAGCCTGAAAACCACTACCTCCATAGCACTTTCCTCCTCTGCAGCCATATTATTTTACAAATACAGTTAAAAAATAACAATTAGATAGGCCTCCTGGCTCTGTGATTTCATCTTCATTAGGATGACTTAACTGGAGCTGAAATATTTTTCCCTGCAGTATTTATCTCAATTGGCCTTAAACAACGGTGATAAAATGATGATAAGTTTAATGCCTCACACCTTCACAAAGAAACAAGCAGAATCAATGACTGCTCTGAGTATTATGCGTTTAGAATTGATTACAGATGACAAATGGATTTGCACTGGCCAAGTGGAACAGAACAGGTTTGTGTTTATTTGCATTTTAGTACTTCAAAACTGGTTCGTAGCTGTTGTACTTCAAGCATGAGATAAAGCCTGTTTTGGGTAGGGAGACATCCTAGGAAGATGGCAGAGTTAATTTAACTGTTTGTAATACATGTACACATAGGTGATACTTCTAGGGTGAAACTCCCCTTGGGCTGTAAACCAAATTTATGCCCTGCTGAAGTCCAGTTTTGAGTTACATTACAAAGATATTACTAGTTGCTTTGCTAACCCCACATCATGAACTTCAGATAAGAGCACAAAAGGAGATTCTTTGTAGCAAGGCTGGCATCCCCTCTGCCAGCTCAACCCCAGCAGAAGAAAAAAAGACCAGCTGTTGGATATCTGTCCATGAGGACAAACCAGCCCACTCCTGCCCCATTTCCAGAGCTCTTGCATGATGAAGTACAAAAATCCTGCACATTGACCTATGCAGTACAGAGCACTGCAGGACTTGAAGAGTTGCCAGCATCCTGGCTCCTGGGCAGCTTCACAATGGGAAATGCTCCACCAGGTTTGTGGTGATCTCCCTGTCTACGCACATTGCTGTTATCTACTATGTGGAGTCACCCTTGACAGTGACTTATAGCACTCAATAAGCAATATCAGCAAGTCTTCCTGCAGATGCCAGGGCCATATCAGCTGTGTCACAATGATAACGTTGTGTGGGACTAAGTGCAGTAGGAGCAAATGCTCTCTGTATGTTGGTGGTGGATTGCTGACGTCTGAAGAAACAAACGAAATGACCCATGCAGAAAAGCGGGTGTGCGATTCTGGCTGATGCTAAGAGGTTTGGACTGCATGAAATAAGCTTAGGTCCACTGGTTTCCCACAGAGAAAGTTGTGTTCTTGGCATGTGTCAGTGAGTTCTCATTAGTCACCTAGTTTCTTAATGGAGGAAGCTCCTGAAGCCATTCAGAAGTAAAGTAGGAATTGCAACTACTCTCTTTGTATGATCAAGGGTACCTATAATTTAAAGCAAATATTTATTAGGTTATAATCACACTTTATAGAAATACACAGAATTACAATAACCTAGGTAGTAATAGTCGTGTGGTTATAGTGGCCTACTGTGCTCTGCTTTTTGTGCTTTGGGAGTTTGGGAATATTTTCAAGATAATACAATACAGTTTTACACCACTTCCCACATCATTGCATTTATCTGTAGATGCAGAGGTTGCATTGGGATTGGTATGCTATAAAGGGAAAAAAATATCCTCCTCTGCTGCTAATTCACCTCAATCCCAGTATATCTTTTTGACAGGCCAGCATGCTTGTGCGAGCATATATCAGTTTATTGCAACAACAAGAGACTTGCTCAGCCTTAACCTAATGCTGGGGAGGTGAGAGACTCCACTACAATGAAAAAGTCACCTTGAAGTACTCAACATAAAATAYATTGGTGAATCCATTAGGCTGGCCCACTTTACACAGGCAAAGCAATTATAACTTGTTAATTTTCTTCTTCTTTCTCTCCCCTTATCTGCAGGTAAACAGCCTGGCAGGAATTACTTTTCCTACTACCGAACGCTGGTGGCCATTTGGATTCTTTTCGGCCTTGCCTGGATTGCTCTCCTATTTAATTTATTGACAACGGTACTAGAAGATACTGAAAAAATAATTGTCAAGGATCTCCATCAAATTGGAAGGGTGAGTAAGAACAATGAAGCAAGCCAACAAAGAGGATGCTGGCCTGCTCAATTTATTCCAGAAGAAGAACTACTACCACCAGGTGCTGGAGGGGATGCACAGAAAATGGAGTCATTAGCAGCAGATTCTGAACACACAAAAAATGAAAAAAAAGTTTTTTCTTATAGTAAAACTATTGCATAACATATGAGAATTGAATTCTTCATTGGAGAGTTGCTAGTGAATTATTCTAAAGAAATTCCCACGGAAATAAAATTTCTCCTACCTTTTGCTGAGATATGACCTTTCAGAACTCAAGACTTACAGTTACACAAACCCCGAATATTAACGGTAAGAAATTTGCTCCTCAATTTGCAGCTAGGTTGTTGTGCTAACAACCTGAGAAGTGCACTTGTTTTGGAAGGCATTTTTAAGGTGCTTCCACAAAAATGCAGAGGAGGGGCATGGTAGAGCTTCCTGGTTCTAATTGGATTTTGTTTCTTGCGAGAAATCATGTCTCTTCCAGGAACTGACATGCAAAAGCTTTTCTGAGGCATTGCACAGCACCTTTGGAAGAAGAAATAAGGGTATATAACTTAATAGATGTCTGATTTAAGCCATCATATTGGATAAGCTATTATGATCTGAAAGACGTGTTTAAAGGAAAAGACRTGGGCTCAGTTCAGAGACACTAGAAGCATCTAATGGACAGGGTTAGAAAAAGGTTAGCATGGTAGAAATGATTAATTCTACCTCTTCCTGTTTTATACTAAGATRAATAAAGGCAATTTCACCTTTTATGCCTGTGGCTTTGAGAAACCTTTCTGATGGTGTTTRTAAAGAACATATAAACCCATGCCTTTAATTCAAGTTTTATAATAATTTTACTCTATAAGCATTTTATAAGAACAAAGACTGGTTTGAATGGAGGAGTCTTCACTGCATCGGAGCCTTGCTGCTATGTTTGTATTCCATAGGAGCTATAAAGTCAATTAAAAACAATTCTATTGTGCTGTGCTAAGGTAGCTTTCCAAGTGCAAGTGTTGTCTAAACAGTGCAGCCTTACCTTCAACCAGGTAAAAAAAGGATGTCAAATCTGGGCACAGTGTTTCAGATGTACTGCCTGGCATGCAGACCATCCCTGGGTGAAGACCCTGGCCTTTAAAGGCTCGATCTACGCATCAGGAGCCTCGTGTGTGTCAAGAGGGCACAAAAACCCTACCCTGAAGTGCTGGCAAAGCAGCTGTGGTAGACACAGTCATAGAGGTGAAAAGTCCCATGGGTGTATATGGTTACACTAGAAGTTAGTCTAGTCCAATATCCTGTCTCTGACCATGCCTACCAGCATATGCCTCCAAATAGCATAAGAATGAGGCAGCTCTGCCATCATGCTTCYGTGATGGGGTGCAATCCCTCTTCCAGTAGTTGGTGGCTCAAAGGCTGCCCAAACAAGAGGTGGGGTCTCTGTACTTCAGAGTCCATGAACTTGCCCAAATGCTGAACTCACATCAGCACCTACAGGACTCACCCAAGGCAGTCCATAGGTTCAGTACACAAAGTGCCTCTCTTTGATGGTGCTGCATGTGTCGCTTGACAAGTTTTCATGATATCCTCAAGTGACTATTTTGTCAGACAGTGAATAATTGTTCTCGGCTCACCCTTCGGGTGTTAGTTACAGCAAGACCAGCCCTTGCCAGAGCTATTCCTGTATGAAAGGGAGAATAAATTACAGCTATAAAGCAATTTTAGGCCATAAAGATGCAATCAGCCTTGAAGTTGAATTCATAACTATTTCAGTCAAACAAAACCACACTTCTTGCCAAAACAGCTCTGCTGGTTCAAGACCTGGCATGTAGACCTGACCAAATATGTTCTTTCTTTACCTCCCTAAATTATTTTCCAGTGTTGCCCTCAAGGCTGACTTCTCGCCTAATATGTCTCACTCTCAGTAAACCCTTCTGAGGCAGCAGGAACAAGAACTGACCGAAATTGGGGAAAGGTAGCAGGGGTATCATAGGACACAGTGGTCCTTGTGCAAGCCATGACCCTGTTGCTATCACAAGGCGACACCATAGCCAGGCAGACAAAGCTGCTGGACGTTCCCAGGCAGGGTTCTCTTCACCTCTCTGTGCTCCCCTCTCACCAAGCATTGACTCACATTATTATTTTCCAGGCATCATTTTTTCTCTTCTGTCTTTTCCCAACCCTTCCTACAAGGACCATTAACCCCATCCCCAACCTAATAGAGGTACTGTCAGGGCTGTTTTGGGGAGAGGTGGTCCTGCCTTGGGGTGCGATGACCATTTTGCACAGCCTCTCATTGTTCCTTCCAGGTCAGTTCCTGGTATTTGATGCCCCCCAGCCCCAAGGTGGCAGGCAGGGCCTCTGGACCAGCACAACACATGTCTATTTGCTGTCCCTATTGCTGGGGAGAAAGAAGAGCCTCCGAGGAACATCTTCAAGTCAACACGTCTGAAGGGTTTTCTTCAACTTGTTCCCACTGTCCCACTTGCTCCCTGTCACGACAAATAACATAACTTGGCCCTGAAACAAGCTGGTAATGTCCCATTGCAACACAGAGCAATCAAGGATGCTTGTTTAGAGATTTCAGGAAGGGCAAGAGAGATGGCCCATGGGCTCTGACCATAAACAGCAAGCACAGAGCCAGGCAGTGGCTCTTTGAGCAGAATAGGACAAATTCTCTATCCTTCACGCTGGTGGGTGTTTAACAACGAGCCATGAAAACTGAACACTGCCTGTTTCCAAAAGTCAGTCTGCCCTGTGCAGCTTTTGTCATAGGGTGCAGGCAATTCACCTTTTAACTCATCCCCTCTTGCCACGCTCCCCAGGTAAGAATGTGCCCCTCCAGACAAGGCACAGAGGGACTGAAAAACTCACCCAGGGCTAGGGGATGTGGGAAACGTGAGCTGGGAAAGGCCGTCATAGGGCTGTCCTCCTTCACCCACCAAGAATTGAGATGTCCCTTCAGCTGTAGATGTCAGCCTCAGAACAGAGAAAACACATCCACAAGCATAAAAAACATAAAAGCTCTCAGGAGAAATTCACATAACTGCCCTAAGAAAGAAGACTAGCCATTCATAAATCCTAATACCTGCAGGGAGGCCTTTTGAAGAAGGGTCTCAGCTTTGCTTCTCGTGCCCTCTCGTGGCTGTGTGCAGCAGACCCCCTCCCTTTGCATTTCTGCCAAGTTCAGGCAGTTTTACTCTACCTCCTACTGTGCAGTTCAGCTGATGTAGCTGGTACAGCCCTGGCCAGTGCAAGTCCCAGGGCAGCAGCTTTGTCAGTGTGAACGAGAGGAAGCCATCCTGTATTTTTACGCAGTTCATACGAGCTCACTAAGGGCTAAAACATGCCTCATTCTCAAGAAAGAGATGGGGATGGGCACCCCAGACTGGTCCAGCCAGGGATCCTGCCTTGTACCCACGCTGAAACAGCTTTGTGGAGGTCAGCTGGGGATGCGATGGCTTTCTGTCAGCAAACCATCATGCAAAGGACCCTCACTGGCAGCACGCATGGTGCTGACAATGGGGTACGTTCCTACCACATGCCCCATGCACTAGCTTCCCCTGCATAACGTCTGCTGCAGGATCGAGGCACACATTCACACCCTCTGTCCCACAGGGAAAGGGATTGGTCAGGAAAAAATCTGCAAAATGGCAGGTTTGGGTGTAGGTTTTGGGGCCAGGATGAGCTGGCCCGCTCTGCAGCAGCCCCGAGGGCAGGCAGTGCCTCATGCGGCAGAAGGGGTGGAGATAGAAGCTGCAGATACGTGGAAGAAAGAACCAGCACCAAAGGGTGTGTGGTCCTCTCCGCTGGGAAAGGCAAGGGAAAAGCCCAGGAAAGCTGCAAGCCAGGGTGGGAGAGGAACGTTTTTGGATGCGATATTGTTCCTCATGCTTACGCTGAACAACAAAGCTGTCTCCAGAAGGGCTTAGGCACCGCAACAAATCTCTCCAGGGCTGGAGCAAGCAGCCTCTTCCAGCATTATCATCCTCTGAGCACCGCACAACTGCAGCAGATCTTGTCCTTGCATCAACCCTGAAAGGGGGAGCTGTTGCTTTTTGTGCAGATAGTAGGGGCCCCAGAGAAAATTAAGTTTATCACCTGAGTTCATGCATGAGACCTTTGGCAAACACCTGGTCTGGTGCTCTCTCAGCCAGGACCAGCTGTGCTGGTATTGCTTGCTAATAAATTAGACCCAGCTAGTGGTTCTGTAGTTGCTGAGGTTAAGAAAAATAATCTTGAACTGAGAGCAAAGTTAGAACAGAGCTTCTCCTCCATAGCTGGAGATTTAAAGTGGTCCCAAGACTTTTAGCTCATGAGTGTAAGCCAGGCTCCAGCTCTTCTTCTGCACGTTCCCCTTGCCCAAGGGACAGAAACCAGGAATAAAATCCATTCTGAAATCCCTGTTCTGCCAAGCAGCAAGGCGGCAGCAATCCTCCAGAGACCAGGAGGAGGGGTTCTCCATCAGCAGATCTGTGCAGCCTGGAGCCTTTCCCGGGAGCTGTTCAAAAGCCCTCACTGTGACCCAGCCCCACTGTACCGCTCAGGGAAATCCAATTTTCACGGAGCAGCCTCCTGTGCAACTGCCAGCTCTCCCACTGCAGCTTGTTTTCAAATGGGAAACATTTCCAAGGCAAGCCAAATACTTTCCCATACATTAAACCAGTTGCTGAAAAACTCCAGGAGTATGATCATGAAATACATTATCTTGGATTAAATGGCAGCAGCATGTTCCTGCATTCAGTCTGGGCTGCTCCTCATACATCACCCACGTCTTTGCTGCCAGCTAGCAAACAGTGTGCATTTCTGCACTTGAAACCAAGGAAATGCCATGAGGAATTATCTTTCCCTCAGAAAGAAGCCCCTCAGAAATTCAATTGCCTCCAGAGAGAATAGGAGAAACTGCACTTTGATCTGTCTTTAATTAGTATATGGGATATGTTCAGGGATCTTTTGAGGTTTCCTTCAATTAATAGCCAGTTCATTTGGAGAGATTCATTTTTTTCTGGAAGCAGAGAGACTACTCAAAGCAGTGGAACAGCTTGGCTAATGTAACATCATATAGCCAGTGGGATAATTTTTTTACAGAAATTACTAAACACGGGCCACACACATGCTATTTTCCACTCTGTCACACTTGGATATGTGCTTTCTCGCCTGAGTCGTGACCAAAAGGCACTGGATCCAGCTCAGAACTGGTTTAACAAACATAACTAATCACTCTCCAAAGGCCTGTTCTCCCACCCTCACGATCGCACCCCAAGAAACAAAAAAATCAGATTTTGGTGTCAGCCAAGTCCCCCTGAACCATTCCAGCAGGATTCAAAGTGGTCTTGAAGATTTCGTGAGAGGTTTTATACCAGCTTTTACACTGTAAGGAAAGGGGATCCCTGGGATCCCTGGCACGTGCGGCTGAGGACCGGTCTGGGGGAACATTGCTGGTTCCATGCTACCAAAGTCAATATTTAGCTACTTTGGGGCTAAAAAGTTGGGGGGAAGCAAAAATGCTGCCCTCCAGAGAACCTGGTCCATGCTCTTGCATCCCCACAGCCCGCCTCACCTCCACCTCAGGACATGAACTCAAACAGCTCCAAATCTGCTTAGAAAATTCAGCATTTTCTATCAGAAGGGGTTCTGGACTTGATTAGGGTAATTCTCTACCAGAGGTTTGGAAAGGCTCATTTTGCTGAGTTAAAGTTAGGGCAATTATTGAATCCATTTAATTACTGGTTCAACATGATTTAGGAGACATGTCTCCTGAATAAAGACTTTCCAAATTTCTCTTTCAATTATTCTCACATATGTGGTTGGAAACCATAGCTGTACTTTTGTGGTGAGATGCCAAAGCATGAAATAATATATCCCCAGAAAGAGAGATATACTGATAAGCAGAAYGATAATAATAACAAGCATGCGTCATTGAAAAATGAAGGGAGGTACAACTTATAATTTAAGTTAATGGCTTTCTTGAGAGGGATTAGCCAGAAAGATGCTGATATTCTCAAAGAACAAATGTGGCTTGAGATGAATCCAGCTTCTCAAAGTAAAAGATGTTTGTTCATCATAGCAAGGCATGGAGAAAATCATGCATCAAGACCAGAAAAGAACATAAGTCAGAATTTTTGCTGGAAATCCCCCAGAATTCACAGTTTCATTCATTTAAATGACTCATTGAGTGCTTTAAAAACAAGGTTAAGTTCTTAAATTTAAAATGGCTTTAGACATTTACTAGAAACCAAGGATGAAACCTGAGCAGACATCTGTCTATTCTCAACTTCAAAAGTCCAGACATTCAACTTAAAATATAATACACACTGGCTCAGAATGAGAAAGATGCAAGAAGCCCAGTATACGCGCCTTCCAGCTGCTAGACACCAATTCTCCCTATTCAAGCAGTCTGCCTCTTCACGAAACATGCAGGAGCTATTCAGCATGTCTATTGTGCAAGTCTGTTGCAACAGAAGTGCTGGGGTCAGGGCATGTATATTGCCCAAAAGTAGCTATAAATCAATTAGAGATTAAATGCCCATCTCTGCAGAACTTTGGCCAGTTTCCCATTTGCCGGTATAAAATTCCAATACATAAATGTTTTTTTAATAGATTTTTTTTTCCTTTCTTCCTTTCCTTCCTTATTTCTTTCTTCCTTACAGCCCTCAAGTTGGTGATGGGATGAAGAATGGATGCAGCAGAGCTCACTACGGTCCCAGAAATGTTTGGGCAGCTCCTAGAGAAACATGGCCCAGCAGCAAGGTCTACAAAGTGCTTAAAAGTTGAGTGTAACAGCAGCAGTGGTAGCACAATTTGGTGATGCCAAATACCCAAAAATTGCCAGGAGGAAACCAAAAAGAGGAATTCCCAGCAGTGGTTGTAAAAGTCTACTCCTTGCTTGCAGTAGGTCTCTGAGCAAAAGCCTGAATACAAGCTGCCCAGGCTTTTTGCTCAAACATGGCTTATTTGTAGGGCTGGGGTTTGGTAATGACACTTCCCAGTCATCATCCCGCAGCCCTTTGTGGGGTGCCTTGCCAAACCGACCAGCGAAGGTGGAAAACATCCTCTTAGGATGCAAATGTTAAGGGAGAAGCACGATTTCTGGTGCATGACAATTTACATACTGGTATTTGTAGTAATAAACAGTAATAAACCATACCAAAGTGGGTAGGGCTTTGGTGTAGCGGCCAGGGTGCCTTTCAGCTACACTTCTGGGAAGTTAAAAGCATGACTGGAAATTTCCATATAAAGAGCCTTGCTTTGGCAGTTTTCTCAGTTAATATGGTTCATGGGCAAAAGCAGAGAATGGCAACCTCATGCTAAAAACCCCAAAGCCCTTACTTACCTCACAGATGCCAAAAAGCAGAGAAGTAAGTTACAGAAACGTTGTCACTCCACCACCAGTGCCATCTGTCGTATGTGGTGACAGCACAGTGAGGAGAGGTGGCACAGAGAAGAAAGACAGGCAGAGCACTCTTCCCTATGGGATTATGGATAGCGGCTCATTTTTGGGGGTCAGCAGTGTAAGGCAGCCTGCACTGTAGGTGAACCCCCCTTATGAACATCAGTGATGCTCCAGATGTCCATCAGCTGAAACAGTAAGTCCATTTTCCATCATCTGAAAGCCTACTTCAGTTTTCCCTGACTTTTAAACTTAGTCAGATCACGGCTTGTTTTGTATCCAGATCTGCCTTATTCGAGTTTGGGCTCATGTCTACTGACCACGTCATGAGCAGATGTCACTTAACAGAGGGAACCAGAGCAAACATGCTAAATGCTACCCAAATCAGCAACAGGATTTCAGCAAATATATCCGGACAATTAGGCATGCCCCAGGGTCAAATCACCCTGGCATAGCAGGATAGCCAAAAGGTGCTTCTTACATAATCCAACCACAAAGGTGAGCAAAAAGCCATGTAGAAATAACTGCGCGCACACACTGCCACGGGATAGCCTCCAGATGTCAGCATCAACCCAAGCAAGAGAGAGGCACAGCACAAACGGTGCAGAAAAACCCCACTTGCAGGCTATGCCTTCCAGAAACACTCTCCTGCACTCCCTGCTCTCCTGCCTGGGACAGACAGACAGGAGGGTTTCCAATTCATACGGAAAAAGTGCTCAGTTCACAGAAAAAAACGGGGATGTAGTCTGTAGCCATGCACGCAAGCATTTTACATGCACATTATACTGATGTAGACCACGTGTGCTTCTGTGCGTGTAGGTGCTCATCACCTATATATATATATATGTGAGATATAGATAGATAGATAGATAGATAGATAAATAGATAGATAGATATAACTTTTGGTGTTAAGAATAAAAGGCTCTTTGCCAACAGCTTTACATGAAGGCAAAAGCAAGGCATTGTCCTCCAGTACCTTTTCTAACCATATGCATATTCGTCTCTTCCAGTACACATTCCTGCATGCCATGCAGCTGATGAGCTGAGAAACACAGCAGTCAGCCCTGGTAAAGGATCTGAGAACATGAGCATGGGTCGGATCCCCCAGTGGTGTAAGAAAGCATGCCTTCAAGTCTATGTAGTAAGGTCGATGTTAACTGATCAAGAAATTGGTTGTCTCCTCTATTCCCCTTGGCCTGTTAAGTTCATTTTATGCCACTCCTTTAGCAATGTAAATTTGCCTATTAGGAAAAAAAAAGGCTTAAAAAAATCCCATCTCTGCCTCTTCTTCCCCTTAACTCTGTCCTCTCCTTACAGCCCACAAGATTTAAATGCATCCAAAATTTATTGGGAAGAAAAAGGCCCCAAATTCTGCTCAAAGCAGGCATTTACATTGTCCCTGTCACAGTGTGGAGCTGTGATGCAGAATAAAGTCTCAAGTACAGCAGCACGGCCCCTGACGCCAAGCGTTGAGGCAGCAGAGGTGTGAGACCCAAGGGAGACTGCTGACCACCCTTCCACAGGCTGCAGAGGGGTGCGCAGGGTGGCAGAGAGCATCCTCCAGCCTATCCTTGCACCTGCAGATAACTGGAGGGAGATTCAGGGGCYGTTTACTGAAACACATACTCGCCCTTAACACCAGATCAAAAAAAAGTAATGAAGGAGATGCCAGATTCCCCAACTCTTGTAGGGCACAGAGGTGTTGTTTTTACATGAAAAGACCCTCAAGATCCTCCTGCACCAAAATGTTCATCCTGAGAGCAGAGCTGCACACAGCAAAGTTTGAGCAGGGCCAGGGGTGCCTGGAGGGATCGTGACACAGAAGATTAATGGATCTTATGCAGCCATAGGTTGTCAGTGAAGTCAAGCACTGCTAATGCGGGATGTTGTCCCGAGACCTCTGTTCGCACAATGATGAAGCTTTTTTTAAGTCCTGTGTGTAAAAGGCATAATCCTCGTATGCCAATGGATCATATCCTTGAGAACCCTACAGGGCAGGGCAAATGTGGAAAGAAAGGGAAAGGAAATCCCTTATTTCATAATGGTGCAAACAGACATGTCAGGAGAATTACATCAACATGCAGCACATGTGAAATTTAATACTCCTCCTAATGCATTTAGATGAGGCAAAATGCAAAGTCTATACTGCCTCTGGGAATAATTCTGGTAGGAAGCTTTCACCACTAGGAACCAAGGACTTTCTACTCATTCTGGAATTTGAGTCTTTGTTTTCAAAGCCTTCCTGAGAGACTTCAAAATCAAGTTTGTTAAGTGTACATTACTCTTTGAAGATCTGTCTTCCAGAATGAAACACCAGTGCTTTTCCTAGCAATGCTGGTGTAAATCAAGAGTAGCATGCTTGAAAATCAGTAAATATTCATGGGGTCGCAGACAATCTGCAAAAGAGGAGAACCTGATCCTTTGCATTGCAGAAAGTCAAGATATGCAAACACACGCAGCCCTTATCCTTTGCCTAGTGTCAGCTGGCATTGCTGCAAGGGTGCATCAGACTTGCATGGATGTCCACCAGTTTTGACTGTGGCCCATAAGGCTCTCAAAGGCTTATAAATGCAAGCAGTATTTGCTTTGGGGTCCTTGCAGACAGGAGGAGCCTGAGATCTTCTGGCTGGTTTCCCTCCCTCCCCCTATATCAGACTATAGATATGGGATTCAGCAAAGGATACAGCTCAGATGTGGCTTGAATTCAGACAAGTGACTTGAAGTGATGATTTCCCCCCCACCAGGCTGCAGATGATCGATGTATTATGCATGAAAATAGTGCTAGGCACAGATGGGGTGGGAGTAGAAGGTGTGAGCTGATAATGACAGCAGCCAAGCTCTGCTAGAAAAGACTCTACAACACACTTGCATATTGGGCAGAAAAAGGATGCAACATGCATGGAGACTGGCCATGGTTTAAAGGGCCAAACAGTTTAATTACTGCCAAAACTGAGGTTTATGCAAGGATTTGAGTGGCGTGGTTGCCAGAGGGAGCAGGGGATTAGCCTTGATGATTCAAGGAAGTGTCTTCCTATCTTGTGTTCTTGAATAACCATAGGGAGATGAGTGAAATACTTATTTTGGGTTTTAAAAACTGAAGACAGGGAATCCAAAGTGGTGACATGGTGCTGCATCAGATACTGCCTCCAGCAGGATCCTGGCTCATACTCAGCACAGTGCTGAGAACTTGGCACCAGGTCCAACGCTGAAACAAACAGGAATTTCTCCATGGATACTTCTAGGGTTTGGATCCAAGCCATTGAAGACCAGCATGCATGGCCTGATCCTGAAGAAACAGTGGCAGTTTGGATGGGCAACATGTCACTGACTTGGAGCCAGGTGGGTACAGACTTCAGTGGAAGGATGAGTCAAGAGAGCTCCAGCACCATCTGCAAAAGGACCTGGTGCTGTGAGAAAGAGCTTAGCAAGTGGGCTATCCATAAAGACCCACGAGGAAGCAGTGATGGTCCAAAGAAAAGCTCATGACTTCCCTGGTCAACCTTGGAGCACTCTGGAGATCACTGCAAGACCAGATGCTTAAAATAAGCTGCTTCCCTTCTACAATCAAACCATGAGAAGGGGATACTCTGTTCCTTACACAGCTTCTTTGAAGAAGCTCCAGCCTTGGAGTACGCATCTGACAGCTGGCAAGACATCATTGGCTTTGCCAAATCTGRCCACAGATGATCCCTGATGCAATAAAATGTCAGCCTTGAATCACCAGGGGCTGAGAATGTGCTCGTCTGGAGGATCATCAGGCAAAGACGGCAAAGACAGCAAAGACTTGCTGGTGACTTTGCAATGCATTTGCCCGTTCCAGGCTCTGTGGAAGCCTGACCCTATGCAAAAAGCTCCTTGCATGAGTCCACTCTTTGCTACCAGCCCTGCTCATGGTGCCAGTGACATAACAACTATAGGAAATCCGTGTCTGAGGGATGTAAGCTCTGCAGAGACATGCAACAATCCTTGCAATGCTGAGACATAAAAATGTTTTGGGAAGTCAGGCCAGCAAGCATTACATAGAGGAGATGAATATTTTGCATCACTTAGGGCCTAGGGCCCTACGAAATGTAGCTGTTTCACTGCTCAGAAAGCGATCTGGTCAAATTTCCTCCAAACAGGGCTCAGATGCTCAAATTTGTCTGTGGAAATAAACATTTCTGATAACACTGCCCAACTTAAGCCTGCAAAGAAACCTCCCATAGAGGGAGCATCACAATGGATAAGGTTTTAACTTGCATATTTCCCATAGCCCTTGGGCTTGCAATCTACTTATGGGTGTGGTAACTCACCTAAAACCAAGAGCAAAGTGTGACAGAAAGGGTGCATTAAGAGTCTGGAGGAGCCCAGCACTCATGATGGTTCGTGATGGGACATGTTGCATCATGGTCTGCTAGCCACTGGTCTGGCTTGTCTCTGCCTCCCCTCCACCTCCCAGCTCGACAAGCCATCTCCACAGGGCTTACTTCGCACACATCCTGAGACACCTTCAAACAGGCTTCCCTGTCACTGCGGCCCAACACAGCCTCCCTAAATTGTAGGAGGACCTGAAGGTCTTGAGTAGGGCCAGTTTCATTAGCTTTATACCCAGCCAAGACCCACCACAGACTAGTAAAAGTCCCTTCATTCCCACTCAAATTGGCTTTAAGGTCACATTTTGTGGTGCTAGCACCATCGAGACCTGTGCATCAATCCAGATCTGGCCCCAGTCTATCCTGCATGGCTGTCCTTATCTCATGCATTTTCAAGGAGCTCAGCAGCAATTTATGGATCAAAGCTAATCAATAATACCAGAGCCCTTTCACCATATTGCTTTCACTGAATTACTGCATCCTTTAAAAAAAGAAATCTTAGCAGACCGCAGTACAATGCCAGACAGACTGTCACTACCAAATTATGTTTATTTATTCTCTCTCTGGCTCTTGGCTGGCCCCATTACCAGCATATCTTAGTGTCTCTCAGTCATCAGCATATTTGCCTTCCCTCCCTTCCCCCTACCCCGAGGTACATGTCTCCTCTCAAGTACAAAGCGGACTGACATGGCAAGTTTTTGAGCCTATTTAACACCAACTTTATCTGAGGAGAACTAGATTCAGTGACAGAGCCTCAGAATTAATTACTCGAAGGTGAATTCCCGTCACAGAGCCTGGCACAGTGTCACCGCAAACATTTTAACAGCCGGTCTCTGGCCCTCGGCTGTCTTTGTGCAGCGTAAAGCAATTATTTGTACCTGCTTGGTGAAACATGTCAGCCCCCTCAGAGGTGTTGCGATATAGCAAACACGATTCACCCTTGTTATTCACGAGCAGGGCAAAGAAAAGGGTGTATGGTGGATCTTGGCTGTGCACACAGTCCCTGGTGCTGCTGTGCTCAAGCCCTTCAGGGCTGTGAATGCAGTTATTTGTGTACAATTCATGCAGTGAATAGTCTCTTGCAGATGAGATGCAGCCAGGCTCAGTGATTGGGCCAAAAGCAGAAATGGGACTCAAGGCCAAGGAAGCAAAGTTTTAAGTGCAAATCTCAAATTCCAGCCCGTCCTTGCCGAGCCCCACCAGCAGGGAGCAAATGGGAGACTGAACCCCCGCTCCCACCTCCCTTTTGTCAAGTGTCCGCAGCCCTTTCCTCTCCCTTTTCACCTTCCCTGCATCCCAGGGTATCACTGGTGGAAACTCTTTTCATTCTTCACACCCCAGCTCCAACCGCTTCCCCTTCCCCTTGTTGCAGTTGTTGTAGCTGACACATTCCTACTAGTCTTTTTTCTTTTTTTTTTAAAAAAGGAACATGTTTGGGGGTTTTCTTTACATACCTGTATTACAAATTTGCACATAGGTGAGCTGACACTGGGGTTAGCCTGTAAAGTTCATCGGAGGTGATCATAGGAGTGCAGAGGGTGAAAATGAGCAAAGTTGCATTTCAGCGTKGAGCAAGGAAGGGAAACCGTGTTTATCCCTTCTGCTGCAATGTGCAATCTTCCTTCATCTTCCTCAACAGCTGCCAGCTCCAGGGCAAGGAAAGAGAGATGAAGGGATGAGGGGAGGTTAGGTACAGCGGAGAGCAAAGGGAATTGACTGTATAAAGGGGGGATTGGGGCACAGGGCAGGGAACAGGCAGTGGAGGAGACATCTCTGCCTTTCCTGGAGGAAAAGAGCTGTCTGCACATCCCAAACTCTCCCTCCACTGGGACTAGCTGGGGCTGTGAGGCTCTTTTAAGAAATATTAGAGGCAGATCAGATTTACCCAGGGGCTTTGGGGTTTAGTCGGAGCTCCTGGACCTCTCCGAACTGACTGCCAGCTGTGGAGGACCTTGGGGTCACCCGGGGAAGAAGTTCTGAATAGACCAAGCCGCTCCTGGGCAGAAAATTCCCACAGGCTGGTGTGCGGTGGGCTCCCCGCACACACGGGATGGGATGAGCCGTCAGCCAGAGAAGCCCACACGAGCCCCAAGAGAGGAAGTTTTCCAGCTGATCGGCAGGAAAAYGGGGCTATTCTCGGTGAAGTCAGCCACGGCGTAAAAACAAAGTTCTTCCTCATTAGGGAGGAATTTGACGGGCCTCGCTGGGAGCCRGTGCCGCAGCACACAAAAGGTCAGGTCTCATTCTGGAAGCCTTTCCTCCCCTTCTGCCAGCAGGAAAAATAATTCAAAATATCCCCTAAAGAACTCTGCCCCCCCACACCCCCTCTTCCAAATACAACAAGGAGGAAATCCCCTCAGTCTGGGGAACGGCGCTGCAGTGGGGATGGCCAATCTCCCTGCCCAGCCCACGGACCCAGATCCCTTTGCCGCTGACAGCCTCGTTATTAGAAGGCCATGTCTAATTAAGAGGGGAAGGAACAACAGGTACATCCTATTCCCGCAACATGGCACGTTGCACAGATCGCCGCGTCTGTGGACACCCATGCCAATGTTAACTGTTGCGGTGTGGCCAGTTGCATATGAGACTTAGGAGAAATTCAGTCTGTTTAGGTGTCCCAGTTACACCTTTGGTGCTGAGGGTGGACTGGGTCTGCCTGCACCAGCCAGTGTAAAGTCTCTCAGCGCTCCACTTGCCTACAGAAACGTGCCTCACAGTCTCACCCTGCGGTGAAGACAAAAGGAGTCAACTCTGGCAATCACAGCCATGTCAACATGAAGGTTTCTCACCTTCACGACCAGCCACCATCACCCGCTTCTGCTTCCTGTAGCTTCAGAAGAATCAGATTCATCCAGACCCATGGAGGACCATCTTCATATCCCATAGCACAGAGCATCCAAACCTTTGTGGAAACCATTTTGTGTCCACATTACATGGGAAAACTGACAACTATCTGTTGTCTATTGTAATCTTCCTGTACCAGCTCCATTTGCTTCTCAAATCGTTCATGAATGTGAAATTCCACTTCTGCGATCAAGGCTCATTATTTGGTTAAGATAATTTATTGTTACTCTGAACTCAGCACCTTGACTCGCTAGTTATATGGATTTTCAAATGGACTTGTAGAGAGTAGCAGTCACACATTGTCCAAAACCTAGGACCTGAACTGAAGAAGGTTTGTTTCAGCTCTCATCAGCTGCAGAGGTCACAGTTAAGTAAAATTGGCTTAAGCTGGGATTGGAAAACTATGCCTGTTACATCAGCAGAGAGATCAGGTGACAGATTTGGTTTGGCCTCATTATCTAGCCATAAAAATGTAAGGGCCTGAAGTATTTGGGGAATGGGGATGCAGAGAGCAGGAGGGATTTCTGGAGGATCTCTATGCAGTATTTGCTGTCTGAGAAAATGAGACCAAAGGACCCCCCATCCAAACTGTCTGATGTGAGCTCTTATCTCCCACGACAAACTGAAACCAGGAGAATCAGTCTCTTCCTTTTGCAAACAGTTGAGGGAAGAGGGGCTCCTGTGTGTCTACAACATCTCACATTTATTTTTAGCTTCATCTATTTGGTTAATGAGGTCACTGGAGCCCAGGCTTAAACATGTTTCAAGCAAATGTTACCCTGACCTGCCAAAGCTCTGAATTGCCTGTAGCTATACATACCCCAAAGAAACAGAGCTAATGGTGTAAGAGAATGTTATGTTAGCATTTTATGCTAGAGTTCAAATAACTATGTATCCTCATTTATTGCAACACTTTTTTTTTGGATATGAAAAGTGTAAAATACACTTTGAGCAGTTTTGATCCAAAAAACATTTGATGAAGCTATTTCCTGGCTGAAGTAGCCACTGTGCCTTTTCCAGTAATTCTGCATTTAGGATTTTATTTACACAGTTCAAGGATTAAATCAAAATTTCCAGTCCTCAGTATAAAACCAAAAAAATCCAGCCCTCCTTCCCCCAGAGTTGGGAAGCATTATCCGAATCACTGCAAGGAAACAAAGGTCAGCATACCAGGAGCCACCAGCTCCCACCATTTCCAGCCTCATCCAAACTAGAAAATGAGTTTGTGGGGGAAAACCTTCTCATGGAGCTGCAGAGATATTAGCAAATAGTGCTTTTTGTAATGATAGCTTGTTCTGCGAATGCACTAAACTCCCGATGGAGTCCCCAAGCCCAGTGCTGGAAGCACGCCAGGACAGAGGTGCAGGGGAGCAGGCAATATTCATCACTGTTCCAGATGTGAGGTGAAGCTGAGGAGCCTGCAGGAAGCTCAGCGGGTGATAGGTAAGGTAGCATGGCCCTGGATCTTGCAGGGTGAACGCTTGTCCTAACAGGCTTTGTGACTGCTCTGCTGGGAATCATGAGCACACTGGTGTAAACCTGGACTCTGCACATGCTATAGCTCCTGCTCAAAGAAAAGATGTCCCCCCAAGGAGAAAAAAACACCTTCAGAAGCATGCATCTATCCTTATTTTTAGTCTTTAAGATGAGTCATTCTGGAAAAAGCCCTTTTCTAAATGCTGATATAACCATCTCTTCCCTAGGGATATATTCATGTAGCTGCAGGTGACCAAATTAGGAAAGCTCAGCAAAAGTTACTGCTAATGAAGTAAGCTACAGTGACTACCCATGTGCAGACTTTTAGCTTCCTGCAAATGCAACCCAAAATGTCCCTGCAGGGTGACTGGAGCTAATATGCTTTACTTCACATTTGCATTTGGCTCAGAGTTGCACAAGGCTTCTTGCTGGGGCAAAAGTGATAAAGAATTAAGCTCCTGTAACTCAATTGCTTGCAAGTACTTGCTATATCTCTGGTAGAAAAATATTGCAGAAAAAGCACACCTCTTGCTCATACAGAACCAGAAAATGTTAAAGGTTTGATTCAGCTCTCCTCCTGGCTGGTCAATGTGTCTGAAGTTCACACACCAAATTCCCATTTTTCTATTACCAGAACACCGAACATTTCTGCAAGCAATGTTATACATCTAGAGAAGCCACGGTCACTGCAATAGCAGACTGTATAAATCAAGATACTTAATTCTAGAAAGCCAGCATTTGTGGACTTTCATTCAGACCTTCTGTTGTTCTTTCATTCTTTGTATGTCTCCTTTCCTAAATTGATAAGAAAGATCCTCTCCTTCCCAGAATGCCAAGAGAATGGCTGCTTATGCCTTATTTGGGGTGCAGATACAGATATCCCCATGGATCTGCTACCTATTTGCGAATCACTGGCCAAAACTGCAAAGAATTTGTGATCTATTTAATTACTGAGAAGTTTTGATAATCAAATTAGCCACTGGGTGACACCATAAATGGCACATACATGATGARCTGTCATTCAGGAAAACTCACTGTAAACTGTTTAGAGATCTGTGCTATGGAAAAGGAGTCATGTAAGCTAGCCAGGCACACACAGCTACGTACCCGGGCTCGTTCCGAGTAGTTTGAGAATGGGCAGAAAAAAATAGAAGAAAATCCCCTGATAATTCATCTGTGGAGGGTAATTTACTGGGTCTAATCAGAGCAAACATCTCTATGGCTGGAATGTTGAAATAAATTAAATATAAAGCCTTCAAGGTCATAGCTTCCCAAGCTAATAATGCAGCACTGCTGAAGTCAGGTGGATACACTCCAGGCGAACGTGCTGTGCTCCACTGTGAAAAATCTTGGTCAGTTGGATGTAATGGGAATATTTCAAGCAGCGATCAGGCCTGCCTGAAAGAAAATGGAGTAAAGAGAGGATATAGTGGATTCAATCTTCAAACAAGGAAACTTGAGCAGGATATTCAAAGAAGTTTAGATGTTCAGATTGGAAACAAAATACATATAAAGAGACATATTTGGGGGCGGGGGGAGTGAGGAGAGTGTTGCTAGCAAGATGTAAGCTGTGAGAAGCAAATCTTGCTGTTCCGCCTCCAAAGTCTGATGCAGAAGCAATTAGATATTGCAAGAGCAGCCACGTTACACATCCCCACTCCTGCAGTGACCATTCCCCCTGATCAAAGGTTTATAACCCTCTATCAGCTCCAGCTGCCCCATCCATCTGGCCAGAGGTTACCACCCCACCAGCTGCGCAGCACAGCCATTCCTCTGCCTTTCAAATCCCAGCCCTGAAGAGATCTGGCTGCAGAAACAACAAATACCACCTTAACGTTGAGCAGGTCCAGGCTAAAGGGCAGCCGGGCGGCTGTTGATCAGGCAGGGTAGATGCGAGCGGGAAGCGGTGGAGACCTCAGAGACAGGCAGACAGCAGTGCACAGCCAGCGCAGGAGGGTCTTCTGGTCCAGACAAGCAGGTGGACACCCTGGAAGGGTCTTGGTGCCTGGTAAYGTCCTGAGCCTTTGAGGTCTGCCTTAGCAGCCCTGGTTATTGTCATCCTGAAATGCCTGGGAGTCTGCCCTGCTCCACAATGTGATGCTCTAAGATTTCGTTGCTACCATGGGTTATTTTTTTGCTGTTCTGATGGCTTTCATGGCAGCAGAGGATCTTTCCATAGCAGGATTAGAAAATTCCCTCATTTTATTTTATTTTATTTTATTTTATTTATTTCTTTTTTGATAAATATACATTTCACAGTCACCCTCAACTTCATATTCATTCCTGTGAATCTCACCATTAAAAATGACTACCTCACCCTAGCTGTTAATTTAAGATTAGATCCTGTATGTGTATATGCATGCGTGCGCGCACACACACACGCACGCACACACACACAGTGCCATCCACTTTGATTTAGTCTCCTCTGCATATGTTATAATGTGGTCTAGAAAGATATGATCATAGACTTATTCCTCTGCCCTCCATCAGACCCTGGTTTGCTCCGTACATAATGATCCACATCCCCGAACGAGGTGGCTGTTGCATATTTCTCTTCCTGTTCATCACATAGCCTCTTGTCCTCATTCACTTGCATATCTTTCAAATCCCGGGCTGAGCTTTCCTACGAAGTGCTCTCTCTTTGAGAGTGAAAACCTCACCAGCACTAATGGATGTGACACTTCCGTGGCACTTCAGCAGAGCCCTGTGCCACAAAATGATACTATTATCCCCATTTTTGGAGATGGGGAATGGAATGGCAGAGATAGGAAGGTCAACATTGTTAAAAGCATCTGCTAATTTGAGGAAGCACAAGGCTTGATTTTTCAGAGTACTTATTTCCACAGCACTTTACTTGGTCACAGTACAGGTCCCCTTTGACTGCATCTGCAATCATGAGAGCTTCACCCTTGTGTCTGGCAGAAGGGGGTCGCAAGCTGGGGACCAATGCAACCAGCAGCACGTAATTATTGCCCATCTCTGAGGCGTCTGACCTGACCAGACACACACAGCAAAACTCCCATCTGAAGCAGACTGGGCTGGAAAAGCTCTAAAAAAATGAATGCTGGGTCTTCTGATGGAAAATATCACATGTAGCTATCAGCTGTGGTCTAATAGTTTTCAACCTGTGGCTTGTTTGTCTATGAATTCAAGCCTACTAGGAAGGTGCTTAGATTGCTGTAAAGGCGTTCATGCCTCCACCAGAAAAACATGAGTGTGAAAATCAAAGCTGTGAAAAACACCAAATTTTGCACAGATGCCATGATAATAATAAATAAAGAGCAGGCAAGAGGCTTTTCGATGAGCCGATAAGACTCATCAGCTGATTTGTCAGCTGGAAAGGAGATAGTTAGCTTCCCTCTTTTCCAAAACAGGAGTTTCTTTTGCCAATACCTGTCTGGATTGAGGTCATACGTGTTGGGGACACTGTTTCTTCCTCTTCTCTGCTCTTTATCCCAGCACTCAGCCAGAAAATCCATTAGTTTAAGCACAGTTGTGGTTATCTTCAGTATCTAGACACCCTGTCAGAAAAGCCTGAGTTGTCCTGTATGTTCAGAGAAAGAATTAAGAACAAATTGATTGAAAATCCAGGGGATGGGAGGGGGACCTTCCCCCTCTGCTTTCTGTGGTTCCAAAAATCCAACACTTCTAAAAAATAATTCCACATTTTCTGCTAAAATTCCCATTGTTTCTTTAAGCTCAGGTAAGATTCCAGCTTTTTTTTGTGTGCTTTTCTTTTTTGCTTATATGTAGCAATAATTCTRCCAATACAGGTTTCAGCTGGTGCTAGCTCAAACTGCCATCTGATCAAATTTATGATCCAGGTTTGTTAAAATAAAACTAGTATCATCAGGCTCGGTACTAGATGAGGGCACGTGCTTGCACAAATCTGAAATGCTATTGAAGAATTTGGTTTTCAGGCTTTCCAGCCTGTTGCCATCCTGCCTGAATTTGGTGGGGAAGAAACATAAACCATAGAAAGCAAACTAGTTTTAATATTTCCTAAGATTGACACTTTTCACTTGGAAAAGGTGGCATTTTTTCCCCAAAACCAAAACAAGAAGAATAAATTGCAATGAAACAATCACGGAGTGTCTGTTTCTGGACCTCAGGTTTCCCACAGAGGTTTCCCTTTGGGGCAGCAGTTTGCCCCCATGGGATGCTGAGCCTCTGGGGACATGTTCCTGCACCTCAGGCATTTTTGCAAGGTGTCAGCCTCGCTTCTCACCTTTATTTGGCTGCACGTTCCATTCAGTTGGAGCCCCTGAGGCCTTTTTCAAAGCCCAGCAGAGCCAACAGGGGAATTTCTTATTAATCCGAGGAGCCTTAGATGTGGATGCCAGTTTATAAAGCTGTGGTGGAGGAGAGAGGCACTAAGGGAGACCAGGGAGAGACCTGGTCCGGCTCTCTGGGGTGGCTGTCCAGTACAAAGTAAAGTGCAGGAAATTAGGACAGGTGGCAGATTGGCTCCAAAAGCACCCGCTTAAGTTAAAACAGACTGCTGACATAGCTGCACCCACCGGGAGCCACCCCACTGTTGCAGAACTTGGAAATGCAGGCTCTGAGAGCTCCCCTGTGCAGAAAATCAAGCTGGTTTCAAACATAAACTTCTCCTTCAGGGACATGTGGTCCCTGCCTGCATTTCATCAAACCCCCAACAAAATCTAACAAATGCAGCAGAATGACCAGGTTTTGCCCAATCTGCTCATTCCAGCCACCAGTGCTAGCCTGGTCCCAAYGATGGTGATCTGGTGAGGCAGTGAGCCTGAACCGACAATGAAAAACCTGTATTTAAGCAACTAATGAGAAAACCACCCCTTTGACTTTGGCACACACAGCGCTCAATCCACCAGAAAAGAGTAAAGACTCTGTTCCACCCTCATTGTCATTCGTATCTAGTAAATTGGCAAGGAGTTAGGACATTGCCAGTATTTCCACACATGCAAAAAAACCCTCACCCCCCCAAAAAAAACCCCATAGCCCGTTACTCACATCCCCAGAGAAATCATAGTAAGAGACACAGAGTTTACCACCTTCAAGCAGGAAATAGTTGCCTTTCTAATGCTTGCTAATTGCTTCACTTAAAACTAGTTTGATTACTTGGCACCGAGACAGTATTTTAAAGCTGAATTATTGCTTGGAACTTTCCTTTCACCTACCAAGAGCCCAGGCCATTAAAAATGTGTAGCAAAGGTCTGCCTGCGAGGTGCAGGATTGCCTGTTAACTCTTTTATGAATCATAAGAGATGTTTGGCTTCTGGGACAACGTCTTGCCATCTTGGCGTATGCACCGTGAAAACGAAGGTGTTATTTATTAATACCGCAGCAGGCAGAGACAAGTGTGCACGTGGAGAAACGCGGGTTGCTGAAGCAAGTCACACTATGGAGCTATCAGGCATATTCCTAAAAGCTGTCACCTGGGGCGGGATCACATTTTCACTTTCTGAAACCAATAGGCCAAATCTATCACTCTAAGATTCAGGTGAAAACAAATTCTTTCTTAACTTGGCTTGACTTTTTCCAATCGAGTGGGAATTACAGTGCTACTTTTAGGGGGTGAAGGACATCAGGGCAGCAGTTACAGGAGCACGAGCTGTACATACTGACCTGCAGGACCAGACCGGTTTGGGGCTTGGCTGTACCAAACATTGTCATTAAAACTGCCTTTGTCACAGCACTTCTTTAGGATCAGAAATTAACTTGCGTTTTGTACTTGACAGGAAGTTATTAAGAAATCTCCGCAGCTACAATAAAACTGATGCTTAAATTGCAATCTTTCAAAGAGAATTTGAATCTCAATACGAAGCATCAATAAGGTAAGCAGCAGCTATGTAGYTGGCATATCCCTGAAGTGTCTGTTCCTGAAAGTCTCCCTTCAGGTGAGACTCAGGTCTGCGGAAAAACCAGGCTTCATGGCCAGGGATGTGCAAGACAGCACCCAACAGCGATCCGCCTCTCCAAACCCTGTACGAAAAGGTTTAGGGGGGATTTTCAACCAGCTCCCACACCGATCAATTATGTTTCCCATCAAACTGAGTTTGAAGTTTCTTTATCCTCTTGGCAAATGAAGTTTTTCACAGCTACGCAGGAGCTGTCCTGTAGGATGGGGAGCAGCTGGGGCTTTCTCCTTGTCCGTGCCACTCTGCAGCAGCAGCAACGCAGACTCTGACCTCTAATTTATCTCCAAGGAGTTTGGCAGCTCACAGCCTTGCTTCAGAAAGCCAGTGAAATAAAATGTACAAGAAAATGGTGATGACGTGGGTCTAAAACACAGCCTGAATCTAACACAGGATGTTTTGAGGCAATTAGTCAAAGTATGTGGAAGAAGGTGGGCTTTGCTATCGTGCCATCGCTTTTTTAAGCAGCAGGCATCCAGAATAAAATTTACACGTGAAAAAGTCTTAAGTGCAACTCAGCCACAGAGGAAAGGCTTCCACTTCGGGGGCCTGCCCATAGGTCTATAGCCAGGAAAGCTTTACCCAGATGTATGCATGGAGTTATAACCCGTGCATCTGCACTGCACAGGGCTGGGACCACGCTGCCTATTTCTGCTCTTACCAGGGCAATTGTTAGAGTAAATTAGAGAATCTCTAGTGGCCGGGAGAACATTTTGGAAAGGGTCACTAGCTAAAATGTTGGCCTATTAATCAGGAGGCAGGGAATCAGGTCAAAAGGAACAAAAGTACCTGGGTCTACGTGCAATGGGAGGAAAATAACACTTTTTTTTCATCTTAGGAAGCCGCTTGCAAAGTTTTCCATGGGAAGCAGACAGATGAAAGATGCAGATCTAAGCAGAAGAAATACTTAGTCCTATCAGCCAAGTCATGGCTCTGAAGGCATCTTTGCAGCTGATGTTTTTAACCCTCTGTGTCAGCCAGGAGAAAGTGAAGCCATGGGCCAGTTTCTCAGCTGGTGCTGGTGACTAAGTATTAGTGATAACAGAGACTCCCAGCTGGGTTTTTGTGCTTTACTGGCACTGAAATTGAGGGTAGGAATTGAAGATTAGCACCAAATAACCCCTTTTCTGAGGTGATGCCCCCACAAGCCCCTGGAAAATGTTTTTGGCAAGACTGCCCTTGGTTCAGACCACAGGATGGCAGAGAGAGGGACACGAGACACCAGCCACTGGTGTCCCACTAGCCCCTTCTCGCTCTGACCCCAACAATGGGCTCAGAGATGGAGGAGCTGCCATGGTGGTACCCCAAAAACATCTTCTTGCATGCTCTGAACCCCAAGAAAGGCAATTTGTTTCAGAAAAGTATACTGGGGCAGATCTGGGGAAAAGCATCCTTTAGAAGGGTAATATCACAGAAAAAGAAGCAAGGTAACATTTAGGAAAATGCTGAAGATGGGCTGTTTTATTTGAGCAAATGAAATCCAAGCAGAAAGCACAGACCTGAAGAAATCTCTGTCACCAGATATGCCTTGGGCTGGGAGATGTCTCATCTAATCTCCAGAGTCAACACTAAGTTTTAGTGAGAAAAGACACTGCCAGGGCTGGAGGTGACATAAGTGCCACCTCTGACATGGAAAACACCAGTTCCAGCTTCCTCAACACTAATTTTGGCACCCAGCATGACCATAACGGGTGCAGGATTGATTGAGTACACCATGCTRTAAGAGGAGCCCCTTAGCTTGCTACGTGTAAAAAGCCACCCCATGCCTCCAGCATAAATATTTGTGTTTTTATGATCTTTTCTCCTCTTCAGCCCACTTCCTGCATCCTTTACCAGTCCCCTGAACACTTGATGAAAGACTTATAAAGATCATGGCAGGAACTGAAACTTAACGTTTTTGTTTTCAAGCTTCAAAAATATTTCCCAAACATCTCTTATTCCTCTACAGGAAATCCCTTTAAAAACATTCTCCAGTGAGCAGTTAAGTAGTTGAACCAACACACATCCCATCTCAAGTTTCTGCTGGTAATTAATAAATCAACTGAATATCTGACAAGATGGTAACTTTTATCATTTCTGGATAAATGTTAATGTGTCTGGTTTTTTCCASACCTTCACTGATGCGATCGGAAAAGCAAATTAGACGGTGTTGTAGCAGTCTGTTTAACATTCCTTCTTTTGTGCTATTACTGTTAATTTATTCCTTTRAGCCAATTTTTGCACTGTCACTACTGTGAAGGTTTTCCCAACATTTTAATTACAAAAAAGAACCCTCCAACATGAAATTGCTATAGGATAAAAATCAATATTTAAGGTGTCAGCTTAAAAGCAGCTCRTATCTTCATGTGTGTGAGGGGGAACATGTGCACACACCCATCAAGCCTATTTGAATGTGTAAATTTATAAACTCTCYTTTTTTTGTAAGGAAAACATTTGCCTTGATGTTCTATCGTCCTTAGAACTAAATGTTTCTTGGCTAATTGAATAAACATTTTTACATTGCAGAAAATAAAGAGAAGTTATTATCCCCTACAAATCCCATACATCTGAGGAGGTCCAAGACTTTCTGAGAACCCAACATTTTATAAAGATTTTTGAGCATGCATAATTTTTTGCCCATAAATGCCACCCACTCAGAAACAAAGGAACTAAAGTAGGCTGTAATTACTTCCCTACACAATAGATTCCAATTGCTCCTATGAAGAAATATTACATAATTATAATAACTTAGGGYGGTGATTATATATTTGCTCAAAGGAGAATCACACATAATAGAAAGCAGTGGGACTTATGGCTCTTTGTCTATTGTGTCAACTCATACATTTAAATTATTTGATTAGAAAACTAGATAAAGACCTTGAGTCCTAAACAACACTTTCGCATCAGCTGTCRGGATTGAAGGAAGTGATAAATGACGGGGCATGCATATTTGTATAGAAAAATTGGAGAAGCAGGAGAATAGAGAGGAGAGGAAATGTTGTGTGTCTACTTGTGTCCATCCATCCATCCACCCATCCATCCATCCMTCCCTCCCTCCTTCCATCCATTGGAGTCTTGGGCATGCTCTCTGCTTACATCTTACAAGGAATTTGCAAGGAGCTGATAAATAACATCATCTCTCCATAGAAGACGAAGACGAAGGTCAGCCTGTGGAAGACGTCAAGAAAAATCAACTCCTCCTTATTTTCTTCTTCATGTTCTTGCAGACTCACCCTCTCCCCTCCCTCACACCGGCTGGGCTCCTGGCTATTTGTACAATTTTCCAACAGAGGCAGGGCCCGCACGCGCTGGGATGTGGGAGGACGAGGAGGAGGCAAGGCTTCACAGGGGCTTACCACGTTTCTCAACAGTTTTGCACTTCTGATTTAAATCAACTGCTTCTCATGCTCACAACTCATGCCTCAGATAACCCATGCGTCTTTGATGCTACCAGCACTTAGGATAAGTCCTCCTGCTTCATATCCTTGGATAACCTGCACAAAACAAGAGGCAGATGACTATCAAAACCAGGACAAACTATTAGCTAGAGAGAGCAGGCTCTGAGGATGAGATGTAGGACTGCTGCTGGAAAAGATGCTAGAAGGTGACTTTCCCCTCACAGACAGACAATATCCCTTGGTGCTGAACTGCAGCTCTCTCAATGCAGTCACCTGTTGCACTTAAGACAGCAACAATTTGCACTTTCTGAAAAGCAAGAAATAGAATTTAAAAAAAAAAAAAAAAAGAAAATCCTTTTGGGCCTGCAAAATGCCATACCGATCATAGTAGCACGAGAGAGAGGAGGACACTGATTCAAATTTTGGCATCGAGTCCAGCCATCTCTGTTAGCAGACGGGGTCCAGCAACGCGGCGAGCGTGTATGGCTGCTGCAGATCAGTCTGTGACCGTTCACTGGCGCAGAGCCAGAGCAACTTCAAAGAGAAATGCCACAAGAAGCTGATTTTTCTCGTCTGTCTGTTCTTTTATTAGGAATTTTTATATTTCTGCCTAGTAATAGCAGAAGTAATATCACGATTTCCCAAAGTGTAACAAATCTAATGTGTCATACATATTGGATGGAAGTAATTTAACATGAGTGCTCTTTAATTTCATAGATCTCTATTGCAAATGGTTCCTGGTTAATGATCGGGGGTTTAGTGTTTTGCATTTTTAAAGTCAAATCTTCTAAAGTCCAGATGGAGAGGTTTTTTTACAGCTGCGTGGGAAGAGTGACACTGATACATGCTGAACTCTGCGGGCGGTATTAAAATTCTGCCATCTACTTTAAAAGGATTTTTGAAAGTCATTTTAAAGGGGCATCATCAATTTGAAGATCACTTTGGATCTCATAATATTACAAGTAATATTTCAGACTACCACACAAAGCCAGCTGCGGGGAGAGAAATCGATGCTCCTTGCTAAATAAGCTTCTTTGCTTTGTATTTTGACAATATTTTACACTGGATTTTTAAAAGCTTCTGGGGGCAAGTTGCAATTCTGTGAACAGCCATCATTGCTGCTGGATGGCCAGGTAAAGCCCCAGCACAGGCTGCAGGTGCTTGCACCGAGCCCAGCACTTCCAGCAGCAACTAAGGGCTGGGACTGGCCTCGCTCCTCTGCTTACGGGGATCTTCCTGACAGCAACCAGAAGTAGAGAAATGCCGGTGTTGATTTCCAAAAAAGAGCATCATCTTTTGCAACACTCCTCAGCATTAAGAGAGCATTAAGAGATGCAAAGAAGCCTTCTGGTTTCAGCTGCTTTTGCTTCCACTGTGACCTCTTTTAGTTTTTATTAAATCTTGGTTAGGAGTGTTCATTGTTCAATGCGCAGACCTCTAATTTACAAGGGGCTGGGACCGCACTTAATCGGCAGAGAGCAAAAATGCTTCAGAAAGGGAAAGTTCTCCCCATCAGAGAAACTTCTGGAGTGGAAACAATGACCGAATCACTTGGAAAGGAAAAACCCAGCGCAGGGAAACGCGAGCCAGGTTGTGGCCTAGAAAGGGGTTGAGGAAACTAAACACTTTGCAACTGAGAGTATATTTTAAAGCAGGGACAGGCAACATATTTTGAACTCCTTTTCACAATCACCTCACCTGCTGGGCTTCATTTCAGAGCCTAGCAGTTTTATGAGATGAATCCATCTCATCCCTCTCCGATTAATTCACACATCAGCTTGCAGAAGGAATGAAGCACATCTGGGCATGGTGGTCTCTGACGGGACCGGGATGGTACGGGACAGGGCTGGACCCATCCTCCCTTGGCATCCTCCCTGCAACCCAGCCCTCGAAGGTTTGAACCTTGTGCCATTTTCTCTTCACAATATACACTCTGAGATATATATGTATATTCTTAAGGAGGACAGGCTCAAACTAATCCTGGCACAGTTCCCTTTTATATTCATTTTCTCAGGCAGGTATTTGTACGGCAGCACGGACAYGTCCTAGAGGAGCCTGCTTTGGGAAGGTGTCACTGTTTCAGGTTGGGGCAAATTTTGGTATGGTTTTTCCATCAAGAAAGTGCCAAACCARTGTGGCCCTGAACACAAGAAGCGCTGGCAGAAGAAATGAAGCAGAGTCACCTACACATGTTGGGCTGTTGAGGTTTCTCAAATCTCCTGCTGCAAATGAATGTCAACAAAATTTCCAAAGTGCCTCATTTTCCTCTAACACAGATGCAGACAGAGACATACAAYGTCTCGGGGCTACAGTGTCTTCCTCAAACACTGGGGGTCAGGTTTAAAGGGATCTAAGCCAAGGAAGAAGCTCCAAGATTAAGACCAAAGTGGCGTGTTGGGCTGTGCCTTTGGTCCCCTTCAGAGCACCTGGCACCTCAGAAGGTCATGAGGCTAAATTAATTAGGAGACTGGGAAGCCATCAGGTACTACAGGAATTAGTATGATGGTGAAAATCCCTATTCATCATTTTCTGCCCTGTTCTGGTCTGTCATGAGGATTGATATATATTGATCAGCTGGATCCCAGCAGCTGATAGCTAGTCCTCCGTATCTGCTTTTTCTGTAGTATCCCTTTATGACATACATTTTCTAAATACTCTTACATGCATTGCAGTCTTTTTACATTAATTTAAATAACTGGATTTAATTTATTTAGTCAAAAGCATTCTGCAAGACACATCTTGTTCAGCGTTACAGATGCAAATGTTAAAAACTTCCATCAAGAACAACTGCTTATGAAAAGCTTCCCCAGTACCCCATAAACACAGAGGGGGCCATAGGGACTGATGGTTTGTGCTGTGACAGGGAAAGGGACCCCCTACCAGGCACCAAACCCACCCTCTGTGCTGTCTCCTGGGGAATGCCAAAAGTGCCAAAGGGGGGTTCTCATTTCCCTGACCAGACGGTAGTGATGCAGAGATCTTTACTGCAGGTATATAGAGCAGAGTGAGATGGGGATGGATGTTAATGCACAAGCCAATACAGATCGGGGGGAACTGAAGATGCGGGCAGAAATCTGGGAGCAAGCGGACAAGGCTTGCAGCTGGGTTGYGTGGTCAGAGCTCCCCCTCCTGATAGCTCAGCATCGGCCCTTTGGGACGTGACCTCCGCTTTTACCCTCTCTGCGGGGATGGAAGCAGTGCCAGGACTTCTGCTGGTGTCTCCCAGCTCTCTAGGAAGCACCTGACTTTACATCCAAACTCCTCTCTGGTCAAAAAGCTAGAAAAAATATAAAGCAATTACATGTATCTTTAATTAAATTCAAGGTAGCGCTGGTGTTGCTTAATCTTCAGAAAATAGCCTAACATTGCTGTTTCCCTGATAAGCTGGAATTTCCTTCCAGTCTGACAAGGCGACACACTACAGCCCTTTATTTGGGGAATGGCAGATTTTCTTTTTCTTTTCCCTGTGCTGGCGATCCCTGTGTAATTTCATTCAGCAACGCCACCGTGCTAGCCTGGCTGGAAGGGAAAATCCTTACACTTAAAGAACTGATCTGGAGAACCAGTTCCTGAGGAACAGCCAAACATCTCCTGCAGCATCTTGGCATATTAAGACTTTTCTAATTTGGCTTTACATTTCCTAGAAGTTTTTGAACAAAATGTGTGTGTCAATGGGGCTGCAGACCCAGAGGGAGCACCCAGCTTGTCACCATTTATTTTATCCTCTGATTTCATTCAGATTTCAATTATTAGACTCATCATGGGGGTAGAGAAACAAACCCCAAAAAACCCACTATATAACAAAAGCCATAGATACATTCTACAGCCATTGCATTTTGCAATCTAATTACTTTAACATGTAGGGACGGGGGAGGGGGTTATTACTCATAATACCGGAAAGCTTTCATGGAATAACGCAGAATTATTAAACTTTTCAGAAAGAATCCAGTTTGCAGTTCCCACTGCACATTTACCTGGGCGATTTTCCCTTTTCCTGTGGCTGAGAATCACTTTGTATTACACTTTCCCACCTATAAAAGAAACCCTTGTTCACAGCTGCCCTGAGGTGCTCATAATGTTATTGGTTCTGTGCTAAGAAGTTGGGGTTGCTGTGAATTCCTGCCTTGTGGCTCTCCAGTTCACAAAAGTAAATACATTTGCTGAGTTAGCTAGGCTTCACGGTGCCCAAAATCCTGCGGGGAATGAAACGTCCTATCGGAGGAAGCTTTGAAACTCTAGTTGCTCTACAACACTTTTCTTGGGCAGGAGAGCACACAAAGCATGCTTCTGTGCTGTATTTACTGCTTTTTTGTGGATCCAGTGCATAAGAGCTGCATTGAACCTTGGCAGAGGGGAGAGGTCTCCCCTTGGAAACGTGCAGGATGCAATGGAAAAAAAAAAATCAGTGCTTTTCGCTCCTTACTGAGTCCCTTGTGCCCTGCACACAGGTGACTACCTGGAGATGAAAAAAACACTCACGGGTGACGGGAGAAGCAGCCAAAACAGTAACTTTCCTGGCTCAGATGCACTTACTGAAAAATAAATAGGTAAACCCAAGGCCGGTCGGCGTACGGGATGCCTGTGGCATGCATGCCCCTGCCACCGCTGCAGCTCAACAGCTGAGTGCTATAGGAACCACTTGCCACGATGCTTGGAGCGGGGACGCGCTGCAGATGTGTCCCCTGACACACAGCCTGCTCTTCCAGCGTGGCAGCTTTCTTCATTGAACACCCGTAGGCAAAAGAGCCTTTGAAAAATGCCTGTTTCTAACACAGCTTCTCAAATGTATTTTCTTCATTTTCTTCCAGCACTAATTAGATCCAGGTGAGACCCAGTGGAACCTAGTCTGGGGTTTGGAGTGGGGGAATGTTCAGGCAGGATGAACCAGCTGAGCACCAGTTAATTTAGCTGAGAAGGTGCTGCCCAATTAAAAACCATCAGCAGTCATTTGAGATTTTTTTTTGGAGGGAGGGTGTCTTTTCTTGAGCCCAGCTTTCTCCAGCACAGCTCCTGAAAGAGGTGAGGGTACCTGAGAGATGGTTCCTGGAGAAAGTCCCTCTCTAGAAGGACGATGTCCCCCTGCCCTGAAGCCCTCTCCCCGTGCAAAACACATGGGACAGCCTCCTGGGGTGGAGAGGACCAGAGGTGATGCTGATTGTCAGAGACATGGCCAAAGGTGACAGCATCCTAAAGTGCAAGCTGGCACCCCAGCTCCTTCCTTGCACGGCATGCCATGGCAGTAGCTGCGGGGGGTGGTGTGGACAGCTGGCATGAGATTATCCTGGGAAGAATGGCATTACCGATGCTGTTTCCATGCCATCCCTGCTGTGGAAAAGCAGTAACGCATCTGACAGCTCACCCTCACTCCAGGAGTCATGCATGTGCTCAGGACGTGTCCCAGCTGCTCATCATTTCCGATCGTGGTGGATCGCCGGTTATGCTTGTGTGCTCACACACACAAAGCACATGCAAGCAAGCAGCATAACTGGCACGCTATTTCCTCACTTATAATGAAAGTCCTTGCTGCCTTAGGCTCCTTAATCTGAAATTCAATTCTACATCGGCTGCAGCTGATCGCAGAGCAGAGCAGGGCATGGGGTGGCTGCGGAGCAAATCACTGCTCAGCACTCCAGACGTTTGCGCTTGCCTCTAACGCCCATGTCATGTTGCCATCAGACACATTCCAGAAATCCTCATTTTCTAGGCATGAAAACATTTTAACAATAAACAGAAATTCTTCCAATTACATGGTTATATTCGGCTGCTGAAAGCAGACTCTTATTAAGCTAGGCAGAGAGCAATTAATGCCATGTAGAGAGCAGTCTTCCACATGGCAAAAAGCTGGACTAATATATCTTTCCCACCTCCAGGAGCTGGGACCATGAGTTAAGGCTCTATGTTTGCAAAAGCTTATTAAGATGCTGTAAGCATGTGAGCAGCTCCACTAAAATCAGAGCCTGGTGAAAATCTGGCTGTAATGAGATCTGTGAAGGTTTTAGCACTGAATTTAGTGGGCATGGTGTTTTCTCTGTAATTTTCAAAGGGTTTTACCTTCGTTTCACTCCTTCCCACCACTAGCAACCTGCATGGATATTTCTTTATTGGTGTGCTGGACGTTGAAATAATACAGAATTGGATTTCAAACCTGATTGAGCTGGAAGATCTTCACCAACTAAAATCTTCAAAGTTCTTTATTTCTACCCTTTTTCCAAAGGAGTCTTGACGCTATTCTCATGTGTCTGCAGCACACTGCAGCTCCTAAAGAAAGAAAAAACAACATAATGAAACTGAGACACAAATTGCTTCACAATTATTTTTACCACCTAATTTGGTGCACGAGGCTGTAGGTTTGCTCTTTGAATACTCTAATCCCGCCACAAACTCAGGAACAGCCCGAAAGGCCACAGAACAGACAAGATATTCATTATCATCTCTCTCATTTTGCAGCTGTGACAGAGGCCCTGGAGAATTTGCCCAGCATGGTATTTGCAAAGGCCTGCTCGCCTCTATATTAGCTCAACTAGAGAACTGCTGCTGAGGATGACGTTCCTCCTACCGCCCTACTCCCATCCAGCAAGTGCAGCCATACCACCTGGAAAGTGCRATCTGGACCAACTTTCATGGAACTCTCCATCCAGGCTTGCTGTCTGCCTGCTGATGGTACGCTTGGGACGTGGAGCAATGATCCCACCACAGCTCAGGCTGGAGTCACTCACGCTTAGCAAGCCAAAGGCTCAGGATGTTCCAGGATTTATAGATTTTTGCAGTGAATTATGGTGCTCATTGATGAGACAGGGAAGTTACAGTAAAACCACTAACTCCACAATGAAAGGGCTTTTATACGCTCTGTTGCAGTGGTGGTTATGGCTGCCAATTTCGCACAATTCACTTTCAAGCACAAGAGCAGCACAAACTGGTTTAAGACGATTTCTGAATGATGAATGCTGACTTGAAAGGTTTCCAGTACGACATAATTACTCTGCATTAATGTGCAATACACAATGGTCTATATGTATCTCAATGGGAATCTCAGTGGGGCTTCGTGGGCTCCGTTCCAAGTAACCTCCGCCGGGAGTCATGCTTAGAGTCCCGCAGGCTGACATACAAATAGATCCCATATTCATTCCTGAATTATTTCTGTGCAGAATCAGATGCGAGAGATCCAGGGCCATATTCACTGGTGTGTGGCAGCACACAATGGTACTCATCTGTAGTGAATACAGCCCGTTTTATTTTCTCTCCTTGGCTTGATGTATTTTGCTTTGGCTAATGTATGCACACCTTAATCTTTAGTCACTCAGAGACAGACAACTCTAATGAACTCCCTCCGGCTTTCAACAAAGATACATTTTCAATAAGTGAGGTCAGGGAGGAGAGACTCAACCACTTGTCCTGAGCAAAGGCCAAATTGAATGAAGAACTCATTTGCTTATTCCCAGCTAAACACCACTCACTTTGAGGTTTCACCTAGCCCTTAAAATGAACTGTAATCCTCTATAATGACTGTCCTTCTGCAAAGACCATCCCAGTACTGTTGTAGGGTGGGTAATGAAATACTCAGGTTCAACATTCACATCATCCTGAGCAGCTTTTGAATACCTCAATGTTTGGAAGGCATTGCTTTTTTTATCACTGCTAGAGACCCAGGTACTCTGGTGATGAGCAGAGGATAAATGCATTCAGGAAAAAAAACCCTCTTACTAATCAGTTCTTGGTCTGGAGTTAAAACTTCTCTCCAAAGCTCAGAGCTATTTAAAGCAGGGATTTTCACCTGGGCTCATTTCCAATCAGCATGATAGCTGTACTGGTTGTGTACCACCGTACTGCTTAGCCCTGGGGTCATGGCAGACTGCTGCAATTCACCTCGTGGGAAAGAGCCGGTGGGACGCTGGGCAAATGAAAGCAGCCCTCGTCACAGCCAGCAAGTCCTCCTCCCGGAGCCAGTGTCTCCAGCCCATGGGATGGAGGGGGAATATTTTATTAACATTATGGGCGACTCTACTTCCCTGTTTGGTTTTGCGCTGCCAAATGCCTGGGGTGGAGGCAAAGGCAGCTGTGAAGGGGCTGTTAAAAGGACTTGGAGGAGTAAAAACAACGGTACAGAGAAGTGCACTGCAGATAGGCAGCTTCAAAGGCATGAAGATAACAATGGCTGGACACATCCCAGGTGGAGTGAGTTATTCTTCCCAGAGCTAAGCCTTGGATCAAAGGAGACCTCAAACCTCCAAGACCGTGGAAGGCAGAGCAGGTTTGGGTGGGCGGTGGTGAGGGTGGTGGGTGGTGGTGAAAAGAGATGGAGAGCGAAGGAGGATTCCCTTCGACATAGTCAGAGCAGGCCATGAACAGATGAGTTCGTTACTCGCTGAAAGCAATTAGCTGCCTGATACACAGCAAGGGAAGGTTAAGTTTGTGTAGAAGGTGTAGGATCCATTTTTACCTCAGGAAGCAAGGTTTATATGAGGATACAGCCTGTTGGTTCCTCTCCACCCTCAAACTTTTGAACCAGCTTGCCAATTTTAACCACATTCAAAAGAGGGGTAGATGCCTCCAAGATAACTCTCCTACTGATTTGTTTCTCACTGAACAGACAAAGAAAAATTCATCACCCGCACAAAAAGGAGGGAAACCCAACCAAGCACCTCTGAAGAGGGAAAGAGAGGAGGAATGTCTCTATCTGTTCCCGTTAGCCCCTGGCTGGCTGGCAGATTAGCTCGCCCTTATCTCCCACCTAGCCAGGACACGTAGGGTAGAAGAATTATGAGCCATAGTGGTTTCTGAGTCACTTTTCATTAGTTGATGCCCTAGGCTTCAATGCAAAACCTTTTCACAAGCTCAAAACCCACCAAATTCACAGCAGGGGTAACACAAGGGGGTTAGTACCCTGGGCTTGTGACTAGGTGAGGAATGGTGCCTGGGAGGGGAAAGGTCTCAACTGAAATCCCAGGGGACAACACTTAGAGAGACCTCAATGATGGTTTACCCCATAATGAGATAGCAAACCATGTAAAATAAATAAATAAATAAATAAATAAAATGTAATAAGGAATGGATGAAGCTGAACTGTTTGACTCCTGCAGCAGCCCTAGTACAGAAGGAACAGGGACTCGAGACTTCTTGTTAGAGCAAAAGGATGTTCTAACAATTAGGACGTTCCCTTGGAGTTTAAGACATCCATGAGCAGCCTCTCTGCCACATATTTCCTAGGTGGCCTTGCGCACGTTGCCTGCCCTCTGCCAACTTCCCATCTGTCGAACCTCCCCACCTCAAAATCATCAATAAATCCACAGCCCTTTCTGATCTGACCGTATTTGAGGTCTTTGGGTTGTTTCTGTTAAAACAACAAAACTGGCAATGCAGGTAGCTATATTGATACAATCGTACTTTTACCAAAAACGTGCAGTTGTAATCCCAGGACTGACTCACACATCTCTTTGCCCAGAAGTACTAGCCTCTTCCAGCCATCTTGCAGCCCACAGGACTCTCTCCCCTGGGTTTTTTCAGAGCTGTGGGGCCAATGATCTTTCATCTGCATCCCTGGCTTCCTGATGGGTCTCCATATCTGCTTTCAGGGTTTTGTTTTAATTGCTCCTTCCTTATCAACCCTGTCCCCAAAGGTCATACGTAACCGTGCCGTCACCAGAAATCTATTTAAGCAAACAACACCTGTTGAAAGCCCTTCTTACAYGCACATTACACGTGGGGAGAGGTCAGGACTGTCTCAAATACTCAGCTCCCTTGGGGAACAGTTACTCTTTCCAGGCGAGGTTTATAGGAAGCAACTGATATAATTTGAAAAAGCTCATTCTTTCAAAAGTTCATTTTTGAAAAGTTCATTTTTTTCAGGAACAAACTTTTCCTCAGGCTTGAAAAATTAGCATTGCAAACCACAACAGCTGAGCACTTCTTGATTTTTACACTGGCAGGGCGACCGGCCGGGAAGGAGAGAGCTCTTCCATGGCTGAGAGCCTGTCTTCCTATCATGCTTAATGTCAGAGACAAATACCTTGGGGTTCAGCCCAGTTTCTAATTCCTGGGTGTGGTGCCGAGAGCTGCAGCCCCACTGGGGATTTGCAAAAAGAGCAGCCGGGGCTTGTGTAAACCMCCGTTTGCAGAGGACAGGTCTCCTTTCTAGACCAGCTCATGAGAACAGCATGACCAGTGCCAAATCCCACTTCTCCTCAGATGCCTGAGGACCCCATTAATGCAGCGGGGTTGTTTGCACAGACCAGCAGGAAGTAGCCTTTGGCCAGTAAGAAGAATTATTACTGCTCCCCAGGGACCTTTGCAGTGTGGTTTCTGGCCTGTCTCCATTCTGCTTTTTGTTTAAAGTGATCTCCATCGGCACTTGCTTTCCATCCTCCCTCCGAGCACCGCAGCCAGCACTCTGCAGACGTGCTAACGGCCCTGTCAGCGACTCAGCGCCGGTCCCACCAACCCCGTCCCGCCCCACTGAATTCAAAGGAAAGCAGCAAAACGCCATGCACACATGCATTAAAATGAAGCTGCTCAGAATAACACAAAACCATTGGCAGTGCCACTTTTACCAACTCCAGGGCCAGGAAAAAAGAATGAATGCAGCTATTCTCTGCTTTGTTTGCAGAAGAACCGGTCTAAGCTTGACCCGGGTGAAGCCTGGCTAAGTCTTGCAGCTCTTTTCCCAAGCCCAAAGGACCATCACCTTTGGGTCTGTAAATACAATATCTAGCTCCTCTATAACTCTCATCCTACTACCAAAATAACACCCTTCAGACTGACTCATTTTAGCAGATATGTCCTTCCGGATGCATGAGGATTCAGTAGTCTGGCAGTGGACTTAAAGCCCTCCAGCTCCAGGTTCAGGTCCACCTGTGAACTTGCCCAAGGCAGCGTGGCAAAGCGGGGCAGGGAAGCAGCAGATTTGGCCAGGAAGGGCTTGCTCAGCCAGCACATCCTCTCCCAAATACATTTGTGCTGAAGCTGCTCTCAGGAGTTAAAGGCAGCAGAATCTCCACTTTATTTTAAATTCTGACAATACACCCAAATGTTGAGGTTTTGTCAGATGTCCAAACACTTGTCTTTACTACTGAAAAACAGTTATATTTCTTTTTACTGGAAGGTAACTAATGACCAGCAGCTCTCTTGAGGTAAACAACACAGCTGAGACCTAGGACTTGAGTTTTACTGTGGGTAAACTCACCAAGGTCAATGCTGAGTTCCCGCTTGAAGTTGACCTCTGCAAATTCATCTCACAGGGTGCTTTAGTTTTACTGCCTCGTTTGTGTTTTTACCTCAGGATATTGGATGAGCACTGGTTCCCCTGGGGTTGAAGAAGAGATTTAAAAAATTTAGCAGTAAAGACAAGACCAAACATTCCTCTTCAAGGGGAAAATATCTCTACAGGGGCTAAAACAGCTGTTCTTTGTATAAGTCGACCGACACAGATGTATATGCTTTTCCCCACTGGCAGAAAACAGTGTAAACCAAAGAGACAAGCCTGCACCCTCTAGGAAATACTATCACCAGAGAAACCATATCACTAGGAAAGTGTGTTCAGCTCATATAAATCTACAATCTCTTTCACAGCAAAACTATGGAGGAGGAAACACTTATAATGCCAGCAAGTTAAGAACATTTTTAAAGTAGATATTCTACTCCTGGTAAAAGCCCAAATACAAAAACACAGCCCTGGATTTTGGGGCAATAGAATTCATATGAAATTGGAAAAAAAGAAAGTGCTTGCTGTTTGCAAAATTACATTATGCTTTGTTATGAGTAATTACACAAGGAGAGTCATTTTTTTAAGAAGCCTGTCTCCAACACAAGACTGCTTAAAATCATTTAAGCATTATATCTTAAAAGCATACAGAGGGTTGAAAAGTGAACTAAATCACATTTTGCCCTCTGCCACGCACATGTAAATACCAAATGATACAGCTGAAATCAGGGAGTTGTTGGTTGCTTTCCAAAGCAGTTGTGGAGGCTTTGGCCCACCAATGTTTTAAGACTGACCCAGAAAGGGATGGGAATGTCCAGTCTGTGGCCTGGGTTTTTGAAACACAAGTGGTGAGTTTTGGAAGAGCTTTTAGGGATTTTCTCTACCACCATCGGTTATATCTCTCCTTCCAATGAAACAAACAAACAGTTTAGATATTAGTGCCTTTAACCTACTGGCTGTTGAATTTTCACCAAGAGATTTCCAACTTTAAATAATGTGTTCATTTGACCTGAGCAAAAGAAGTAAGAGTTACGGAGAGCACAGAACTCCCAGCAAAGTTTTCCCTTTCCTTGCCCTTTCTAATATGATAAAACTATCCTTTTTCACAGAGATTTTCAAGCAACAGAGTGCTACAAACACAACATGAATCTCTGATGTAGGTGGGGCAGGAAGTTATATTATCTTCAGCTAATATAAATGAGCATAAAATAACAGCAATCTTTGTGGATTTACATGGCTGCATATCTACCCTCTGACCATCCATGCCCTCCCCTCTTTCTGGAAAATCCCCTTGGGCTTAGAATGTACAACATCAAGAAACAGAGACGGCACAAGCCCATTATTTTAGCTTGCGTGTCATTTAAGGAATGAGGATACTTTCTTTAATAGGGTGTTTGCTGGCTGTTTACTGAAGAAGTTGCCTCTTGCTGGAGGTCATTTTCAACTGCACTGCGAGATCTGCTTTAAGGAGGCTGCTTAGTGCAACCAGAGCAACGTCAGGAAGGTCTGAAGAAATACACTTTCCGAAGGATTTTTTTTACAGAGGAAGTTGCTTTAACCCAGATATCTACTCAGAAAATATATTTTCTGTTCCTAGGTTGTTTGACTTTAGGAGAACAATAAATTCCCAAGAGTTCTTACAAAGATCAGTCATGCCTCTTTGTTTTAATGGCATATTTTGAAGTTTTGCCTCCAGAATATTGATAAGAATCAAAGTAACTTTTGATATATGGTGTTAAATATGCTCCAGGAATAAGATCCCTCTCAAGTTAGACTGTCTGCAGACAACTCAGACCACCCACTTTCAGCTTAAACACAGCCTGTTCAAAGTCTGCAGCGATTCAGATCAGAGCAGTAGCTGTCTGCTCAAACTGTGAGATCTTGGCATTCATCAGACATGTCCAGCGCGCATCTGATAAAACAACTTAAACTGCCCAGGGCCATTGGAAGGCAGGTGAGAGGAGAGCTAGGAAATATCAAAGTTGGAAACAGCCTAATCTTCAACTCAGCACACTACACATTTTGAATTTCACACGCATTCCACAAAATTCCCCAAGTCCCAAAAGCTTTAATCCAGTCACTTTGCAACATATGTGTGTTTTATTTAAAAATAAATTATTCAGTATTACTTTTCCTTTCTTGTATCCAGCTGGCAACATTTTCAGTTAGTTCTACAGGAGCCAACATAACCTCCTATTAGTTACGGTATTGTCCATTTGTCTACATCTTCAACTAATTTTCTGCAAAGCCTTTGGACAATGCACACAGTTGACTTTTCAGGCAGTTAACCCATTGCTCTAGGGACTTCACATTGACACTACCGAGACTTTGGCCATGCATCTCCTAGACCCTTTGCCAATGATGTTTGGAGATGGGCACATCACCTGAACTGATCCAGTTGCCTACTCCAGCTAAGAACTACCACTCAGCAGCTGATTTCAGGGAACTGACTGTGGGGGAAAACTCTGCTGCAAAGATAAAACATTAAACTAATGTGTAAGAGACACCACAAAAGGCAACAGGCAACTACAGCTGATAGCATGATGGAAACATCAGCGCCGAGGTTGGTAGCTGTCAGAAAACCCCTGGCAAGGAGAACTGAGAAATGTTTGATCAGGAATAGAGAATAAGCCAGAAATCCTCACTAGACAGCTACATAAGACTATGACAGGCCTCCACCTTGAATATTATATTTGTTTGCCTTTCACCATCTCAGCAAGATGACAGTGAACCAGATATGGCACAGAAGAGGGTGACCAAGAGGTTTGAGGGTACAGAAGCTGCTCGGTATCAGGAGACAGAGACACGGCCCCGTTAACCCTAGAAAAGAAGAAAAGGGAGAAACCGAAGCTCATGAATGACCCAAGGGAGGTGAATGGGTAGGTTTTACTCACTACTCCACATACTGAAAAAGCTGAGGGTCAGCCCATGAAATTATCAGTGGCAGATAAAAACAGCAGCAACAAATAGCCACAAAAAAAAAAGAGTTGCTTTATCACGCATTATGGGTTTAACCGTGGTGCTCCTTACCCCAGGGCACAGCGATGGCTGGAAGTTTCCTTTCTTAAGCAATGTTTGAGCCATATTCGTAGGAGAAAAGCCCCTCAAGGTCTGTTAAAGACAAAGATACCAACTTTGACCTGTGAACTCTCTGCATTGCAGAGCAGTGGAAAAGTCTATTGGAGAGTTATCACTATAAGCAAGTTTTGTCCTGCTACTTTTCCCCGGGCATCTGCTGCTGGGTATGGTTGGAGGTAAATCAAGGTGTACTTTTTTACAGCTCTGTGTGCTTTTCACCCAACCCAGTACAGCTGCTACACCTGCCTGCAATCAGGGTCCGTACCTCCCCAGATAAGAGATCGTTTCTGCACCCACTGCACTCGATAGCTTTTACTTCTTCAGCTGATGGAGAAGTTTTTCCTGTCCTGCAGAAGATCACCAGTGAGCTGGAAAGAGCTTTACCGCACAGGTTTTCCTTCTTGCTGGAGCGGGGATTTTCTGCAGGGAAGCGGCACGGGAAGCTGGAGGTGGTTTTGCCGCTTGCACATTTGTCATGTTTGAGAAAGGCAGGGAGAGATCTCAGAGGATTTAGTCATGACTGACACAACGTGAGCGTTTCAGTTGATGCAGACACGTGCAGATGAGTCTGGTGGTGTGTCAGTGAGAGGAGAGGGACTGCTGGGGCGTGCTGGGGGAATGAACAGAGACAGTGATATGTGTGACAGGGTACAGCAGCAGGGACAGGCAATGGGCTTTGTACTGCCATTTCAGGAGATGCCAAAAATCCTTATGAAGTCATGAGGAGTTATGAGAGAGTGCCTCTTCCAAGGAAAGGGCATCGAGGTGCCTCCAGACCTGGACCTTGTGTCCTGAACCAGACAGGGCTAGAAAGGCCAATCTTCCCACTTCATATTCCTGCCTCTGCCCATCCTCCAAGAGTTTAGGACACTGCTTGGGAGTCTGGGGAAGAGTGGAGGCAAATGGCTATTCCCCAGTTCCCTACTCATGCCCTGCCACATGGCCTTCTCCAGTTTTCCAGGCAATGACTCTCCAGCTCTGTTGCCTCCCTCCTGATTGCCCTTGCTCTGTAGGATCAATAACCACCACGGGCCAATCTTATGGGGTGGACCCAGGACAACACATCAGACAAGATTATTTTGCACTATCCAGCAGGAGATATCATTATTCTGGGAAAAGCGGCGCCTTCCCACAGCCAGAATCGTGATCCATCACAATGTTTGCCTTGCAACGCTTAACATGGTCAAGCGCAGGCTGGCTGGCAGCCCAGTGCCTGTTCAGTGTCTGCCCTCTTCAAAGCCTCCCAGGCAGGGAGGACACAGGCTGGAGGATTCATCACATCTTTGTTTGAAGGTCACCATGCATATCTGCAGCTCGCATAATTGGAAGCTCTTGGCCCTATGGGCCAAGCTGAGCTGAGACCCTGGAGATGAACATATGGAAAGCCTGCAGAGTGCAAAAGGGAGGTGAAGAGGGAAGCAGGCAGGAAAAATCTGAATTTCCTAACTCCTAATGGGGAAAGCAAGAGGTTTGAGGTGCTATTGTGGGGCCAGGTAGAGAAAAGTTGCCAGAGCTTGGACTGCATAGAGCCGGATGGAGAGGAGACATCACCTTCCAAAGTCAGTGCAGAGAGAAGGGGACAAGTGGACAGACTGGACATTAGGAAAAGGTTCTTCACTGAGAGGATGGTCGGTCACTGGAACAGGATCCCAAGGGAAGTGGTCACGGTACCAAGCCTGTCAGAGTTCAAGGAGCATCTGGATGACGCTCTTAGTCATATGGTTTAGTTTTAGGTAGTCCTGCGAGGAGCAGGGAGTTGGACTCGATGATCCTTATGGGTCCCTTCCAACTTGAGATATTCTATGATTCTATGATCCTATGAAGTGGGCTACCAGTAAGAGGAGAAAAAACCCACCCCAAACCCACCACACAGTTGAAAAAGCCTGAAAGAGAGAAAGCAAAAGTGTGTTAAGTAAAGACATTTCCCCTTTCTTGAAGGCTTCTTCTAATGGCTGTCTCATGAAGAGGCAGCTGGGAGCTCCTGGGCACACACAGAGGCTGCTCAGCCTCARAGCTGCTCTCCTGGAGCAGTAGTCGATGGCACCAGGGCGACAGTACTGAGAGAGATTCATTTCAGCTGATTAGGGTGGGACTGCAGAGACACGATGCAGGGCTGTGCACGGGTACTTGTCCAAGTGCGGTGAAGACCCGTCTTTCCCCTTTCCTTCTTGTTGCCCAGTTCTTTGTCCATCTGTCTGGCAAGACCAGCAAGCTGAGCTCATCAAAGTATAGGGATGCATTTACCCATCGCATGAGTATAGGGATGCATTTATGCATCGCACGTAGCCGTGTGCAGGAGGATGCCACAGAGCCCCACGTGAGAGGGGACAGGGCTGCGGTGGGCATGGGACTAGCTCTCCCTGCTGCCATAACTTGCTTAAACGCCCTGCCCATGCTTGCAAGGCGAGGTTTGTTTGAGAAACGAGTTTTCCCCCCATTTCACGTACTTCACCTTCGCTGCAAGCCGTCTGTGTTTCACATCCTGGCCGCCCAGGGCTTCTTTTTCACCCCAACCACTCCCCGTGTGCCATGAAAAGCTGTGTACTGCATATGTAAATGTAAGGAGACACTCGGCAGTGTGCGGTGATGAAATGGCTGTTTCAAGAGGCCAGCAGCAGCACTGAGAGTTATTGCAGGTCTAGCCCATTTATTTTCTACAGCTTTACATATTTTCAATAGCTGCTCAGCCACATCCTTACCTATAACACAGGGCTGCTTTGAGCAGCGCTCGGGGGAGGGAGGGGTTGCAAATCAAATGTTGTTTCTGAGGGAGCTCTCTTTGCTCCAGGGTAGCCTGGCTTTCACTTACTTTTAACAAGCTTTCTAAGAGGGTTTCCAGCTGTGCATGGAGGGAGCTGCAGAGCGTGGCTGCAAGGGATTAATGCCTCCGATGGCTGGCACATGCCACCAGCACTGAAGACATCTGTCCATCCATCCATCCATCCCATATCAAACCCAGTAAAGCATGACAAGCCCCAGCCACAGGACACTGGGGACTGATCAGAGCTGGAGGGCTCCAGGCTGCCACCAGGAGCTGAGGACATCACCCAGCAAAGTACAGGCTACGGGACCATGACAGCACCTGGTGACCCGGAGGGGAAATGCCTCCGCAGGGTCCTGTCCCCGAATTTCCTCAGTCTTCCCCATAAGACCATCCAAGAGGCTCCCTACCTGTTTTATCTCAGGTCTTACAGATGTTCACGAGCATGGGCAGGAGTCTCAGCCACTGGAGCACAGTGAATGTCACTTTTTTCTGGGGGAGAAATGTTTCTGGCCCTCTGCATTCTAGAGAAAAAAACCATAAAACCACTAAAAACTAAACCCGTAGAAACAGGGTCTGGCTGCACCCAAGAGTGTAGAGAAGGAGGCCAGAAATAAAAAAAAACCTTCTGTAATATATTACACTAAGCTTTTCACCATTTGGCCCCAGCAAACAATATTTTGGGAGTTATTTTTCATATGCAGTGAGATTGCTAGCCTGAACATGGGCTTGAATTAAAAGGTGACCGGCAACAAGGTGGAGGGACCTCAGGGTAAGAGCAGGAGTCCCTCAAGCTGTGCCAGCTCCAGCAATGACCCCCGGGCTGCGGACGTTGCACAGAGGGGTTTGCTGGTGGCATGTGGAGAGAAATCCCCTCCCCGGCCCTGAGGTACCTGGCATTTTGCAGATGCTCAAAGTCCACATATGACTCAGACCCCATTGCATACCCCACCTTCCGTCATGCCAGCATCTCCTCTGCTTTTCATCTTTTTGTCCTCCCCAGTACAGAGCAATGGAATACACATTGCTGGAAGATGTAATTGCTGTTTTTCCATAGGAGGCCACTGCAGAAAATATCTCTGCATTGGATTTTGGGGTCATGCTGGAATTGCAGAAAGATCCAGCACCAATATTAAGCACATGATTAAATATGAAAATGAGATTTTAAAAATGCTATTATTGATCTTACATAATGGAAAGCAGTTTCCATGTTCTAGTTAAAAAGAAAGAAATCCGAATTAGACAGCCCCTTATTAAAAACCCTCCACTCTATTTCTTGGTCTAGTGAAATTCCCAAGTGCGATTTTTATTCTGCTGTCTTAAATGATTGTCTCCTTTTAATCATCAGCGAGAAAATTAACCTGCTGAACAAAGACACTTTCAGCATTTTCATATTCAGTCGCATAATAAAAGACAAACTAACGCTAAAACATCAAAATTGCTGCAAAACCAAAGGAGAGACAAAGACATTCCAGGGGGAGGAAAAAAACGTTTCTCTGAAGCGCAGCAATGCACTAAACTTCTCTGAATCCCCACCTGCACTTGTCATGTCCCATCCCCACCTTAAAGAGAAGAGTAATTTATCACTGCATCGCTTCGTTACTTTATTAGCCGTAAACACAGCAAAGGCCCACGCCTATAAAAAGCATGTTTAAGGGGGTAATTAAAGCAGAATAATTGACCAGCTTGAGGCTGCAGGAGGGAACAGAGTGCCAATCTGGTATTTTTATTAATACGAGAACTCACCCAGCGTCCTGTGACAATGAAGGCAATGGTGGGGTTCAAAGGGGGTTGCAGGGAAAGGGAGGGCTTGGTGCAAAATTACTGCAGAGCGTGAGCTGAATTCAGGTGCTTGCTGGAAGCGTAAGCTCTTTAATCTTGCCATGCTTGGCTATGAAGGTCCCCGGAGAGGTGAGGTGGCTGTAGTTTAATCAGAGTCATCTATTTGTTCTCAAGTGCAAGGACTCCCTTCTCCCGCACATTTGAGCAAGGTCATTGTTCGGTGCCAGTAATGCATGAACGCGCAGAGGCTCCATCAGATTGCTCATTAGTATTCTGTACGTTACACGGGCTAAATTTGCCATTTCATTTAGAAGGCTCCTGTTTGCATTTTTCTTCCGTATCATAGGCCTCATCAGAAGAAACAGGTGCTACTGGGAAGGATCCAATAAGCATTTATACATATTTACAGCAAATACTGGACACAGCTTTTTGCTTAAAATTCTGAATATTCAATGAGCAGCTCATTCTATGCATTGCAAAAGACAGAAAGGCTAATTTGGAATTAATGCTGTAAATATTTGCTGAAAATGAGGGGTAAAAATCACAGCAGAAGAAAATCCTCCTGTATGCCAGGGTTGGAGAGAACAGCCCAGAGACACATCGGGCCAGAGGCAGCCTGGACCTGGTGCAGGGTCCGGTTCAGCAGGATGCTGGGCTGCACCTTGAGATGCAAAGCACCACTGTCCTGTGGTGACAGGGCTGCATTAGTCCCCTGGGTAAACCCAATGCCCAACTCTTACCATCATTTATTCCAAATGCCTGATGAATCAGGGCACTAATGAGTTAATGCACTTACACATTAAGTTCACTGCTGTCCAAAGCAGACCCTGAGAAGGTACTTTCTTTCTGCCACAGCTTCTGTGGGAGCACCCATAGTTCCTTGAGGCCCCACTTCCATAAAACACCGTTTCCAGGTAATTCAGCGTCAGTGCAAAAACATGCTTTAAGGGGTTGCTGAGTCTGAGCAGATCAGCCCTGGACCTGCTCCGGATTACCCCAAAACTGGCAGGTTGGCCCATTCTCCATCTTTTGTCTGCAACAACTTGCTGCCAGGACAATCAGCTGCCGGGCAGGAGGACTCATGGCCAGCCTGGCATGAGCAGGGGAATCTCACTGAAACCTCTCTGCTCCACAAACCCAAGGCACAGGCACAGCTACCGCAGTGGTTGAGAAAACCCACACTGATTTCTGTAATGCATGAACTAGCCGCCAGCTCTTCCTCTTTTTTTTTAAATAATTAGGGAGGTCCTTTTTGCCGATATCTATTTCTAGGTCTAATTCATTACAAACCCCGTCCTGTGCCATCGAGGGTATCAGCCATTTTTGCTTTTAATTGCCTATTCCCAGCATGAATGTGTGCCCATGTTCTTATGGAGACTGTTAAAAGGTAAACTCTTAAAGTTCCCAGGCTCTCATAATAACACAGAATATATCGTTCTTCACACCAGCTAGACTGGTGCCACAATTACGCATTGACTGGCTTGGCTTCAACATTATATCGCTTCCTGGTATTTGAAATATTCAGTAAAAAAAAAAAAAAAGTAAATAAAAAAAAATCTGGTCCCACCAGGAAACAGAGAGAGAGAAAGTCCCAGAGCCTCTGAGTGCTCCTGACAAAGAACTCCCTTAAAATCCTTCCATGAAAAAAAAGAAAATAAAGGAAACTCGGCTAATAACACTTTTCCACATAAATAATGTAGATTGTAACTGGCCTTTGGAGAAGCCTGAGTACAACAGAGGTCTCTTTGTAAGGCCAAGCACTGATTACATGCTGCTGAGCGCTTTCATGATGATAGCTTTTCATACTACAGCATCTCAAGCACACTTAAAATTAATAAGCCAGGCAGCCTCCTCCTGGGCTGCACCATCCYGGCAGACATGCCCTGAGATGGATGTAACCCTGGCAGATGTCAAGTAAAAGGACCATGGGCCTTTCTCAGCGACATTTCCAGGGCTGACAGGCTGTACGAGCTCAGGTCCCTGTTGATGTTCACCTCTGCCCTTATACAATAACAAAGGGGTTAGATGGCACATCTACCTGCAATGGCAGGACACAGGATTTGGTGACCCCCAAGGTTGCCCCTGGTCCTATTCCTTAATGAAGCAGTGAGATAAGCCCTAACGCATACATATCTTTGGGAGAGGAGATTGCTGTTAAAGCCTCTTGCGAGGGCTTTAATCCCCAAGGTGGCTCTGCTGGGGCCATGGGCAGCCCTGCTGTGCAGAGCTGCTGCAGGGCCAGCCCGGGCAGGCTGCTTTGCCGGGCAACAGAGATGTTTTGACAAGATCCTCCTTCCAAAAAAATCAGTATCCCCCTGTTCTTCCTCCCCTCCATATTACATGTGCAAAAATAACCATTTTTTTCCAGTTCCTAATGGGAAGATGTGGATGCAAAGTGGCACCTCTCAGCCCTGGTGGGAGCCGGAGCTGGGAGCAAAGCTGACCTGTGCAAACCTCTCCTGCTGCACCATCCAGTTTCATCACCAGTTTTTGGGGTGCTGGGGACTCCCTAGGCTCTTGTGTGAGTTAAACACAGCCGGCATAGCTTAGTGGTACAAGCAGGTCTGCACCTGCATCCTCTCCTAACAGGAGCTGTTTTCCTGGTCTTTAAACCTGTGATGCTCAGCTTTAGGTATCACCCTCTCTGAGGGATTTTGGTCCTCTTGGCTGACTGCACAACAAGGTGGCAAAGAGCATGCCTCCTTTTAAGCACATAAGAAATCCCAAGAAGACCAAGTTTCATCTCCTAAATGGGAAGCAGAATGCCTAAATCAGAAGTTGGGGGCTGAAAGGCACCCAAGGGTCCAGGCTTGAGTGCTTGGCTTACAGCTGCACTTGGAAGGGGAATAAAATGAAAATGCTCATGTTCTTTCTTAGAAAGAAATCCTTGGCAGAAATCATTGTATTTTGCAAGCAGAGATAGATCAGACGCTTAGATGCGTGTTGAATTGATATGTTATTGCCATGAAGAAACTCCAAACCTAAAAGCTGAGAATAGCTCACTTTTAAATATGAGCATGAACCTTGAAATTAAGCACAATATTGCTTCACTGAGAAAACTGCAACAAAAGAGCTCTATTTTCTGACAGCCAACATCCCAAACTAAACAGCTTCCACGTGTGTCAATAAAAGGCATTGGCTTCATTATTTGCAGTCCCCCAGTGACAATTTCTAGTCCCCTTTGATAAATGTCATTACGGTTCCAGACAGACATCTGCACCATGGGCAAATTGACTGATAAATGCTCCTTGCTGGGCAAGTGAACTGGGAGGGACAGGAGACTCCCGATGCTGCAGGCAGCTTTGCGAGGGCAGGAGGTCTGGGCAGCATCTCCCGGAGCCGCATCGTCTGTGCAGGTGGGGAGAGACCACTGGATCTGCACAGGGCGCTGGGTGAAACTGAACTCCGTCTGATGTATAAACACAACCTGGTCCAAAGTCCACTGCACCAGCGGGGAGAGGCTCCGGGTTTCCCGGTTCCAGTTCTCCTTCCTGTTCACTCCGGGTTTTCTACCGCTTTTCCCCAAGCGGTTTTCCYGTCCTTTCCTCACTCTATCCACAGCCTGCTTAGCTCTAGACTCTAACTCTTCCTTTTTTGTTCTCCACCAAAGTGAAGGTTACCAATGGATAACTGTGGAAACTGCGGGTCAGTTGTTCCCAGCATGGTGCAGCTGTGAGCACACGTGGGGAACTCTGTGTTGCTCCCAAATGGATATTCTTGAGGAAACCAAAGGTCTCACCTACAGTTTGTGGCTCTCCTGATGGGGCCCAGGACGAGACCTGCAGCTCTGGTGAACACCAGCAACAAGACCCAGACCATGCACAGAGGGAAATGCTGGATTCACCCGCCTCAGAAATGACATGGCCCTTTTTCCTGCCTGCGCCCCAGCACATGACCTTGTTCTTGCACAGCATTGTGCAGTATCTCCCGAATAAAAGGTGCTGGACAGGAGAGAAGGAGCATATAATTTTGGTCCAGGACAGTTGGCAAGCCTTTCGCCTGATATTGTGAACTCATATTGTGTTAAATGAACCCTCACTTGGGCCTCCCTCCCCTTCAAACCATCCCGCACTCAGTAAATCTACCTGAACAGTGAGCAAGAAAGAGAATTTAGTTCATTCCCCAAAAGAAAAAATCTTGRTTTAAAAAACCCTAATTGCTAAGCAGTTGATGGGGGTTGCTAATTGATCAGCAGAGCCATYGTTAACCCGGGTATTTGGCAGGGACAGCAGACCATTCCTGCCTGACATGCACTGTCGCTGCGGCATGAGAAAAGGCACAAGAAAAGCAGCGGGGCTGACTCTGACCCCACTTTCTCCACTGGCCCAGAACTGCTTCCAAATTCCACTTGCATAACTAACAGCAAAAGCAGGCCCGACGTTTTCTGTAGCAAAACTGTCCTTGCATTGAAAAATTACCCGCTAAACTCTGCTTTCCAGTAAATGCCAGACTGCTTTTCGTTCACTCCACCACTACAGCTTTTCTTAGTTTATTATTTATGTCTCCTTTCAGAGTTTCCCACCTGCACCATCTCTATCAATGSGCATGAAATAAAAATCAATAGCAGCTGTCCTGCCGGTCGAACGGCACAGCAGCAGCTCTGGTGTTAGATCCCAGCCAGGAACCAGTGGACAATCCTGCTGAGAAGAGAGGACCATTTTGTGCATGCTTGGTGGTTAACTCCAGCTCACTCTTCTGCAGACCAAGAGGTTTTTGGGGGCTGGATGTGTGGGGAGGGGRGAGCAACTGATGTTTAGGGACATGGGGAGCCAGTCACACACCTGGGAGGCTGCAAGGAGCATCATAGCCAGCTGGTCCTGACTGTCCCTTCGCCCCAATGCACCTCTGGTTCATCCCTTCCCAGCAGTGACCTGTTCTTCCAAACTGCCAGCAACAGGGATTTCTACAGGAAAAATACAGGTGTTTCACTGTCCCCCTTACAAGTTCTTCCTCAGCTCCAGGGTTTGGAGCGAGCCAGTGTTGCATCCTGTGGATCGGTCCCCTATGGCACAGGGAGGCTGGATCTCGAGGTACATGGCTAAGCCTGCATGAAATTCCAGTTCAACTTTGCAGAAGTATTTATGCTGTCACTTGGTTCAAAAAATTTTATATACCACCTGGAAAGAGTGATCCTAAGTCTTTAAAAGCAATGATACTTGGGGGTGCATGTCTTGCAAAGAGTGAGAAAGAGCAGAAGATAAATTTGGCTCCTATTCCTAACAGAGACACCCGGAGAAGGTATTAGGTACCTCTTGTGTCTTCGATGCAGTATCCAACTCATCATTTTCAGGAAAAAGGCAGTGTTTTGGCTCTCTGTGCATTTAAATTTTAGGTCAGTCGGCTCCCCACCAGCTTCGCCTCTTCTCCCTTGGTAGTGTTATTTATAGAGAAATTGAGTGCAGACCAGTTGGTCTGCAGGACAGTTAACGGTCCATGGAGATTGACTGCCCAAAGTGTTTAAGATAATTTGTACTGGTAAGGTATTTGCATAGGGTTATGCAGAGGTGTTCACCCCTGCATGCCTCTGCATGGCAGCTTTGAGATGTCTACACTGTTCTGTGCACAGCGAAGCACATGCGTACACGCTCCTGGAAGAGGTGCTTGGGTCTGTGCCCAAAGGCTGAGCAACCTGCAGCATGTCCAGAAGTAGCCTGTTGGACTTACATAGGCTCCAAGACGTGTCTCCCTGCTACAGTCCACATCCCTTCTATGTTATGGTGTCTAGAAAGGGAGAATATGGCTCTCAGCAGAAACCAAATGGAAGTGCATTGGGTCCTACCACCTCAGCCACGTGGACATTGCCCACTCATTTATCATCTCCTTCCAGGGACACAGGACACCAGCAGAGCCACAGTCTGAGCGTACCTAAGGGACACACAGCCTGAGCCCCCTGTGGGACAGGAGCTCGCAACAACAGTCCCAAGAGACCCCCAAATGACTCAGGAGCCACAGTCAATGCCAAGCATGAGGATAAATTAATCTCAGCAAAACGCAAAGGAAACCATGGGACCATTAAGGAGGCCCAAACCACAACCGGCCCCTCTTTGCAGCTACACTTTGCCCCTTTTCCACCAGTTCCATCTCCCTGTGTGCTGTTTTGCCTCCCTCCCTGTGGCACCAGCCAGGAATGAGCACAGCCCAGCTCAGACAGGGAGCAGCTTGCTGAAACCTGGCACCTCCTGTATCAATTGCATTTATTGCTAAGCACCATCACGTTGCTCTGAAAACACAGTAGAAGTAGCATGATTTCTGGTGGCTGTCAGGTTTTCCCCATCTTCACACCTCACTCCCAGCTGCCAAGGACTTGCCACCAGGAGACGGCAGCTTGCCCTGTTTGTTGATGCTTGGTGGTGCAAATGGACTGGAAGGGCATCAAACCTGGGCAGGCCCCAGTGAAAGAGCTGTAGAGCTGGAAAGAGGGGAGAGTGTGTGAGAGCGATTGGGACCGTGCACAGGCTCTGCCCCAAACAAAGCATGGAGAAATGCAGGGGAAAATGGAGAGCAGAAAGCACAGAAGACCTGAGATTGCATTAAATTGTATCTGAATCCAAATAACTCCTCTGTAACAGAGAGGATTATTGATAGCCAAGGTAGCCTATGGCTCCTAAACTGCATCCTTCACTCTGAAGGAGGTTTGCCCGTGTCCCCYGTCTCATGTATATAGAAGTCTTTATGTGTCCCACTCTGAGTTACAGGGCTGGAAGGAAATAGGGCAGCTCCAGGACTCTCTGCCAGGTCCTACCCTCAGGGCAGGAACCAAAGCTGCAAGTGTTGGGCCCAGGAGGGTTCGTATGTGCAAATTCAAGAGCTCTGCAAACAGCCAAAGGAAAAAACTTCCCTCGTTACCAGAAAGAAGCACTGGCGTACAGCTGGGCTTAAGCAGGAGAGACGTAGCCCACAGACACCTGATGCTGAAGGCACATCCTTCCCCTAGCAGTTATTTAGAGCACTAGTAATTGGTATACCAAACGTTATCCTCCTCCTCCTCACATTTACTAGCAGTGAAACATAGAAGAGCCTGGACAAAACCTCAAATTCAAGCAGGATGTATTGGCCTGGGGTTCAAGCAGGGTTTGAAAGGCGATGGCCTGACAGGCTGTATCCCTGCTGAGGGGGGAATTTCTCTGTGGGAGGAAAAGAAACCAACACCTCTGAAAAGGGCAAGGAAAGTATCCAGAAAGACCCATGCGCAAAACATGAGACAGCAGCAGAGGTTTTCAGGAGACACGTCCATCTGCGGGGGATTTCACCCCCACGTGCTCCTGGTGCTGAAGGTGGGTGCGCAAGACTCCTAGGACGCCTGTAAAAGCAGCATCCCCTCTCTGTCTCTAACTCGGAGAGCTAATCTAGCAACGGCAGGCTCAGGATTTTATAACTTGTAAGGCATAAGCATCMCCCCAAGAATTTTTAAAAATAATATAAAAAGACTCATGTCTTAGAAGGCAAATGAATAGTACTGTTGGGATCTGTTTCTCGTTCTTTGTACAACGTACTCCTGCACTTTGCTGTTCCAACCTTCAAAATAAACCTGTGCTATATTTGCAAGAATCCCTCTGCCATCACAAGGGAGGGAGAGAGGGAAGACTTACAACAAAAACTCACAACTTCCACAGAAATCACACCTTCCTAAACACTAGACCTCAGTGTGAGAGGTGGCAGCTCCGCAGTTTGCAGGAGCAGAGAGCAGAGACAGAAGCAGAAAACACTGAAAACACGGTGTGCCTCCTGCTCTGCCAGCCCCCGGCAAAGCGCAGCCCAAGTCCAGCTGCGACTGCACTCAAAGCTGCCTGGTCAGCAGTGCCCACTCATCCATGTGCAACGTTCATGAATTACCCCGGGGCTTTGGTTATATATAGAGGAGCCCTGCAGGTCCCTGCTGAGCTCCTGTCGTTAAGGGAAAAGCCACGCTTTCCAGTGGGAGTGCCTGGCTGGTGCCTAAGTGCTCACAAGCTCCCCAAATCACACAACTGAAGTGGGGGGTCCCACCTCCTCAGCAGTCCCCAGCAGCGGATTACACCAGCCTGGCTCTGGGCACTGGCTTTTGTCCCTGTCCCTGGGAGGATGGGGCAGAGCCTGGCCAGGGACTGGAAGGATGCTGCAAAATGCTGTGATAAATGTGCAGAGCTCCTGCAGAGGCTCACTGGTAACAGTAAAAGGAGCTTTGGCTTCAGGGTGAGCAGGACCAGGATTTCATCCCCCTGAGGAAATAATTCTGTTTAACTTCTGAACTCCGAGCTAAAGCAGCCCAGGCAGAGATTTGTGGCCCGTGCCGGGGCGGGGGGAGGTTTGTGTGCAGACTCCAGCCAGTCTGCAGAGCAACTTTCTGGAAAAACAGTTCATTACAAGAAGGCACTTTGTCTCAAACTTGCAGTTTGCTGCAATCCATTGGCCTCCTCACTGCTGTAAGGCTGGGAGTTTTGACATCTCCTTTGCCCAGCAGAAACCCTGTGATTTAACAAGCCGGAAAATACATCCTTCTTTCCCCCTTTCATCCTACAAACTGAGACTCTGCAAGCCAATGGGAGCCACTACTGGCACCTCTGGGACTCTTGGTCTTCCTCTGTCTTGTGGCAGTATTTCTGACCAATGTACCCACCAGAGACCCAAAATCTGGGACCAAGCGTGGCCAGTCTGGCCTGGCAGGAGCTGAACATTAGCTCAGTCATTAAAGTTGCTTACAAAAATACAGGAAAAACCCACTTGAAGACTAGGAAACAGCAAGGATCTGCTTCTTCAGCTCTCTCTGCTCCTGGAGTAATGTCAAGCTATCTGCAGCAACTGGAGAGCGGACTGCAGCACCACTTAATCTAGGGACATATTTATATGAGTGTTTCCTCGTCCCTCTGCCGGCTAGTCGGCTCTTGTGGTTTCTGTAAAAATGACTTGAGCTGCAAAGAAGTGGCTGTGTCCTCAGCAGCTTTAACTGTTTCCATGCCAGCTGCCCTGAGCGCAAAAYGCAGCCTGCACCCCACATCCAGCCCTTCTCAGCAGGAGAGGGTGAAAGAGGTAATAAACCAGCACATGATGGACATTAGTTCTGTCAATAAGCTCTCAGCCCCACTGATGATGAGAGGAGGAGGAAAACGTAGACCAAGGAGAACATCAGTCTTGTCAGGACAATTTTGTCAAGCCTTGAGGTGGGGATTTACGGGTGGGTTGTACAAGTTGGACTGCAGCTTGAAACAGCTTTCCCTTGATGGCTTTGGTTTTCTGGCTTCAGCCCCTGTTCCTGAGCTTCCAGTCTGTTTTCAGCTTATCCAGACCTGGGATAAGGTATACAGGGGAAGTTCTTACACCACTACATCACCCCAAATGTTTATGCCTGGAGCGTACTCAAGAGCACCTCCCCAACTCTTGGGCAGCGGAGGCCAATGTCAAGAGCAGGTCATCAGCCATGGTCTCAGGAGAGCCCTGGGAAGGCARCAGAGTGGACAACAGTTAGGTGGGAACATAACAGTGACATAGCAAGCTACATTGCACAGCTGGTAAAGAAATTATAAATCAGGAATAAAATATGAAACACACATGAATGCAGACCCTGCTGCCAATAATTTCCACTCTTGGCTCAATTACCATTGCTCTTTTTGCAGCTGCACACATGCAGTCATTACAGAGCATTTTGGCTAAACACATCTTGTCTTCTTTTTATGTCTGCCAGCTGAATCAAAGGTCTCCATGCAAGTAGTGTGCACCATGACACAATCCATGACACTTTCCTGGGGAGCTCTGGATCCCATAAAGCAATAAATTGATTACAGCATGGAAAGACATGCAAGATCCTCATCTTTCTTTGATGGAACAGAGACACAAGTGTTGTCCTCATGAAAGGCTACATCTCTTTCTTTCAAAGGAAAAGCACTGCCCCTGAGCAGGAATAAACTGAGTTATGGCTAACGTGATGAACTGGGGTCATCAATAAAAACTATCTTCCCTCTGGGATAATTTTCTGGCAGTGTTATCTGAGCACACACCTTGCACCTTCTTTCCTGATGAGAGATGTGCCACGCACAAGGTCATGTAACAGGGGTGCATGCTTCTCATCCCACACATCAGATGCAGCATGTCAAGGTGGGGGCAGAGAGGAAGGGAGGGCACAACAAGGGGCTGTTTGCTGCCCCCGAAGCCCAAATGTGGGAGGGAGGTTGTAGCACAACAAACCATCAAAGTGGCCATGGCCATCAGAACACAGATCAGCCTAACCCTAGTGGGGGTGACTAGGAAAGAGTCTAAGCTCAGGGAAACAGGTACAGATATTTCTCTAGCTTCCAGCCATTTTCAGCACACGGGTTTCCCAAGACAGATGTCGTTCCTGTGCAGTTAGCAACCCTGCGTGGAGCTCTCTTGCATGAACTTGTTTAGTGTTCCCTGGAGCCCCCATCAATTTTTTAGCATCTGTATCCACAGTTGGGCAAGGGGCTGTGGTTGTTCCACAGGCAACAGCCTATCATGGGAAGGTGCACCTCCTTTTGTTTGCTCTGAGTTTCTCCTAGCTTCCTCAGATACCTCCTAGTCTTTGTAGTGGAAAAGAGAGTGAAAAGACAGTTCCAGTCCGTCCTGGCAATGCCAATATGTTATCAACACTTAAGGGGCAGCCTGCATGGCACACACAGCACTCATGAGGTTTATGGTTCAAGCTCTTCTTTCTCCCAGTAAGTCTTCCAAAGTAGATGTCTTAAGATGCCCATCTAACAGAGTGAGAAGACATAATTGTCCTGACACTGATAAACACATTTGTAACCCTAATCCTAATTGCTCCATGACCTCTGATATTTCATCATGGGAAGGCTTGCTGGTTTAGAGTTCACTCAGGTAAAACCATGCCATACTTCTGGTGAATTACTGTCAGCTCATGTTAAGGCCTTCCCAAAAGAACTTGTCCATTGCCAGCAATAAATCTGAAATAATGGAAGAATTCAGTGAAAGTCTTGGTGCATCTACCCCTGAGAAACYAGGCTATTTGCAACCATTTAAAACAGAAACCTCCAGAATTGCCCAGGCAGTTTTGAAGCAAACCTTGGCCTTGACACTCAAATATCAGGAATAGCTGGTGACTGGCTACAGGACCTATGGATTTAGACACATGAAACCCCTYCAGGTTACAAACCATTAAATCCAGGGCAAAGTGAGTCCCCGCGGAGAACTGCAGCATTCAGTGCATGATAAGTGACCCTCCATCGCTTTTTCCACACAAGCTGGCATGAGCTGCAGGACATCCCACAAGCGAGACTCTGACCTCACATGTGCTTGGCTCTGTAATGCTTTATCTGCGGGGGTAGAAAACAAAAAGTGATGCAGGAAAAAGTGAGTCCAGGAATCTTTCTATACACATCAGAAATTATATATGAATATATAGTTCTTTTTTCCAAGCAAGGCAAGAAATCTTCCAAGAGTCAGCTGCTGGAAACTGCGAGAGCATGCCAGAGAAAGGCTCTCTTTCTAATTCAGACCTGCTCTGAAGCAAAAGTTTTGGGCTTTCTAAGTGGCCGCAGGGTCCGCTGTTCTCATGCTGCTATCGCAAGTCCTGCTTAGCAGAATTATCTTGATTCCCAGAGATGAATGCGCACTTGGCCTGTTCTTTTCTGACAAAATTCATCTATAAGAGCAAGGTGTCCAGATGCAGACTTGGAGATGTTCTTGAAACCTTGGCTGTAAAAGTGTTCTGGAAAGTGAACTTACTAGGGCAAAAAAGGATGACCCTACAAAATCACTGAGATTTAAATATTACAGGATCATTATGCAATGCTATAAGCTCCCAGTGAATAAAACGATGCTACTTCTTAGGACAGATCCGAGCCCACAGTTTTACACTGCCTATTCACAGCCATAGGAATTGTCCCAGCCACAATGACAAAGATTTAAAATGTAAATTAAGGTGTCTACCAAGCTTATCCAGCATTATCCTGATTAGTGATAAGCATTTTCAATGAGAATTTACACCCAAAAGTTTAAACCAACCCCTGTTAGACAGCAGGAGGGAATCAAACACCAGGAGAGCACATCTGTAGATGAACGCTGAGATGGTCCTGCAAGGATGCCCACGCTAAGTGYTCATAGGCGTGCAAATCAGGGTGCACCTGCAACAGCAGCTCTTTGGTGTCTCTGCTGCATTCATTTTGTCTTGCATTGGTTTGTTGGGAGGGAATTTGTTTCTTCTTAGCTTTCTGCCTCCTTCTAAAATGGCACATTTCATCTCTGGGTCTTTCTTAGGAAATGCTATGCTGCTCCCAGGGACTTTCACTGGCCAATATCCAAGTTACCTGTTGTCGTTCCTTTATCCCCTGCSTTCTCATCCGTTTTCCAAGACTACAGACAGCCTGTTGCAAGGAAATCCTATTCTTCCTGATTGTTTGGAGAGCAGCTAGTCTCAAGGTCACTTTTGTATATAAATCGCAGATACCATCGTATTAGCACCACTGTTCAGGCACTCAAAAACAAATCTAAACAGCAGAGCTCATCAATTTAGCTGTCTCACGGCTAAACCTCACCATTATACATGGCTTCCTTTCCTTGCTGATTACAGTACAGTAGATTCATTATTATTATTTTTAATTTAGTTATATACAACTGCATGGTGTCTTTTAATTGCTTTTTTTTTTCCAATTGAGGCGCCAAGGGATGTAAGCAAATTATATGGCTTAACAATTCTGCCTGCTGCAGACAGACTTGTGTGGCCAGCGTACCAAAGACACTGTGAAAACATTACCTTTTACTGGAAGTGTAAACTCAATAAACCCCCAGGAGAGCAATAAAAATGCAGTAGCCAGCAGATTTAACAAGGACATGCTCAGTGCACAGTGTAATCTTATTATGTGCTTAATGCCCAGTGGAATTACAGGAATTTGATTTAGCAACATCAGATTTCAGTTTCTCAAATTATACTGACTGCTTATAAATTAAGACTGCGATTTGGGATAATTGCTTTTCATTTGCATTGGCAAAGCCCATATATTATATTTATTCTCACTACACTGTTTATATTTTTGAAGTATCATGGAGCATTGCCTTTGGGACTTAAACTGGGGTGATGGAGAGCTTTCCTTTGCATCAACGACACTCGCGTTACTTCCCCATTAAATCCGGGTAAACGTTCTACCCTGGTGATCTTTATATGCTTGAAAGGTCTATTTTATGGTTTCCCAAACCTGACTGAACACAGTGAAAGATGAGTGAGTTTCTGGTGAAGGACTCTGTCTTCCTCTCCATCAATCTGAGCTGGGAGAGCGTCATTGGAAAGCCAGTGATCTGCAGTTGTGCAGTGAAGAAATAAGTGCAACAGTGTCCTCGCAACCATACCAACATTATTCTCAGGAGTGTTTTCTCTTCACATGACCCTTTTTTGGGCTCTGCCACTGCAGTGTGTAAATGAACTGGAGAGAATGAGGCAGTGAGTGATTAATTACCTCTGGGGAGGGGAGTCGTGATGTCAGCAGGGCCACCGCTGAACTAACAGGTAATGGTAATGCTTGCAGGACTATGAAGCGAATCAGTGAACGGCTATTGAACTGCATGAGGACATTATGAGCACTTGAGCTTTGGGACAAATCATTTCACCTCAAGAGAAATGAATGAAATAATTAAATCTAATGGAATGAGCAAAGGGCACAGGAACACCTCTGGAAGAAGACAGGAAATACCTTTGCTGCTGACTTTGGCTTCCATGTCTAAGGCATCTGTATAATCTTAAACAACCCTTTCTGTGCAAACTACARTGTACAGTAGCATTACTTGATTTACTGAGGATCATTCAGACCAGCTCATACAGTAGTAATTCCCCAGGATATTGGCATATCCTGGGCTGGAAAACCTTTACTGCTCCAAAGTCATTAATAGATCATAATGACTTGATTAAAAAATTAACAAGGAAACAATTCAATTAAGTATTGTACCATTGGGCAATAAATGTAACTGCAATTGGCAAGCACATCAACAGACTGCTGAGCAAGAAGCACTTCTGTTTACTTCCTGAACGACACGTGAATCCAATGGCTCTCACCCAAGGCTGGGGGGGAAAAAGTGTCATTTAAGCATTTTATGATGGCCATGGATATTTGCTGCAAAACATAAATATCATCCTTGTTTTGATGAAGTAGAACTGAACCAGCAAGCCCTTTAGCCTGTGATCAGGGCGTTAGGTGGCAGGTCAGCTGTAGATAACTCAGAGACAGCTACAGAATTTCCCTGACTCCAGACTCATTTGGAAATCTAACTCGTTCCTTAACAATATCGTGTAAAATGACAATGAAGTCCTCTAGCATATTCCCAGGCTTCAACTCATATTTGCCAAGGGAACAAAAGAAATTGAACACTATCCCAGTAGCTGCTGTGGCAAGGCTGCTGCCCAGGGCTTTCCTGTGGTGCTGGGAGCCTTTTCCCAAGGTGAATAAGAAGTTTGGACACCGTTTCTGCAGCCCTGAGCTCCTCCATGGGCACTGCGGGATATCTCTACGGGTGGTTAGCAATAGCCCCAGTGCCATCACATAGTCCGTGCTGGGATCAGCCCATGCCACCCTCACCACCGCCGAGGCCCCGCAGAGGCAGGACTCCTCCTCTGTCTGCATGGCAACAAAAGGGGTTCCCCGTGGCTATGTAGAGCCCCAGTGTCCCCATAAAGCCCTGGAGAGCCTAACCAGACATGTTCAGAGGAATATCTGCTCTGGAGCTGGTCTTTCAAAGCACAGAAGGGTTCACCCAAGATCAGCAAGAGAGAATCCCAAAATGCCACATTACTGTGCCGCGCTTCCTGGCAGCTGAAACCAGGGAAACCCGTTATAGCCCTTTTTCCATTTCTCCAGCTCTGGTTGCCAGAAGGATTGTGTTCAGAGCTGTGTTTCTGGCACTATTTTGCATGCACTTTTAATCTGCCCCATCTGCACTTCGGGAGGTGCAGTTCAGTTGCCTTTCCCAACGTAACGCCTGGCAGATTTATGTGTGTCGGTTCTGCACAACAGTGTTGCACTGTGCTGTTAACCTTCATTAAGATGTTTTAATAATTGAATAAATGATGCGCCAGACATGCAGTTTAATCTCAGAGTATAATGAAACAGAGGACAATGACATTAACTTCAGCCTTGGAATAAATATCACCATAAATACCACTAAGCAGGTATCACACAAAAACACCTGCCCTTGACATTAAAAAACATGCTCAGCCACACTGAGAGGGGAATACAATACATAATACATTACATCTTATCTGCATCTCAATACCATTAAATGAGCATGGTTAATGCTTTAATAATCTGCCAGGGAACACTGTGGGCTCTGCATCTGAGCTAACCCATGAAAGAGGAAACTCTCTCATCTGTTGCCCCAAGCAAGATGAAATACCATGGGCTGCCCTTGGCAAAGAGGGAWTTTTTTGTGCAGTGACATAGAGAGGGTTCAGGAGGAGCCAGTTCTGTCACTGGCGATACTTCAAAGAGTGACATCAAATTAGGGAAGGAGGACAAACTCACAGAGATGCCTGTTTGTCCCCATGGAGGGAGGATAAGGGATCCCAGGGGAAGTGAGGATGTGCTGGGGAAGCGTATAAGAAATGAGGGACGGACAAAGGGCCCTTCCCCAGGGGGTATCTCAGTGTATCTCATGGACCTGTCTGCTGCTGAGCAGGTGGCCATCTCCCAAACCCCTGTTTGCACCCAGACCCCATAATGGCCACAGGTGGTTCTGTCTCCCATGAATGTGTCTATCCCCTTTAAACCCATTTATAATCTTTAGCTTCTACAGTTTCAGGGTGCAGCAACTGCCCTTCCTGATGCACCCTGTAAAGAAATACTTCCTTGTGGTTTTGCACCCCCCTGACATCCTCCTGGACATCTGCTGGGCTATGCTTTAGGAGGGACGGTGCATAGGCAAGAGCTCTAGTCTGCACCCTGCATGGCTTCACAGATCTCCATCGCACCCCTTTCCCAAGCTTTCACTGTGTGGCAGTTTGCAGTAGATCATATACTTTTAATCAGTGAGACTGAATCCACCAAAAGCATTTAGAGCTTCCTTGCTTACCCAGGTCCAAACCTAGGGAAGGTTGGGTAAAAAAGACACTTTGGGCCAGGGTGGGTTTGTTTGGATGCGCACAGTGACCAGCAGGACAAGGACATTCAGCCTGCCAGAACTCACAGGGCAGGTTGGAGATTAATTTTCCAGCTTTTAATTTATCCATCTCACCCAGGAGTTCAGTGTTTTCCCTTCTTTAAATAAATATTTTTTTCTCGAGTTTATAATTTTTGTGTTGTAATAAAACAGCTTCGAAGATCAAAAGCTCTTGGGGGGTCTTTCGGCACCTTCAAGGAATTAAAAAAAAGAGCTGGGTTAGAGGGGGGCAGCCCTGCTTCCAAGCAGACTTGCATACACACATGTTTCCAACCAATGCTTTCATTTTGAAAGCAAGCAAGGAAACCAACTTGAAAGTCAGTAATTTTCTAATTTTCTTCTATGGGACAAAAAACTCTAATAAGGAATTTTTGTTGGAAGATTTGGGAAGCCAAAATCCAGAGCCAAAGTCCAGGTACGATGCTTTCCTCATTTGCATTTGCACCTGCTAGCAATCAAACTGGAATTTGCTGTTATCTAACACTTCCTGATCCCAGTCAATTTACTGTAAAAGAAATTCCAGATGTAGGCACTAAACTGATTCTTTAACTGTCCCTGTTGGCAGCGAGGTTTGGGGACCRTTTCTGTTCATTTGCTCATTGCTAGGGCTACTGGTCCTGCGAAGGAAATCAGCAAAAGCCAGCAGAAACCAGTTGTAAGATTGAGCTGTAGAGAAAAAAAGAAAAAAATTCAGGGTCCCTTTGGGAAAAATCGCTGGTGCCATTGAAATCCACATCAAAACTTCCAGTAAGTTTAATAAGGGCATGTTTAGGCCCTGTGCCTAGTTCTGCTGGCGAAGGAGCATTATCAGTAAAATGCTAAAGACCCTCAACGGGGCCTGATTTCAGCAAGAAATGAATATGCAAGGCTCCCCATTCTAGCTCTAATTTTGGGTACTGCAACATGTGATCCTAATCCAAACTGGGAAAGAGAAATCTAAAAGTACAAAAGCCATTTCACTCCATGTTTAGAAAGAAGCTGGCATGTCTGAAGCAGAGATTTAGATCGAGCTGTGCTTACCCAAAGGAGTTTTCTTCATTTTACAAGTCCCAGCAGATTTTCTGCCGGGACAGAATCACTTTCTGCCTAGTTTTTGGGCAATGTGGAAAGCCACAGCCCCGCCAGTTTTTCTGTCACCAGCGCAGAGAAGGGCCAGTCCCAGTTCAGCTTTGGCTCCCATAGGATGCATTTTAGTGTCCTTAGGCTGGATTTTATGCCCTCCCATATCATTCCTTCACCTCCTTATTTATCATTTAGGAACCTGGCCCCATGCCCTCCTGGCTTTCCCCTATGTCCAGGGAAGGGACAGCCAGGCTGGGCACATGTGGCATTGCTGGCAGCAGCTGAGGGCTGATACAGGAGGTGAAACATGTGCTGCAGGACGTTAGACGATGGAAGAGGACTGCTGTCCCCAGCCATGTCTCCTGGCTCCCCTCCGCCGGGAAGAGCCTGCAAGCCGCTCCGGCAGGCGAGCAGCCCCTGCGTTATCTCTGAGAGGGGCTCCGGCGTCATGGTGGGGTGAAACAGGGAAAACAAACCACTCACTCACCCTGTCTCCAGGGGGGTTAAATGTGAAGTTTAGATTAAACAAACCATGTAATGAAATGTCTTACATTCCCATTACCGGAAATCATAGGTGCAATCAGGAAGGATGAAGTATGGGGTCACGTTTCCCCCTCTGGCACCATCCCTCTCTCTCACACCCACCCTCGTGCACCACACACACTCACACATGCAGAAACACACAACCTCTCTCCTCCTGGTATGTTCCGCTGTGCATTTATAGGTGGGATGTTCTCCCCAAGCAGCAACCCTCCGCACCACAGCACTGTTGGGGCCAGTGAAGCAAAACAGTCCAGCCTGCTTGGGATTGCCAGGGCTTCTAAAAATAATCCAGGGCTGAGCATTTTATAAGAAATTTAAAGGTTAAAATCCAGGTGAGAACAGGTCATTCACATTGGCAGCTGGTTCTGCAATCTACTATCCCCCCTGAGCATCCCCACTGCCCTCCGCAAGCCCCCTTGGCCCCCTTTGTCTGTTGGACCAGCCTTCACCTTCCCCTCAGAGCCAGCCTCTCCAAAAAACTTTGCATTTCTAAGCCTAATTTTTTTGTCAGAGCAAAGCTTGGACTACACTTTTAAAGTAGAGAAGACTAGGCAGAAGACAGGTTAAAACACAGGGGTCTGCAGACCTCCCTCCCCACCATGCCTGAGGGTCGCAGCCTTGCAGGGTTTCCCGGCTCCCGCTCTGCCTCGCTCCACCTGGGCAGCAAAAAGCCGCCCATGTGCGTGCTGGGAACAAGCAGAATTAAACAAATACCATCTGCCACCGCCGCCGTCAGACGAGAGCACCGAGAAAATGCGCACTGCACCGCAAACACTGATAGAGCTGGTGAAACATCAGGAGGGTTAGCAAGATGCCGTGTTCATGAACTCTGATCTTGTTATGGCTATGCCAGGCAGTTGAAAAGCTTTTACTGGGGCAGGAGAGCTGCAGTTCCCCATAAGTAAGTCTTTCCAGACATGCAGATTTTCTGTGTTTCAACTTTTGGAGCTGCAATTCCCAGTGAAGGTCATTGGCTTTAGGCAATGGCGTTTTTAGGGAGAAAATCTGAATGAAGCTGATTTAGTCAAGTCTGTGAATGAGCTGGGGGCCAAAACACCTTATTCAGCCTATGACAGAAATTAGTAAAATTGTACACTTCCACAGAGGAGTGGGAAGGTTAAAATGGCAACCTCAGCTGTCATTTCCTAACTTCCAAGCATTTGGAGAAACTGCAACCTCTGTCTTGCTCAGTATTACAAATACAACAGACACAGGACTTGTATGGATGAGGTATGACTTCAAAAGCAGCTCAGACATCTAGCAAACACGCAGCCCTGTCTCCCCCAAGAAGAAAGGACCAGATCCCCCAAAGGCAAAGGATCCCAGACAACTCATACAAGAGCAACAGCTTTTATTGGTGGTTGTTTATCTGGAGCTCAAATTCCCAACCAGATTCCCAAGCCAGACCCAGATAACTCACTTCTGCTGAAAAACAAAAAGCCCTAAAAAATTCAGAAGAATCATTGTGTTTTACAGGAGGACGAACCCAAAGACATATTAGCAATGTCAAACCGCAAACATTACTCAAATTAGCAGGAAAATGGGAAGGGTGTCCTGGGCCCATGAACCCATGGTAGTGGGACCTTCAGAGCTGTTCCTAAACGTACTTCTGCGCCCAGCTCCCTGCATGGCCACGCGTCTCCTTGCAAGAGCTGGGAAGCATAAAATGTTCATTCCTCTCCCAGCAAGGCCACACACAGGGCATCTAGTGACAGACATCATTCCCTCTGCCCCTCTGGCAGCTGCTGCCATGGTCATGAACCACATTGAGTAGAGCACTTTTTTTAGCTTTCAGGCCCCCATTATGGTTGCTGCTCCCATTCACTTTAATGGACTTTTTTTGCCCAGCTGAGAAGATGTGGTATTTGGCCTGCCGTGCACTCACCTCTGCTGATTTTGAATCAAAGCATTTAGCAGGGCTACCCTCCAGCTCAACTGGACTTCGCAGGTTTCCATTTTCACCACAAACACAAACACACCCAAGTGCAAAAACATCGTTCCCCGTGCCTGCCTCTTTCTAGCTGCCAAAGTCAGAGGGGAAGGCAAGATCCGGCACGGCAAGCAGCTCCTTTTCATCATCCGATACTGCATTTCCTAAGGCTTCAGCAGTGCTGTTACACATCAGTAGCAGATCTGTTCAGCTGGGGTTACAGGAAGGTGGTTGTTTTCAGGGTACAAGGGCCCTTCTGCTTTGCAGCCAAATAGCTACAACTAACAAAAACATTGCTGGTAAACCATGTGTTAGCAACATATTCCTGATATAATCCAACCCCATTTATTGTTGGCAGTATGAAGATTTCAGCAAGGCACAATATGATTTTTTCGAAAGACCACACCTGATTAGCTGCATTTAAAGTAATGTTCATTAGCCCTTTTTCCACAGCAGAAACTAAACAAACAGGCACACCGAGCAAGCGGAATTGAGAATTTTTTTCCTTGTTTGTCTTCTGCATCCCAGAGGCTGAATTTTGCTTTTTGTTATGAATGAGTTGATTTTTCTCAGGCTGTAGCAAGCCTTTTTGACTTCACATCTTCCCTGAAAGCTCTCCAGGCAGAAGCTCTCCACCATTTCCTCAGGGAGCTCTTCCCAATACCAACATGCAAATGCTGAGATCACAAACCCTGTATTCAACCCACGTACTCCAATAAAGAGAATACGGAAGAAAAGCATCCCCTGCATCCTACTTCTCGGTACCTGTCCTGCTACATCGTGGTTAGCCCCTTGTAGGAAAGGACTATTTTGTTAATTGACCTGTTTGTAATCTGCAGGGATAATCCTTTTCTTGCTAGGGAGCTGTATCTCACCCGAGCACAGCCTCTCTCCAGCAAATCCTACATTGCATCTTGGTAGGAAATGCTACATCTGGGTGCTTTTGTCACTTCACAAGAAGCATCAGCTTGCAGAGATGATTTATTTAGTCCCAGATAACAAACAGACACCCCACTGCTAACAGCTCTAACAACATGTTCACCCTCCAGTAAGTTACCAAGAAAACACTTGTAGATCATCACTTCTGTCTAAATCTCATTTGGTAGCTCCATCTCTCTCTCTCCTAAAAAGCCCCTGCAGCTCTTTAAAATGCTAATTAATCTGTAAATGGCATTTTTTTTACATCAAACCACCATTTATTCTTTCTCCTTATTCTCCTATAAATAGGAGAAAGCTATGCTCCCAACAGGGAAATGGAAAAGACCTCCTAAGCATGGCACCTGACAGACCTACATGTCTCTCTCCCATCCCTTCTCCAGGCTGTATTTTGTACCCAGACGCTGGCACATGACCTGGATACTCCTGCTCCATGGCCAGGCAAGCCCTGTCGTTGGCTGAGGGAATAGCAAGAGCCCTCATGGTACCAATTTCCATGGAGGTCCCACTGGAGGCAGGCATAGCAATGTAACTGCTGTTATACAGATGCAATGCAGATGTCTGTAACCATTTGGGATGCTGATTGCTGTGACTCAGTGTAAGGTCCTCAGCCAACTGATAGCATCATAGCACAACGAGGATAATCATTTCTGATTGCTACAAGGTACTGCAACAAAAGCCGTCTCAGGACTCCTGTTCCATTTTGGCATCTGCTCCATGCAGCATTACTCATCATCTACAGAGACCTCTTAGTCTATTAAGCAAGGAAGTTGAAGACTTAGTCTTTTCTAATCACTGTACTACCAGTGCGGCTTGAGGAATGAATACTCAGCCCAGCTCCCCTGTCCCCACCCAGCCTGTCCTCCACTCCTCATGCTGAATACATTAACTCTGCCAGAAAATATTTGCATGCATCAAATTTGGTGGGGACTGGAATCCAAGCCCCTAAAAAAGAAAAAACCAAGTATACATTAAACAATAGAGACAACTGAGTGTTCTGCAGCTTGGAGGCATGTAGCATTCCCTCATTAAAACTTAAACATCAAATAAATTAATTATATAGGGCAACAATAGGAACTAAACCTGGTCTGTGTTTTTAAGACATCCTAATTGAAACCAGATCTGGGTTTGCACTTCCTTAGTGGTCCAGGTGGACGCTCGTTGTCCTATGAACATAACGACGGTGCTACAAAGGCTTTTCCCCAGCCCTGCAGCCCCTGTTCAAGATCACAGCAGCTTGCTCAGTTTGAGAGCTTTCTTCCTCTTGTTATACAATGCAGGGAGAGGAAGCAGGGGTTGTTATTGCTGCAGTGAGCTTGGGCTTTTGATAATATTAAACTGTTTAGGTTGGATGTGAAACCTGACTTTGTCGAGAACCATATGGTGCTTAAATGATGTTGCTGCCTTGCAAGTCTGAAGGGTGGAAAACAGGCCCAGATTCCACAATATCTGTAAATTACCAAAGCTGTGAATTTAATGAAGAAGGAAGAAATATTAAGGAAGTTCTGTCTTTGGTGGCAAAGGTATAACGGAGCACGAGAATACCCAAGGGGGAGAAAAGAGGCTACTGCAATAAATTACAGAACATGCTTAGGTGTGGATTTAACTATGAGCATTAAGAAAGAAAGCCCACAAGCCTTAAGCTGAGACACTCACCGCTCTCAGGCTAGAGGGACCATCATCACCATAAATCTCCTCTGATAATTATAATGATCATCACAATTTTGAAAATCTTACTTGATAATGGTAATGATCAATAGTGATCATCTGCAATATTTTAAAACTTCCCTTTTATTATAACACAGCATTTGCTGCATCAGGGTCCAGTCCTTAGTAGGTGACACTCCATCCAGAGAGCGCACTGCACCAGAGGGATCTCAGTCAGGATCTGTGGGACCAGCACACAAGCAAGATGATATCTCAAGAGTGCCTACTATTTTCTGCCTCATGAGCAGTGCTGTATGTAGTTGGTGAAGTGCTCCAGCATCCTTCAGGATGAAAAGTATCATGTCAGTGTGAAATAATACTGTTAAATCTGAGAGGAAAAAATGCACTCATAGCCTGGAAGCATTCTCTGCAATGGCAGGAATCATCAATCCAAACTTCCTGAGAGGCAATGAGAACCATGGGAGTGGTTTTCCCCAATGTGCCCGAGATCATATATTACTTTTCTGCTAAATCAAGGACTTCTATAAAAAAAAATTTTAAAAACCCCAAAACAATGAACCGAAAAACACAAAGTTTTTTTTTTTTTAAGGCTCTCTAAAAATTCTCTTTTAATTTATTCTATTCATCTCAGGAAAGGCAGAACTACTGGAATAAATTCCTTTGGTGTAAGGAAGTCTCTATGACAGAACCGGGGCTGGCAGCTGAATTCATTGCCTTCCACACTTGGATCATGGGGAAAGCCCTCAGGGGGCTGTTACCAAAGGACAGGGATGACTTCTTAGGGCCCAAGCCTTCCAAGAGGTGGCACGCAAACCAAGACTATTCAGATAGTCTTATTAGCATCTATATCCAGCCCTGACAATCCGGCTGCTGAAGGCAATGGCTCAAGCAGGATGCACCAGCTCCTGCCAAGCCACTGCATTCATTGTCCGTTGCTGTAGCAAGTTACAYGATATAACCCCATGGAAAAGGTCCACCTAAAACCAGCCCAGGTATTCTGTTCTGTCAGACAATGGTTTCAGTTCTCCAAAGGTTAAAAATCATCTCCTAATTGTCAGTCTAAATTACTGGTGTTCTGTTTGTGTCTGCTTGTTCCTTATGTCCGAGAGTTTTAATATTCCCCCCTCACGTTGGTGTTCAAGCCTAGATACACTTGCGGAGTGAGACATGTCTTCCCAGCCCCTCTTTGGCAACACCAACTACCTTAAGACCTTCTCTGACGTGTTGTAAACAGGTCCCAAGAACCCCAAGTGATGGACATCCCACAATCTCCCCGCTGTTCTACCACACTGTTTTGCGATCCTTACATTAAAAGCTGTGACTAACGTTTAGTCTAGATCTCCATTGCTGCAGGTTAGGCCTAGTTTGTTTCCTTTCTTTTTGCAGAAACTTTTGATAGTTGAAGACCATATGGACATTTCAGTCTTCTCTGGACCACAGGTTCCCCAGCTGGTTTGCTTCATTGCTTTCTGCATTGCCCCAGGTGCAATTCTCCCATTTGAACTAGCAAGAGCCAAGTTACTGTGGACCAGGTAGACACCCTTGCCCTTCGTTGACACTGCCATCCCTTTCCTGCCCCTGGTTTTGTTTCCCACCATACACTCAGTCTGAACTCTGCTCCAAGCCAAGCAAACCCAGCTCTTCTCATTGTTCTCTGTCCTTATGATTCCTAGAACTCCAGCCACCTGTTTTTCACACCAGACTTCCTAATATTTCAGGACTGTATTAACTACTGATACTCACAGGCATCTCTTTTCCCCTTGTCTATCCTAACTAGCAAGCTGGTCCCTTACAGTGAGAACTCCCATGACGCTGCACCCATGCTGTCCCATCCCAGCACTCTCCCTTCCCTCTCCAAAGACACCCGCTTCTTCCCAGAAGATACTCCAGGACTGTGTGTCAGGGACATTTCCCCAGCTCGTGCTGTCCAAGGTGTCAYAAGCTCACTGACAACTAATTAGAGCTCGTTTCAAGGCCAACTCTTGAGCGACTTCCCCAGCAATTTCTTCCCACCCCCCAAAATTCTCCTTTTAGTAAAATCCACTAGTTCTCTCTTTTAGACATTTTTATATGCCCTCACCTCCAGTTCTTGTATTATTCTCYCCCTGTCAGCTCACCTAGCCATTTCTCACAAGGCACTATATCAATTACTTCACTGAATCCAGCTAGGAAATGCCATAGATCTAATCTATGTCTAGAAAAATCCATTATTTTATCAAAGATATCAGATTCATACAACACAATCTGCCTTTGCTAGACCCAGGCTGCATTCTCTCCAATTTCCTATTTACCTCCATGCTTTATTTTTCTCCCTGAATGTTCATTTATATCCATATAATTGGGGTCAGACTGATGGGCTCCAACCCTTCCCTCTCCCCTTTTTACATACAGACCTGTCTTTCCTATAACCTTCAGTCATCGCCTACTTCCCCCAGTTTGATACACTCAGGAGGCACTGTTGCTACTGGATGTGCAATGCAGCATTTTCTGTCCTCTGGTCTGGAGATTTTCTACCTTGTTTCTATCCCCTCACCACCAGCCTGAGTGCACTCAAGTCTGAAATTGGCTCCTCTCATGAATGTGGTAATTTCTGCACCCACAGTCTCATTATCACTCTCCCACCTGGTTTTGCCTTAATGTTCACTTCGCTGCCTTACTCACAACTGGGACAAGTGATTTGATTTGCTTTCAGGCCACATTTAAGGTTATCTTTAATATCAGCCTCAATCTCATTACACAGAATACTTCGCTCCCTTCCATTTAAAATACGGCTATTGAACAGAACTATATTTGTTTAAATTTTCTCGATGAAAATACACTATCACCTTGCTAGCAATGCCTGCTTATTTTTTCCAGACCATCAGCACATGTGCTGTTTTGCTGATGAGCCTTACCTCCAGGAAGAGGGCCAGGTAGTCTTTTCCTTGTAGACATCTCCTGCAAAGGGACATAAACGGAGAATGGTTTTAATTTCCAACTCTGTATCAAGAGCTTGAGTCAAACCACATCCACCTAACCTTTGGGACACATTCCCTCCTTGTTGTAATCGCAGAACCACTGATCTCTATTTCCAATTTCTACTTCCAAATCCAATTTATAACAAGAAAGCCCTAAGGAGCCCCAGGGTGAACAGCAGGTAATGACGAGGAGTGAAAAAGACAAATAAAAGAGACATGGCTCAAAATGACACTGTAGGGAAAGACCTGGGGGATCCCTCAAGCAGGCAAAGGAGAGGTGGGCAGAGCCCATCTATCTGCACCCCAGGCACCACCCTCATAAAAGGGAGAGCTCCCAAAATATATGAGATCATTACAACCAGCAGCTAAGCCCTTCCGCGGTGCCTGTGCATGCCGTAAAGGGAAAAAAGTGCTTCTGCTAGCACCGGAGAGGTTTGCCAAGGAAAGAAACTACTGCTGGCAGCCTCAACTCCTGAACATGTCAAAATGAGCGTTCAAATCTTGTCAGAAAGACAAATTAATGTCCAGATGGGCTAAATCTGGTCCATCCAAATGAATGGAGCTGTTACTGATTGATACCAGTTAGGAATATGGCCCACTGCCTAGTACTCAAGAAAGCACGGGCATTCACAGCTTTTAGGAACCAAACGCTACAGGATGAATAATCTGGAAAGTCTCCTCCAGTTTCAGAGTTGTTATATTTTTATTTCTAAATGTTTGATGAGGACACAATTTGCATATTCTCCCCACTCCCATTAGCAGCAGATGACGGCATAGAAGCAGCAGGTTTTATCACATGTAGAGCTAACACTTTGCTTTGGCATCTGTAATGTTGGAGAGCAGTTATTTCCTCCTGGGCATTTTCAGTCTGTCTTCCAGGTCCTTTTAAAGTCAGATGGACAGAGCTGTGTCTGACAGCATACTGGGATGGAGCTTCAGACGGAGCTAACATTCACTCCCCCACAAAATCATTAGGCTTAAGCAAGAAAACAGCCAAGGCTGCTCCAAACAAAGCAGCCCTGACCTATCCCCCAGGAGCACCCATATGTGTTATCTGGGGCTCTGATCGGGTCAGGGAAGTCTGCAGTGATTTTGGTTGTCATTTGAGATTTCATACAAAMTAACAGTGTAAAGGTACTTACATGATTTGCACTGCCTGGACCCCACAGTCACCTAAATGTCTCTGCCTTGCTGAGGTCAGTGGGAGGCCTAAGGATCAGAGCCATCCAGTTATTTGGATGCTCACAGGAGACAGACCCACTTTGGGAAGCTGGACGTGGGTTCTCGAGTGACTCTGTGCTTAGTCCGCCCTCTCCCCTACATGTGAGCCAATTCCCCCTACCTTATGCACCTGAACCCCTTCCTGCACATGGGAAATTATTTCTCTTGCAAAAGTCAAAATCAAAGCAGCAGCACTTCTGAAACCATAGAGGAAGCATTTAAGTGGGGACCTATAATCCTAACTTTGGTCAGCCTCATTGGAAATGACAGTGCACAGCACGAAAGGCATCAGAGGAAAAGGCAAAGCTACATCTCTGGCTTCTGAAGTCACCTATGTGCTGTGAAAAAGCGGATTAATTTCACACCAAAACCACAAAAGCCAAACCTCCATGCATCATGCAGGAAAAAACCTCGCAGCAGAACCTCCTACCCAGCATCTTCAGACCACCCTGCTTCCCTGCCAGCTGAAGCATCCCCAATAGTGACAGCCAGAAGAGTTTTTATCAGCCTCTTTCCCTGTTTCCCCATTGTTCCTAAAGACTTGCAAATGCTGCGGAAATTCCCAGCATTTCAATCTGACCACAAACCTTCACCAAAGAGACTCTCTCACAGTTTATTATGAGTCCATTTTATGAAATGAATGTGATGGTAGTCTACTAATTAATATCTGGCAGGAATTAAATGAGAGCGACTTCTAATGCTGCTGCCTCCCTGGCTGGTCAGTTCTTTCATTCCTCTATGCATCAGACAAAACTGAGTTACAGAAATTGCAGCTAGCATTTGATCAAAAGATGCACCAAGCCGAGACCTCGATTTGGATGGCAGGGGAAAGGCTGCTTCTCCAGGAGGGAGACGTTGAGAGGGTAAATGAATGACCCTCCGAAAATCTTTACTGCAAGTTTTACTCAGCTGAACATCTGGCGAATGTGGAACTTTTACTGGCTAATTTCACATAATACAGCTTTTAAGCTAGCAGAACAGAAAGTAGATGGGAGTGAGGAGAGTTAAATAGCAGCTATTAAAAGAAAAATAATCTTGCCTTTCATACCTCTTTTTCATTTTTTCCTACCTCTTTTTTTTTTTCCCCTCCATTGTTTTGGCAGGTGAATTTGATGTGCTAAATCCATCCCTGGTGGTACTATACCAAACCAGCATTTATATGTCAGGAGAAGAGCAAGTTTCGACAGTAAAACCCCAGTTACAGGCCACAATGACCTTACATATTTTTCTGTGTTGCTGCAAGGTATTAGCTGAAGACTTGCTTAGAAGAGTGGATATAATCAGTGAAATGAGAGAGCCTAAATAAGTATTTACCCTATGGAAATGAGAATGACTTCTCTAAATAACACTTCTTGCATGCAGTGAAAAAGCATCTTTTGTCTTCATGATAAAGCAGCATTCAAACAGTATCTTCAGAACCAATTTTATGCAAAACACCCATTGCAGCTGATTAGATGGGTACACTATTTTGATTTCACCTCAGCTCAAACTTTACTCTAAGGCCCTGACCTTTTTAATACGTGACAATATTCAGATAAACATCGCTCTGCTTCTAATGGGTACCTGTGAGACTGATTAACCAAAAATAAGTGTGCATTAGGACTGAACTAAGTTCATTTCACATGGAAATAGCTTGCAAAGTGTTAGAGGACCTGGCCAGGGAATACAAACAACAACATGCGGATGAGGAAGAAGTCAAAGCACTAAGAATAAATTACAAATATGCCACTAGCTGCACAGTTGTGATGGCTATGCCACACCTTAGAAGTTGTTCCTCGCATAATTTCAAATAACAAATACAGCCTTAAAACATCTGATTGAGTTAGAGTTGGTTAAAAGAATACTGTACTTACTGGAAAGTCTAAGGTGAAATCTACACAAGGAGAAAAATACTGTACTAGGAAACACTGGAAGTTACTTTAAAATATCAAACAGTATTTCAGGTACAACACTTCTCCTTCATTAGCCTAGGTTAAAGTGTCAGCGGCTATGTTTTTGTAGTGCAATGACTATTTCACCAATAGAGGATCCATTTCCAAATCTCATCACGCACTGAAATTCTGATGGTTTCAACTTACAAACTCAGAAAAATCCAAATGAAGGGCTGGATCCTGCACGGTTCTTTCTTTCCTCCAAGCACACCGTTGGGTGGATTGTTTTCTTTACACTCCCTCTGTGCTCCCTCTCTTTGGGCCTCTACCACCATAAGGGCAATATCACGTCTCTTGGCTTGCAGGATGCTATTTCTGGAAACACCGTCTTGCAGAAAGCCGTGGCATGGAAGTTATGATTCATACATTTCATAGGAGCAGAAGTGTTAGTGAATTTGGGCAGGTGGCGGGGTGGCACCATGAGCACGAAGTGGCATGACAGATGTCAGCAGTCAGGAAAGTATGCTCCAGAGGTGCAAGACATGAAGAGTTACAAGCCCCTGGGGAGATATATCCRCTTACATCAGACCTGGGAAACTGGGCATCATAAGCACGCTGACATTTAATGTTTTGCCTGCCATTTTTGCAGCTTATGTCACAAGAAACTGCTGTGTCCCCACTGTCTTCTGTGTCTAAAACTTCTCCCTTCTTGGCTTCTGTTTGCCTCTGAACTCTGCCTTCACCACCTCTCTCACTCCTTCCTACCCCACCGCTCAGGCAGGACCAAGACATTACACCATTTCCTCTGCAGCCTTCCCCCTCTCCAGCCTTTGCCATCCCCTGTGCTGCCCCTCACGCCTGGCACTTTCTCCTCTCCCTCTTGCCAACATGATCACCTTCTTGAATTCAGCTCCTTCCCCAGCTCCATTGCTTTCTCTCCCTCCAGCTCCAGTCATTTTTAACCGATTTGATGTAAAGATGCTTAACCAGGCAGTCACAGCACAATAGCAGCAAGAAATGTTTTGCAACACTGCATGGTCCAAGGCATTTCAAATCTGAAATATTTTCTTGAGTGATAAACTCCTCAGCAGACCTTGCCCAGCCTTCATGTTGCAAATTGTTGAGGTTCATAATAAATCACAGCTTCCACTAAAGCCAGAGCATGGCCCAGCCTCAGAAAGGTGTTGGACCAACTCCACAGCTGCTTTCCAAAGCATCCATCTTCACTTCACCCTTTTTGCTGCAAACAGGGTTTTCAAACCTCTTTTTCAAACTGCTCTAAAAGGACTCTCTTAGTCTGAGGAACAGTCTTAACAGGGATCTTTTCTTATATGGTGGGAAGAATGGATGCTCCTCTGTGGGCCAGGGGAGAGAAAATAGCTCCTCTGACAGCAATAACCCCCCGTCCAAGGCTCTTGACTGCACAAGGAGAGGGAGCCCGGAGGAATAGGAAGGGGAGCCTGACAGAAATTCAGTGGCACAAAGAGGGTTAATAAACCTGCAAGAAAAACCTAGTACAGGAGGGAGAGCAGCAACAGCCACAAAAATTTGTGAACACCTCTCTTAAAAAGAGGGGCTGCCAATATGGACTGCAGTGTCCCACACAAAATGAGGTGGCAGTGAAGGATGCTGAGCACTGCTCGGTCCCTCCCTGCCGTGCCAGCAGCTTCACAGCCTGTCCTGGGCACGGTGCGATCAAGAGCCCCAGGGTTTTGAGGGCCAGGACAGCACAAGCCAGCTGGACCCCATTTTCTGGTGACAATCCACAAATCCTTCCCCTTCACACGTATAAGCCCATTCATCTCGCCGTTCTTCGCAGCACTGGCCGTCTCTCATATAAACACTGCGTAGTGTGTGTGGCGCACTGCAATACTTTAAGGACATTGGAATGCACTTTATCAGCACTTTTAAACACTGTAGCTTTATGAGGGGAGTCTGAAAATGTATTTACCATTCCAGACTGTGCACAGATGTGCTTTTAATATAACATCCTGATGTTTTTCTTCTCTTCTCATGACCCCTTGCTGTCCAGGCAAGGGCGCTCGCCCTTCCTCGTGCCACCAGATGCTCCAGGAATTCTCCCTGGAGCACCAACCACCAGAGATTTCCCTGACTTGAAGCAGCTTCTTCACGTCTTCTGCTGATGCTCTTCTATGGGCACTGTGAGGTTTGCTTTATGGGGAACCTCCTTAACCACCCGCACTTGCCACACAGCTGTTTCCTAACTGATGTCACCAGTATTTACGTCTCTCCAAGGACCTTCCTCCTGTGCACCAACCATGTGTGCAGAGCTGTTGATTGCTCAGTGTCTGGCATAGCAGGTCATGCAGATTGCCACAGACAGACCTGACGACCCAGGGCTCTTCTGGGCTGCTCCCAGGATGCTGGAAACTAGAGATATTTGGGACTAAGGGGAAATGCCTTCCACCTGAAGGAGCATAGAAACCACTCCTGTTGTGCTGAAGTCACCATGTGTTTCGAGGCAGAGCCTCGATCTCAGGAACATGTTTGGCCCCAGCATCAGCCCTGCAGTAGTGAAAGATGAAAAATTCATCTTGGCTCTGCTGGTTGTAGCGGGTCAAGGGAAAGAAACCCTTCCTAACTGAAGGAAAAAAGGAAAAGACTCTAAAGGGCAGGAAAACATGGGGAAGCAGGAAGCAAGAAGAACCTGCAGAAAGGACTTCCCTTGGGAAAAGCAAGAAGCACTTAAACCCATTTTCTCTAATCTGAGCTGCTGCTTTTACAGCTCCCTTTGACAGAAGCCATTTCCCAGCTATATTCTCCTATATCTGTGACATCTCTCTTCTATATCTAATATTTACGTCGAGCCTCCCAGGTGTTACACCAGGAGAGCTCCCAGGCCCAGCAAAGGCAGAAAAGCAAAGGCAAAAACCCCGATCCCTCTCCGGTGCCAGCTCTCAGTGGCTCACAGCGAGCTGCTCGCAGAGAAGCGGTTGTTACCAACTAGGATCTTCTGCAACACACAGAAAGGCATCACCTCATCCAGAGGCTGGCATCTTACTCTAGTCTTAACTATGAGGTTACCCTCCCCATTTCTGGAGCAGGGCTCACACACGTCCCCGTGGGTGTTGCAGCTGGTGCCCCGAGAGCTCAGCACCAGCCTGGGGGTGCAGCCACAGCTCAGTTGCTAACGGCTGGATGAGGTCCACTGTGACCACTGTARCTGATCACAAGCAACACAGCACGAGGCAACACATAAAACCCACAAGGTCAACAAATGACAAGAATGTAAAATAAACTCAGCAGGGACTGGCTTAACAGGAGCATGATTTGTTCCTATGATGTGAAGATCCACCTGAGACCCTGTACGCTATTTAATCCCTGGAGCTGGGGCCAGCTCCCATTTGTGTCAAGTGAAGATTTTCCATTTACTTTAATGGATCTGGAACAGGCCCAAGCAGAGCTGTATAATAAGCAATGGTTTTATTCAACAGGAGAAATAGCCTTCTCCCTGATTCCCTCCTACTCCTCTGCACCAGCTGTAGGTCAGAATCTGCCACTCCTGCTTTTCAAGCTGAGTCTTCTCCCGAGGAGTCGGGTGTTTGAAACAAACCAACCAACCAAAGTGGCATTTTCAGTGGGGAAAGAGATTTATCTGATTGCCAAGGGCAACATCTTCAGATGATGAGCTGGACTATGCCTGACTCAAACATCCAGTCATTTTCCGAAGAATGCCATGTTGATTTTATACCCCTCTTGGTTTCTAAACTGGGAGCTTCATACCTCTTGGTTACATATTCCTTTAAAAACATTTCTTATCTTGGAGCAGTAGCAGGAGCCCAGACAAATACACAAGTTGAAAAGACAACAGAAACAGTTTGTGCCAAGGAAGGATGGATGTAAGTGAACCTGGCTGTAATAACCATGGAAACAAAACACGCGTTGTACGAAAATGATTCACACTGTTTTGAGGACTGTTCTGGAAGGCAATAGCTTACTGTCTTGGAGGCCACACAGCAAAACACCACAACCAGAAAGCCAGGAGAGATGGGTCACAGAAGGAGTACAACGTGCCCTTATTCCTCCTGGGACCCAACTCAGACTCCAGCTGCCAGGAGCCGGCAGTAGTGAAACCTCAGGGCATACCACTGAAGCCACYGTCATCTTTGCAGCTAACCTGTGCACACATAGGTGTGCTGCCAGCAGTGGGGCTAAGCTCCTTCCCATAAAGCTGCATTCAGTCTCCACTGATCGCTAGAAACCGCAGCCTGTGGGTTAAAACCTGGCATGAAGGTCTGCATCACCCTCTGCGTGCTGGGGAAGGGAGGAGGACGGTGGAGCCAGCCGCCAGCCAGCACCTCTCTGGGTCTCGGCTGCAAGCTTCCCCCAGCTCACCATGCCAGTTTATCCCACAGGTAATCCTTTGCCTGACGCAGTGTCAAAGATCTCCAGCCTGCAAGCTTTGGCCAAAAGGTAATATATAAAACAGATATTACAACATGCCCAGGTCACTTTCTGGAAGGTTGTCACACAGCATCGGTCAGCCCGTCACCCCCAGAGTCTGCTCCCCCTTACGCTGTGCACGTGTGGGACCTCCTCCRCTCTCCCCACTTCTCACGCTAACTCCTCACCAAACAAACAAACAAAAACCACACATACCCCCCCGGCACACTGTAAAACGCCTGAAACACACAGTGATGGCATTTAATCCTCCTGGCAGCACATTACAGCGGCTTTCAAACTCCAAACAAGCTCTACRCCACCACGGCCTTACTTGTGAAATTATTTATCATGGGTTGGTTTATAGAGTCTTTTATAAGCTTCATATTGGCTAATAATGGCCTGAAGGTCTTACGTCCTCCGGCTTGACGGATTCCATGTTTATGAGGCTGGGAGCTTGACTCCTGGAAGAGATTTGCAGTCTGGAGCCATGCTGTCTGCCTGACCATATGCAATGAGTATCGTGTATGCAGTAAGTGTTGCACTGGGCGAGCGCTGCTCCTCGAACACAGGGCTAGGCTGGGCGACTGGTGCCTGTGTCCCACGAGAAGCAGGGTCACACATGGCTCGTCCCCGCGCATCCCGTTGGGAGTATTTTTCACGAAGCATAAATCAGAGACGTGCTTGCATCCGACAGTGCCCCCAAATTAAGTGGAGGCTGGCAAGGCTTTTTGGAGCAGTGTTTTCTTGGCTGTGGTACGTCAGCTCTGGGTAACAGCCACCCCTTTGGAAATTATTGGAGACTTTAGGAGTTTTCCAGTTTCTATCCACCTCAGATTCCCATGTCAGGTGGGATCCCAGCCCAGGGACCTCCTCTGCTCTCCATCGCCCATGGGAGCCTAAGGGTACAAGATCCTTCCTTCAAATTCCCTGGGGGGTGCAGATGAAGCCAGGCCTAAGAAAATGCACAGTTTGTTTATTATAGCAGTCAGTTCACAACAGATATTAACAGATGGGAAGCAGTGAAGAATAAAAATGTTGTCGTTGGGAAACAAGCTGGTAGCTTTTCACTCGATGACCTAAAAGATAGGTATGTTTATGACATTGGAGTCAATACACTGGGATTTGGGGCTTATAAAATAATACTCAGCTACAAATTACAGAGTAGCTGTAAGATTAAAAGTCCGGAGATGCAGGTAATAGCTTCGTTAGGGGGTTTCTGAGTGCATGTGTTTGTATAAGCTTATATATAAATGTAAAACAAACACAGTGTGGAAGACGAGAAAGCTTTTCTGCAATTTCATTTTTTTATTGACCGTAACAGGGAAGAGCCATAAGGGAAAAGGTAGAAGCTTTTGTTTTGGAAAATGACTGCCCACTTTGGAGAGATGTAACTGGCAGGCACCAGTTAAGTGCTAAGTGTATTAAAAGAACCTCCTGTTTCCAACTAAATTATCAAAATAAAAAATAAATGAAAGAGGCAAAGAGGCACCCACAAGAGTGCATTTTTTTTCTCTCTCTCTTTTTCCTTTCTTTTTTTTTTTGTGGTGAGCTTTCTCTAGGCAGCGAGAAGAGACTAAATTCTTCCTCTCAGTTGAGCATCAAGAAAAATCTGCAATGGGGAATGGGCAGCCACAAATGCCCACCGCAGTTACTACCTGAACACAGGGATTTCTCTTCTTCCTCCAAGGGGGAGGAAGGAGGCAGCAGCCAGGGCTCCTGGACTTGATCCAAGGAGTTGTAAGCGGCTGGCCAGCACTGCACTGAACAGCAAGAGGCAAGCAGATGCAAACACAGGCGTTTCATGGCACAAGCGCGGGCAACTGAGCTCAGCCGTGGCTCAAGAACCAGCAAAGTTTGCTGATTTGTACAAAGTCTGCGGTGTCAGCTGTGGTAGCCCAGAACATCTGGTTTAGCCTCAAAAGGGAGGGAGCAGTCATGGGTCTGTTTCTGGTGTCTGCTCTGCACGAGCTCCACAACGCAGGGAAAAACCAGCCCACAACACGGCCACGTCTTGTGGCCACTGCCATGAGTTTTATGGCCCTTTTGGTTGCTGCTGGAGCAACCAAAGGAGGTGGTGTACGAGTGCACCTTCCCCAGCTGGCTGGGCTGATGCTGAGCACAGAGCAAAAGGAGTTTGTTTGGGTTACCTGCCTACGTGAGACACCATCCTCATTTTTGCTACCTGCCCAACACCGATTGCCAAACAAACTCCCTGACACAAGGCGGGTGCTCATGAGGTTTTACAGTTCCACCCCCTTACTCTGTGCTTTTGTTACCAGCAATAGCATTTCGTATTAGCTGCAGAAACCACATGGCCCCAACATGAAGCCAGAGCACGGCAACCTCTGTTTCTTCCATTTTCAAAACTTTTCCTTGAATCCATTATTCACACAGGTCATTCTCTTGCAAGGTTAAATGAAAACCGCAGCATGCTCCATACCTGCCAGATAAAATTAGAGCTTTCGTTGTACAGCATTCAGACACCCTTCCCTTTCTCCACAGGAAGTCACAAAATTATCACCAAGCTGCTTAAGCATGACATCAGAGAGGATTTGGAAGAGACATTTAGGAGCAGGAGAGCAAGATATGTTTACTGGAAGCTCATTCCGATGAGAAAATATAAGATGGTTTAAGTTGCTGAGTAAAAAGTGCTGGTTTAACAGTATAGCCAGCAGGTGAGACGACATTTTCTAGGAGACTGGAAAATGCTTGGGGCCAACATCATACAGCACACAAGAGAAGATTCAGTCCAGGAGATTTAGGGACTTTTGAAATACTAGTTGATTTAAATATCTTCTCTCTTGTTTGATAGCCAGAGGGCATTGAAGACTGAACTTCTATAAAGCTGGAAGATCTGGGGGATGCAAAAGACATTTAACTATGTGAGAGAGCTCTTCATTTTATACATTTTCTGAGTGCACAGAAGGCTTCTCCAACTGCAGAGCTCTGCCACTGTTCTCATTCAAATTCAGTATCTAACACTATGTCTTCTAATACCAAGTAGTGCTCAGCCCATTTTCCATTACCACAGACAGCCTTTCTCCAAGTCACAAGCTCTACAAATGTCAGTCCCATGCTCTTGTTTAGGAACTGCTGGCCAAGCGCTTAAGGCCAGTGTCCTGGCACTCCCCATCATGGTCCATGGGCAGAGGAAGTACGTAGGACTCAAGTGTTCTTGTCATATTTACATGAAAGTCAGTCCTGAAATAAAAWCTCTGTAATATACTAGTCCTCCCTTCTGCTTTGTGGGCAGCTCCCTCAACTCCTTCCATTCACTGCAGATCCCAAGAGAGATACTCCTGGCTACCTTCCCTTTGCCCACCTTTTCAGTGTGGACTTTAAGTGCTAAGGTTATTTTCTTCCAAAGCACACAATTTCATGGAGGAACACAGGAGGTCTGAGAAGCTGAAATAGGTCATTTACTACTTATCAGCAAAAATGAGAAAGGAAACTGGAGTTGATGCTCCCAGACTTCCCAGAGCTGGAGTCTGCTGGAGGCATTGCAAGCTCTGAGGTCCGTACATCAGCAGTACTCTGGCAGCACAGCACAAAGAGCTGTTTGCACGTAGGGCATATAATAAGGAGTTTCATGAAGAATTTAATCAGAATCCTTAAACTAATGGCTGGAAAGAGCTAAGTGTGAGATGATCAAGACAAAGTGATATGTTATTTGCATTTCTGCAGGACCTGCAGAGACTGCTCTGTTCCTTCTCTTGATACACAGCCTTTGTTGGCTGGAATTAGTGCAGCAGTGCAGGGTATAAAAGTCATTAGCTTGAGTGGGAGAGGGAGAGGAGCAGAAGCAAATCACTAGCCACCATGCATGGAGCAAGCCTACCAAAGCAGGATGTCACCATTGCTTCCAAGCAGGCTGAATTTGCAAAGGGGAATCCAAGAGCAGAAGTTCAGGCCAATGTAGACACAAGACTCCTGTTCAAATATTTAGGGCATGACCACAGTATGTTGGGTTTTTTGTCCCATATTGGCTGTCCAGAGCCTGGAAACATACCTGGAAGGCAGTAAGAACTAAGCCTTAGAGTCTGCCTTTTTGCCAGCTTTCCAGGAAACATTTACTTCTGATTTCACAGTTCCAAGCTCAGGCTGTCATCAGCATACAGCTCACTGTAAAATGAGGGTAAGAGGTTCTTACGCTATTACCAAAATCTTTTGGGGAATGAGGGGAATGGAAGACAGGTCTTCTGCTAGATACAGACACTTCAATAGCTGAATAATCTTCTTAAAGAGCCTGACTGCATCCCGGTCTCCTATTCTCCCACCTGTGATGGGAGACTAATTTGTTCTCTGAGCTCTGCTGCACCAGTCCGAGGGCTTTGCAGAGGGGAGGGAAAGGCAGCGCTGGGGTCAGTGGCTGCAGCCTGATCCTTCTCCCAGTTACACCAGCACCGTGAAAGCTGGGGTGAATATGTCTTTTACCAACGAGGCTACAGGACACATGGGAACAAATTCCAGCTGTGCTGTCCCAGCTGGCACGTACAAAACACTTGATATGTAAGTGAAACTCAGAGGTTCAGTATTTCCTTTTATCTCAGAAGGAGGGAGAATTGCTTCCCCTGCAAGCCTCGCCTCCTTCAGCCACCACTTTCACCTTCATATATCTACAGGGACACATTTAAAGTCAAGTCTATCCTCCAAGGTCACACTGATGCATATTGAGAAGACCTGCCCTGTCACCAGAGGGTGCACAGCGAGGGCTCTCATCTGCATTTCCCTGGCGCAGACACTGTCAGGAGCACTGATTAGCACCAGGGTAAGGGACACTGGGACAACTGTGAAATAACAACTATGGTTTTTCACCCTAGCAACTTAGGCTTCCATCCCAGACCATACAGACCACAAGGTGTGGAAAGAGGAGCAAAAATCTGCCATGGTCACTGTTTCATCCTGTCAGTTGTAGGTAAGACAACTGTGTGAGGTGAGCCCATGTTTCTCTAGTTGCAAAATGGAGATGGTGATGTGTCTGTGTGCATTTTAGTCGGAACAGAGGTACCAGCCATTTCCTACAGTCTTACCTTGCAACTGGTTCACAGACTGATTTGCAACCCTACAGTCAGGCTGTTCTTTGACTACTAGCTCCCAACAGCACTTCTGGAATCCTCATTTGTGGGACAGGAAGGCAGCTCGTTTCTTGCTGCAGTCCCTGCTGTAAGCTGGGATTTATCCAGAGAGCATTTACACCACCAGCGCAGCCCAGGGCATGTCGAGCCCTGGCCCTGAAGTGAGATGAGCAGCAGGGCTGTGGTGAGCCCTGCCATGGCCAAACTGCCGGTCCCCGAGCAGGCTAGGGAAGACCCAGGTGAGACAAGCCCTGCCCAGACCACACGTGGCAGGACTTGACCCTGGGACACACCACAATGAGAGATACCACAAGACTGGTTTTGCTCGCAGGAGCAAAAATCTCCTTGGACCACCTCTTTATTTTCATAGAATCATAGAATAGTTTGGGTTGGAAGGGACCTTTAAAGGCCATCTAGTCCAACCTCCCTGCTGTGGGCAGGGACATCTTCAACTAGATCAGGTTGCTCAGAGCCCCACCCAACCTGACCTTGAATGTTTCCAGGGATGGGGCATCTACCACCTCTCTGGGCAACCTGTGCCAGTGTTTCACCACCCTCAGCGTATAAAAAATGTCTTCCTTACATCTAGTCTAAATCTACCCTCCTTTAATTTAAAGCCATTCCCCCTTGTCCTGTCACAACAGGCCCTGCTAAAAAGTTTGCCCCCATCTTTGTTATAAGCCCCCTTTAAGTACTGAAAGGCTGCAATAAGGTTTCCCCGAAGCCTTCTCATCTCTGGGCTGAACAACACCAACTTTCTCAGCCTTTCTTCATTGGAGAGGTGTTCCATCCCCCGATCGTTTTCGTGGCCCTCCTCTGGACCTACTCCAACAGGTCCGTGTCTTCTTGTGCTGAGGGCTCCAGAGCTGGACGCAGTACTGCAGTGGGGTCTCACCAGAGCAGAGTAGAGGGGCAGAACCACCTCCCTCGACCTGCTGGCCACGCTTCTGTTGATGCAGCCCAGGATACAGTTGGCCTTCTGGGCTGTGAGTGCACATTGCTGGTTCATGTCCAGCTTTTCATCCCCCAGTACCCCCAAGTCCTTCTCGGCAGGGCTACTCTCAATCCCTTCATCCCCCAGCCTGTATTGATAACAGGGGTTGCCCCGACCCAGGTGCTGGACCTTGCATTTGGCCTTGTTGAACCTCATGAGATTTTCTGTCTTATCCCTTCAATACTTGCAAAACTAGCCATCAGTGTTGTTTGTTGAAACACTAGAATTATTTTTATGAGCAATACATCTCTGTAACACACCAAACTTTAAATCATTCTGCGTATTGACCGACAGTATAGTGTGTATGCACACAAATAACCAAAGCTCATGCCTAATAAAGTGCATTTCCCACCAGAGATTTAGTGAACGATGCTTCAGAGAAATGGGTTGATGCATAATTAATCAAGCTTGCTGGAGTAGACTCCCTTCTGAAAATTTACAGTTCTTTTGATTATGTTGGCAATGTCCAGACAAATGTTGGGGTAGGAAAAAACATTAAATTAATTGCAAGTAAATACTCACTTCTCATTTGTTTCATAAATTGATAGACATAGACACGTACTGTAAATATTGAGACCTAGACACATACTCTAAATATTGGAAAATTAAACTTATATTTAATTTTGTTGACATTATTATTTATAAATGTATGCTATCCGGTGCCTCGAGCATGGGCACAGGCAGAAGCCCTGGCACCATGGTTTCGGGATGCCTCAGCACAGAGGAGGAAGCAAAGACCAGCTAAACACAGAAACGGATTTCAGACACAGTTTCATTGTGGAGATTAAGAGCTAAGAGCAAATCAAGGGGCTGCTGGGCAAGATGTTACCATGCAACAGCAGTTCACATGGTCCTGGTCCCCCACCGATAAAAGAGAAGTGAGGCGAATTACTCTTCTGTCACAAGCTAAAGATATCACACTGAGACTTACTGGAGTTCACCCTCCTGAGAAGGAAAAGAGGGTTTTTTAGTAGCCTATCCTATAATAAATTGTCAGGTAAAGTGACAAACCTGAAACAGCAGCTAGAATTCAGATGTAATTCTGATTAAAAAAAAAAAGAGAGATGTTTCAAAGAATGAAGGCAATTAACCGTTCGACTCAACCAGCAAGAAAAGATATGAATCTCTTGGGAGTCTTCAAGTGAAGAGAAGATTTTTTCTGGACGTGGGCAATGGCCAAACACTGGTTCCCAACGTGAGCCCAGTGACCAGTGGGTAACTCCACAGTCCCCACCAGGCCAATATTTAAATAAGAGGGTCCCTCTGTCTCTTACACAAAGTAAAGAGGTGACACTTGGCCAGACCTTTCCTGGAAGTGTCTGTCACCATTTTGTGCCCTGGCCAGCTGGTGGAGGCACAGGAATGACAGAATAATTGAGGTTGGAGGGGACTTCTGGAGGTGTCTGTTCCAAGTCCCTGCTCAGGGCAAAGCCAGCTTAGAGCTGGTTGCTCAGAGCGTTTTTCTAGTTGAGTTTTTAATATCTTCAAGGACTGAAATTCATGCCTATTTCGATGTTTGATCACCCTCATGGTGAAAAAAAGTTCCCTAATACCAAATCAGAATTTTCCTCACTGAAACTAGTGTCCAGAGGAAGCAACTTGGAAGCCTGAGTTAAGCATTGCTATTGCTGGAGATCACCTCAGCGGTGAGGAGCATCAGCACAGCCCCAGTTGGGTTTGCACTCCAGTGTGGGGTGAGAGGAGGATCTTGCAGGACCACGCCAGCATCCCTCCCGCTTCTCCCCCAGGGCTTCTCGGCCCTTTCTGCTGATCGTAGCAAGCTGTTGTGTGGTCTGTGCAGGGAGGTTGCAGTCTGCCAACACTTTGCTCTTTTCAGCTGGTTTAATTATTCTCTCATAATAACTCTTCCCCTTTTTCTATGAAGAACAGATGATCAACACGGATTGCATGGCGTTTCAAAATCTGCTGTGTATATCGAGGGACCGCTTTCCAGCCACCTTCCCCCACCTCCCCCCAGATCCGCGGGGGCTGAGCTCTCTCGACTGACTCCGGAGTCCTAACTTCAACAATGACAGTGTTGCCAATACTGATATTAAACTAAATGCTTTCCATGTTGGGGCACAAGTAACAATAGTCAATATTTTGGTGAGGCTGAATTACAGGCAGCAGTTGCAACAGCTGCCTTCAGTTTTGGCTCTAACACCCTGCTCCCCAGTGAGGTACAACACACCATTTGATGAATTCCACACTCTGTTCTTCAGTTACAGTTTATTAAAAGATGGATTAAAACATTGGCACAACAGTGGCCACAGGAATATTTTTCCAGCAACATCATCCCAGAAGGCTTCGGAGACGCAGAATTGTGTCTAAATTGGGACGCCATTCATACACGGTTTGAACTGGTGTTCAGAAAGCCAATGCTCACTGTTAAAGGAGTATTTTGTTACAAAAAAAATAAATCTATGTCCTCTGCCAGCTCAGTATTGACGTATATCATTACAGATATGATAAAGTCTGAGAAGCACCTTTTGAGCTTTGAAATCAAAGTATAGAGACCAGCAAGGCTTGGAAAAACATTGATTGCAAACAGCTGATAGACATCACATGTGAGCAGCAAGATCTGCACGGAGTTCAAGAAGTTACTCTTCCCACTGCGCTGCCTGGATGCAGAATTTAATGCAAGTTGTACAGGAGTTGGGTGGCCCTTGCAGGAGACACACTTTACCTGTCCCACATGTATGAATCCTGTATCCCATTTTATAACCCCCCACGTCATGGCTTTTACAGAAAAAGTGAGACTCTGTGACTAGGATCCAGGCTTTAACATCATGGAAAAATCATCATGAGTAACTGAGTTAGTTCCACGCAATGCCATGACAAGTTATAATTCAGGAGGAGACAGGGAAATGGTGGGAGCTGAAGTCAACACAAGCCAAGAGGCAGCAACAAACCCCTGTTTGAGCTGAAATTCTCCTTGTTCACCCCCTCACTTTTCCTGCTGAGCATGCAAAATTGTTCAGGGGATCTTAGCCAAACCATTTGGTGCAAATGAAGACACAGGGCAGACTGAGCCTTCGGAGCTGTGGATTTGATCTCTGCTGCGCTGGGGAAGCCCAAGTTCAGCTGTCTACTTGCGTGCCAAGCCAATAATCTGTCCACTAYCAAAGAGGTGAGGGCACTCACCAGTCCCGCTCAGCCCAACATTTCCCTGCAGCCGAGATGCTCCATCATTTGGAGCACTCCAACAGAGGGATGGGAGACGCATTCCTGCCCACAGCACTAGCTATCATGGGCATCAACTCTTTGCCTTTTRTAAGGGAGCCGCACATCTCCAGTGCTGTGAACCATTCAGCCAGGGTCAGAGACTGAAGGGTTAAACGTTAACCCAAGTATATGCCAGATTTCAAATTAACTAGCCAGTGTGAAACAGAACTTGAGCTCCTACATGGGTTTAAAATATTCTCCGTGCAGYTTATCCGCCGACGCTGCCGGAGGACTGCACGGAGACACTGCAACACGCCGGTCGTTGTGCTGTGGCCAGACCTCCTGGAGAATGTTTGCTGTTTCTTTTTTCCTTGGTACAACTCCCAGCTTCACCCTGAGAAAAAGAGCCTAAAAAGAACATTTCATGGAATTACGCTGAGACRTGTCAAAGCTGTGGGGCTGCCGCTTGCTGGCAGGCAGCAGGCATGTGCTGTGGTTGGCCACAGAAACCGTGGGCACTAATGAGGTGACAGCAGCAATGAGAGGGTTCGCAAAGCACTGTGCGTGCTGCAGGGACGGGCAGGGGAAGGGCACCCCTGGCAGACTTGTTTCAGATGTTCCGTTTCAGGACTCACTACTTTATCCGTGAACCCCCCTAGGGAAGCCTTCACCAACCCATCCCCTCCACTATGAAGCAAGGAGTTAAGGCATCACCTTGGCACCTCTTGCCCTCCCCACTCGTACTTTCCATTTTCATCACTAACATATACAGACATGTGCTAACACCCTGTCCTTTGGGGAGCTGGCCTGGATTTTCCAAAGTCTGTCCTCACACCAGAGCACGTCAGAAACCACTGGCAGATGTGTGGAGGAGTGGGAGGGAAGGGGAAACTATTTTGCATTTCATCTGTCTTTGTGCTTTTGCATTTGCTGTAAGGGCATGCAAGCTGGGTTCAGTCCCATTGAGATACTCCTTCTTAAAGTGAGATTAAAAATATTTTATTTATTTTTAAGTGTACTTGGTTCCACATAGGCTCCCAACCCAGCATAACATCCCAGCTCCTGCATTTCTTTGAAAATTAGCTTGTACACAAGGGATCTTTATTCTGAAGCTGTGCGTGTTGTGTCCCAAAGCTGGGTTGATGAAAGGATGCTCTCTTCGGAAGTGAGTAAATATTTTCTCCGAATGGGTACCACGGGAGTCCTTTCTGCATTCCCTCCCCAAACTAGGCAGATGTGCATACAGCTGCTTCAATAGCTCAGTACCAACCTTCACAAAAGGCAGATTTCTGAGAGCTGCTGTTGAATGTTGAAGACAAGCCAGGTTGAATACAACCAAGAGATAAATGAAGGTAACAGCACTAACAACTTCCACAAGACTGACCCTGTCCTAAACAAGCCAACCTCGCATCGTATCTCTCTCAGCTCTGCTAACCCCGCTCTTGTCAGCAGCCCAGTCCACCGGCAGGCTCAGTTTGCTGAAATCAAAGGCTGCTGGAGCGCAAGCCCCTTCCCCGGGAGCAGTGCAAGGGCACAGACATCCCTCCCACCTGAAACAACTCCTCTTTCCTACAGATGCACCCAGCCCAGACCTCCAGACGCATCAAGCAGAGCTCCTTCATATGGGCTTCCTGCGATGGGAACAAGAGCTTTTCATTACTATACGAGGAGAGAAGTAATTTGCTTTGCTTGCAGCTTCAGCCAAATCAGGCCACACATGCAGAATTTTGGGGTTTACATTAGCATAATTCTACTGGCTTTTCCCAGACCGTAACAGATGTCCCCCATGTCTATGGCAGGTTGAGTTCAAGTCGAGCCCCAAAATAGCACAGATCTCTAGCAGTCAGAAGACAAAAGTTAATTCTTCCAGTCCATTTACCATATGTTCTATTTTGGTGTATAGCATCTTGCAGTAGAGGGGGAAAAAAATCTTACATGCTGACATAAACATTCATTATAAATATTTCAAGTCTGTCAGTCAACCCCCTTTCATCTCACCACTTAAGGGAGCCTTCATCCACAGAAAGGACCTCACTCAGAGCTTGACGTGAGTGTGGGACCTTCAGTGAGAAAATGCCTGCAAGTGTCCACACCTTAATGCAACCTTTTCTTGGAAACCAGAGTCTTTGCTGTTTAAAGGTACAACCGCTGAGAACTACCGCAGGCTTTCCAAAGAGGGGAAAGCTCAAGAAAAGAGCAGTTCCAACCCACAACACAGAAGGTAGTATTTTGTCCTAAGAGCAGGCTACAGTTTCTATTGCACTGTCTGAATGTCCCTCACATCACAGCTGTATATAGTACTGGAGACCAGAGTGTTGATTTCCAGAGGAAGATGTCCTGCCACAGCGTTCTATTGCCCCTATCCAGCCACAGTGATATTTCTCTAGTTTGAAGATTTTAGAGGTTTTTTTCTCCATTTTAGTTCCCCCTAATTTACCCACACAGGAGACCTGACCTCTGCAGAAATTTGATTTCATTTCAGAAAACATGTTCGGGCATCCCAGCCCTTCAAAAGCCAGCTCTTCCCTTCTATCTGCAGCTTACAGCCCTGACTGCACTGCAAAGCGACGTAGCTGGAAAATGGAACGGTGACACTCACGTCAAGGAAAGGTGAAGTCCCCAGAAACACAGGCATCTGAAATCAATAGCAGCAGACCCATTTTATGTGCAGAAGACTTCCTCCAAGCACGTGACAAGTGAATGATGGACGTTTTTATTTCCCAGATCTATCCAGCCCCAATCTTAAGCCTCAGCTTCACAAATCACTGCACAGCAGTGGAGCAGAGCCCAGAAGCATCCCTTTAGCTGGCAGCGATACCAGGAAAGATGCATCCCTTTACATTGACATAAATCTCAGATCATCACAGCTCACGCTCACCACACACCAGGGGAATATGCATGGGCAACTGCCACAGCTCAGCTACGGCTTAGCAAACTACATTTTTTCTCCTTTGGCCATTCACAGGCATGCAGTTTTCAAATGCAGTCACGATTCAGAAGGGCTGTGCAAAGCCAGAGGAAGCAGCCTTGATCCAGCAGAAGCTGTCACCGGTGTCCTGCCTCTGACTCAAACAGCTGCTGCAGAGAAAAGCTTAGAAATTAAAGATTAGCTGGGTAATAAATAATTAAAAAATAGTTCACCTAATAAAGAAGATTCTTCCTCACTTAACAGCTGTTATCTTACCTCCAAAAAGCTTGGTGATTTATCACTTGTGTATCACTAAGTCAGATAAGTCCTTTCTCTCTATTTTACCGTTTCTATTTTAACCACTCTTAGCGTTGGCCTCCATGATAGCACCTGGCACGATGGACAGATATTCCCCCATGTCTGCAGTGATGCCAAGCTCTCTGAGGCAAGGACAGGATCACTGTGTGAGGCCAGGAGAGGCGCACACCACGCAGCAGACACACATCACCGTGAGCAACCTATGGTCCTTCTCCAGCAGCCCCTCTCTCCCACCGTTCTCCTGACCCCACCACAGCTCTCCCACTTCCTAGAAGCAAGGCAACCTCGGTCCCCAGCCAGGCTCCCCCACAGCAGCCATTTCCCTGACATTACCAAATGTGACTCTTTCCATCAGCATTTCTGGCCACTCGCAGTCCCAGATCTCTAACACTTCCACTAACAAACCCCTCTTTCCAAGTGCAAGAGACACTCATGGGTTCTTCGCTGCAGACTGCAGCCTTCTACTGCAGTCCCCGTGCAGGCAGCCCTGTGCACTGCCAAGGACTGGGACCAGCACAAAGTTTGCTGACCACATCCCAAATGCACCATGCGGGGCTCGAAACCGCCTCACTCCTCTGAGCCATCTGCCTGTTACAGGAACAGCGACCACCATCCCGGGAGAAGAAGAGCTCCTCCTCGTCCGGGGGTGTTGTGCCTTCCCCAAAAAGGTCATTCWCACCAAATAGGAGGCAGCACAGAAAATTGGGAAAAGGTGAAGTGGTTTCTCTGGTAACAGAAGAGGCGTGTAAGCAAGCAGGAGTCCTCCGCTGTGCCTGCCCGAGCACACACKGCTGCACTGATTGCAGTCACAGCAATGAGGGAGCCAGGCTGTAATGAGTATCCTCCAGTGAGATAAGGTGAATTCATGCCACAGTCTTCCAATTGAATAGCTGTAAATACAGTCAGGGCTGGATTTCAGCCAAGGCCGTGTTCAGCTGACAACAATTTGTGATTAGAAATGAGGCACAGTTTTGTTTTAAATGGTGGAACTGCATCCCCAGGGCTGCAGGGGATTTTCCATCAGTGGCATTATTTAAACTGAGATTGGAAGTCACACAAGACAATAGAAACAATGATGTTGGAGTAGTCGATCACTTTTTGGCTATATAAACCACTACCTCAGATACTAAAGGCTCAATGCAAAGGGCTCTCATGTGATAAGAGCAGAATCTTATTTTTTAAGAGTACCTTTCCAGTCCACATAACTAAACACCAGAAGAGCCTAGATAGCAAGTTGTGTAAGCGATTCATCAACCCTCYGGCTTGCCAAGAGATTTCAGCTGTGGCACACATCTCAGTGCACTGCTAATGCTGCCGTTGTGGCTTTGGGCTCACCTGCGCTTTCGACAGCAGCCCGGTGGGACTCTGCAAGCTGTAGTGGAGAAAGCAGAGAGCTTTGCACACCCACACCAACAGAMGCTGGCTGCTCTCATGTCCTCTTCTCTGGGGACCTTGGGCTACTTGCAGGAGGAGAAAGGAGCCCCCACTACTATGGGTAAGGGATGGGGCAGCACTAGTAAGAGATCATGGGGATGGACCAGTCACTGTGTCCCAAAGGTCCAGATTGGGGTTTATATCACGGAGRGAAGAGGGAGAGAGGAACAGGGTAATTGACATCATAGCCACACTAGGCCCAAAGTGCTTGTGTTTGTCTCCACTGAGTTATAAATTTTGGCTTGCAATCACAAGCAAGTCTTATCAAAAAAAGCAAACAAATAATTACTCATTTGCTTCTGCAAATCCTACAGCCCCCTCTGGAAACACGCACACAAGTAGTTACACCCCAGTCACCACCATCTTCTGCTCTAGTCACTGACCCCCTCAACCTTGCAAAGCTCCCGCAGACATCAGCATCCCATCACACCGGGGCCACGTCCCAGCCAGCAGCCCACCAGCTCCCAGGGTGTGCAGCCCCTCCTGCACCACCACTGGCATTTCAGGCTGGGACCTGGCCGTGCCAGGGAAGGTGTTGAGGGTGTTGTGGAGGCAGAGCACGTCCTCATCTCTCCTTCCGTGGGGGTCAGCAAGGACCAAAGCCAGCGATGCTGGAGGAGGCAGAGGCCCCAGCTTGGCCCTGGTCCCAGCTGAAGACATGATGTAGCAAGCACATATCTATCTAGAAGAGGTCAGTCAAGTGCCTCCCACTTAATATTTAAAAGCTGTTTCTCTTTTCAGCCCCAGGTCTCTGGAGTGCTCATGGCTCACAGCACAACAGACCACATTCACATTTTTCAGATGTGTATAAATGTTAAAAATAACCTGCCAGGTTTCTCTTCAAACAGGGATGAGATCAAGCCTCTGAATAGCCCATTGCGACTCCATGTCAATTTGTAGTGATCCTTGGGGTAGAAGGGAAGGGCAGGGGGAAAAGGGAAAGGTATTTTATAATGGAAAAAGTGATGAAACCGCCCATCCCCCTCCTTGCCGCTCGGCGCACCGCTGCACGATCTCCTCGYCGGGTAAAGAGCTGCATTGCAGGAATGGGTCTGTAAAAGACTCGAGGAAATTCCCATCATTGCTGAGCAAGGGCAGCTGGTCACAAGAGGCAGAGTGTTACTAGGCTACGTGGCTCAAGAGATGGGACCTGATTGATCCCTGTCGCAGAGCGGCCTGTCGGGGGGCTCTTGCACAATATCGCTCCTTTAGCTGATTAAGCAGGAATGCAGTTTGCARCAGGAGAGTTACGCTTGCAGTCCTGGGGTAAAAAAAAAAAGAAAAGGAGGGGGAAAGAAGAAGATATTCCTGTTGCTTGAACAGACACCAGGGAAGTGTGTTAAGATCATGGTTCTACCTGTGCACCACTGCTGTCCATGTCAGGGCTTTGGAAACACGAGAGGGTGGATTAGACAGGCACAAAACTGCAATGGGAGTTGGAGAAAGCTGCAGCAGCCTCGAGAAGGTGGTACCCAGGCACCCCACTCTGGGTCTGGGGGGCAGCTGGGGCTCTTGGCTTTGCACATACTCTGGGGGACAGAGCAAGGTGACAGCCGCTCAGGCAGACCCGCCTGCAAGGTTACTGAACCTGCATTTTTAGAGTCACATTTTGCTGTATTCTCTGGATAACTGAGGAGGGGAATAGCTGTTGCCCCTCCTGCTACAAAGGGGTTTCTGGAAGTTGAAAGGGGTTCAAGAACTGGGTTTTCTGGTTGGGCTGGGAAAGATTTTTGAGGGGAGCTCATCTTTCACAGTTTCCATACCACTATTTGTTCAATAAATCTGATTGCCAGCTGGATCAGGCTTTAAGATACCAGACAAAAGCCTGGATGCATTTCTGCATTGGAAGCCTGAGTCCGGGGTGATGTGAGAACAGGGAGAAAGGGCAGGGCAATGCTGAAAGGATCCATGCAAGCAACGGGAAGAGCGGGCAGGGTGCATTTCTGGGTATTGCCCCATGCTCATATCAGCACAGCCTGCCCCAGAGCCCCTTCATGACCTAACGCCCTTYGCTCCGTATTGCAAGTCCCACCAGGACATCAGCACGTGGCTGGTGGCCCGGGACCACATACAGGGGCATGGTGCTCACAGCAGAACCGGCGGCTGCCTGTCAGCATGATGGATCGAGTGAGCCAGCAGGATCGACCGCAGCCAAGTTCGTGCGTGCGGCAGAAAATGCTCAGAGCAGGGGCCGAGGCAAGACTATCTGAGCATCTCAGAAGCTGGCCTCGGAGAAATAACCCCACGGACCCACCGCGCTGCACAGCCGTGGAGTRCTTGTTTGTTTAATTGGGCTGTATTGCTCTGCTCGCCAAGAGAAAGCTTAGAGGGTGTTTTCTTCATATTAGCTGGGAAGAAGGAGAATTTTTGGAGGATCCAGAAAGAGAAAGGAAGTTTTGTGTTTTGGTTTTCTTAGGGTTTTTTCCCCCCTAGAATTTATTTTTCTTTGATTTTGGYGAGATAAATCCCCCTTCATCCCCCACCCCCAGACGGACAGAGAGGGAGCAAAGGGCAACAAACACGGGGTAAAAGGAACTCATCTCATGACAAGRGAGACAGGGGCAGGGCAGGCCCAGATTTCTCAGAAGAACAAAAATGCCCATCCATYCTGCAGACCAGAAAGAAACGATCCTCCTCTCCCCATCACCATGACCCTCCTTAGCAAACCCTCCCCCAAAATGTGACAGATTGGAGAGAGGCCAGTCATTGCCTCATCAGCATTCAGCAGCACCACCGTGGCACGTGGGGGATGGAGGCGGCGAGTAGAGAGAAGGCAAGGCACGGCTCTGCCTTACGCGTGCCCTCCGCAGCCCTGGCTCCATCCCCCCCGTGGCATGCTCAAGCTGCTGGCACGAGGCACGGACCACAGATGGCCCAGAGGGGCACGGGGACACGGGCGACACACGTGGCTCTGAGTTTGCACGCCAGCCCCTGCCAGCTGCAGCATTCAGGGCTTGGAAAAGGGAAGGGGGAGGATGGATGCACAGATCGGCTGAACTGTATGAACCCTCCCCAAAAACGGCTTTACCCCCAGGTTTCCTCTTCCCTTCCCAGCTCTGATTCAGTGTCGGCTCCTCTTCCTCACTTCTGCGCTGGGTGGGAGACTGGAGCGCGCAGGGGAGAGGACAGAGGGGAAGGGAAGGATGGCTCGTGCCAAAAATATTTGCACGCTGACATGGGGACGCACACAGACACACAGATGCACGATCTGTGCAACATTAGCCTGAGTGCTTTTGGCCAGGGAACTCCTCGTGGTAGGTCCTGCTGATGGGGCCAAGCACTTGCCGGTCTGCAGTCCCTTGTGCAGTGGAGGGAGTGGCTGGGACACTTTTCTGTCACCTCTCATGCTGGTACAGGTGGCAGCTGTAAAAGCAGGAGCAGGGCTTTGGTTGATTTCTGTGTGGCAAGTTTACAGGACAGCTAGAGCCAGTCACAACGTCACCTCTCTCGGCACCCGAAAAGATGTGCCATCCTCTTTTGCACCCAGTCCGTCAACAGCAAAAGGGCCAGGTGGGACCTTCCAGCTCAGCACGTTTCTATGGGCTAGTGATGACCTACAGGAGCCCCAACGTACACCTGCAGCACCTAGTTTTCCAAGCATCCTCCTGTTTAAGTGCTTGGGACTGTGTGGCTTCAAGGTCAGAGAAGGTCAGGTGCATCAAACCCTGTGCAACTGGTTAAGATTTCTTCTTATCTTGCTCTCTCCCAGTCCTGGATCCTAGAGCCCTGACACTGCCTCTGCACACATTTCTTCTGTCTCAGACCTCACTGAGGTGTGGGTGCCAGGTTCTTCATCTTCTTCCCTTTGTGCTCGATCCTGCATCTCTTCTTGCCCGTTCAGCTGTCGTCTCTCTTTCATCTCTCACCTGATCTCCAGCTACAATCACTGCCAGAGTCCCTGTCCTCCAATTTCCACCCTAGATTTGCTCCAGTCCCACTCCTACCCTGCAGTCTCCATCTCCAGGGATGGTTCTCTGCCTTGCCAATTCTCAGGACCAGTTTTCCAGCTGTGTCCTCCCAGTCACTTTGAAACAGCCAGCTGTGCTCTTCATTGTCAAGTCTTTCCTCCCTTGGCCTCATGACTCAGATCTCTCCCTGTTTTTCTCCCAACTTTGTAGTCACTCCTTGTGCTCCCCAGAATTACGCTGTGAGCAGTGTCAGCTCCCTTCTGAGACTGTCCCTTGCCAAGATGCCTACAAAAAGGCATGAATAAAGCTAGTCATGTGCTAAGACCTCTGGCCATTCAATACTTTCTCATTATTTCATTGCACTCCTCACTCTGTTTGTCATCATCTGAGGGCTCTTGTCTTGAGCTATGATGGGGTTGCTTTCTGGCACACAAATATCCTTTCATTTGGAGCAGCCCGTGATGGGGCCTCTTCAGCATGAGAAAAATTGTATATAAATAGCACACAATACACCTCACCCTTGTGATCACTGCAGGGACACAATTAATGAACAAGCCCATAGTACATAAAGGTGCATTCAGACTGTGAATATCACAAGCATTTTGAAAAATGTTCTGTGTTATCCTAGCACCATAGGCATGACTGGTGGGATTTACTTTCTCAAGCTCTTTCCAACAGTGCTGTCCATGGCCCTCCTAACATCCATCAGCCTGTTATGATGCTCTTGGTTGCTATTACAAAGGAAAATTTAGATTCATCAGTGGATTCAGCAATAATTTTTATGAATGTGGAGCAATGAAAGTTGATTAAAAGAATCAGATACAGAAAAAAATTATCAAAGTGTATCAACTGTTCCTCTCCCCAGTGATAGCACATTTGGCATTTGTTTTCCCTACCCTGTGGCCATCTGCAGAGGAGGCAGAATAGACGCTCTTTCCTAAAAAAACTGAACCACCATGCACAAGACTTATCAGAGTCAGAATCAGAGCAAGCGCAAATTATTGCACATTGAAAAATATTTAACATTTTATTGTAGGGAGAGGGGTCAGCCTCCCATTGCTTGATGAACCATCAAGTACATCCTGCCAGCAGCTGGAGAGCTAATTACAGCCCCACACCTACCCCACGGGACCTCATTCCTTTTCCCAGAAATGGGGGAGAGGTCCCGGCTCGTACCAGTCTCCCTGTGTAGGAGTTGGGCTTGGTTTGTTTTTATGTTCTAAATATATGCAAACAGAGAGCTAAGACCTGGGAGTCCATCTGCAAAAAAAAATTGGAAATGGTCAATGTGCATAAACTCCACTAAAATTTCAGTAGAAGTTTGTTCTGCCTCTTTGTTAGCCTCTTTCCAGTTTTGTTTTTAATGGATTTTTCTCCTATTTTTAAAATCATGTTCTCTAGGACAAAGTTAAGGAGAGGGGAACCCCGGTTACACAGGTTTAAGTGGTGCCTCAGGAGCACGTTACTTATCAAGTGCTGGAGACATAGGCAAGAGGAAGAAGTAGGTTTTGGAGAAAAAAGTTTTTGAGATTTGGGGGTGGAGGGGAATCTGTGAACCCCTTCTGAGGGATCTGAAACGGATAGCTTAGGAAACCAGCAAGTGATGGGGGTAGGGTTCCTTCAGAGGTCCTCACCTTGACAAAAATGTGGCAGGTTTCTACAGAATGATAATTGCTGTCCTTTTTCAGCCCCGATGACCTCTCAGGGCCCCTCAAGTGCTGCCTCCCAGCATTATGCCATATTATAAGCACACACATCTCAGTTCACACACTCTCCACTGCGAAGTTTCCACCACTCTGCCATACAAATACCTTGACAGCAGGCTACAGCGTGCAGAGAACTGCATATATCAGCATTGCAGATGAAAGAAAATGCAGTGCCCACATGTGCAAGTATCCTAATTCCTGTGGTATGGCTCGCTGACTGTGATCCCAGTGCCTCAGCGCAAGGGGTTTGACTGTCAAACAGAGCAGATCCTACTACCCTGAAGGGCAAGCAGAGGCAGAGGCAGTAATGGGGATTGCAGTATGGCAGTCAAAATACAGCCTCAGTCAAAAATTAAGAACTGTCCTGCCTGAGAACAAGCCAAGGGCTCTGCTCCCCTTCTTACATACCATTTGTGGATGGCAATCAGAGACCATAGTTCCTCTCACCGAGACCAGCCCTAGGCGAGGTGGTGGCTCCAGAGAGAGGCCGTAGCACTTCTGCAGACCAGCACAGTCATTGCCTCTTCATCACCACGACCGAAGAGCTCACCATGCAACCTGCAGAGTAGAACGGGTCCTTAAGGGGAGAGGGGATCTTCTTTGAGCCCTTGTGTGCATCCATGTCTGATGGAGAGCAGGAACAAGTGATCCCACCTCCCAGTAGGGTCCCAACATTGCTGTTTTTCTTCTCTGTTGTGCTCAGTGCAAAGACCAGAGCTCCTGGGATTTCAGGTGGGGATCAGCAAAGTGCTGTTTAGTACAACCACTCTTCAATACCATCTCCCTGAAAAATACTGGTGCACTGCATCAGCACACAGGGTTTTATTTGTATTAGATGACTGACTCTGAGCCCACCGCACAGTAGGGATTTTTAATGTTATTGTTCTGCCTCAACAGCATAAGACTGAATTTCTGCACCTCTGTTTCTCTAAATGTTGCCCGTGCTCAGATGCAGAGAGGCCTTCTCCCTTATGCATTATGCACCCTTGCAGCCTGCAGTGGACGCGATCAGAGAAGGTTAAAAGCAAGCCCAGCCCCGCTTTGCCAAGTCTGTGCTTTAGGAATTGGGAATTGTTTACTGTAGGCCATAATGGCTATTTCACACCAGCACMAGAAGCTCAGATAGAAGCTATTGATAAAATATTCTGTTACCACTACAGGGAGCTTTCTTTGATGGCCCAGCTGTGAGAACATTTGCAAATGTTAGACATCGCATGCCTATTAGAAATAGATGCATTTGCTGAATTTTCAAAGAGCTGGCTTAACAATATGAGTATTACATGGAGCGACGCCAATGTGACACTATTACTGCATCGTTATTTAAGATTTTGAGCACATCAGGTTAAAAGCATAGACACTGTTCACCCAAGCATATGAAGGTGATGAAATCCTATTCACATCATCCATTCCAAGAGCCTAAGGCCAGGATACCATCAAATCACCTGGCACAGGCACATTGGATCACCACGTCTGATTCTTACATTTCCTCCTGCTCTCACTGTAAGCCCAATCCCTTGTGTTTGCCAGGAGAACAGGCTTCAAGAGAAAAAGAATCGACCATTTCCTTCGTTGGTTGTTCCAGTGGCTAATCACTTTATCGTGATAAATGTGCAGCTTAATTCTGGCTTGTGTCTGTCTGCCGTCAGCCACAGGTCCTTGCTCTGTCCTTCCTGTGAGGTACCCAGAGATTCCTCTCCAGGGAGATGCTGCAGGGATAATAGGGTCACCTCGCCGTGTCCTTTCTATGAAGAAAACAGATAGAGCTCTCTAAGCTTCATGGTGCAAAGCATCTTCTCCAGTCCTCAAGTCACTTCTGTGCCTCCTTTCTCCAGGGACCAATGGCCCGAGCTGGCTGTGCAGGGCAGTGAAAAAGGAGCTGTGGTTTCTACTCCACAGCCTGGTCCAGCCCTTCTGTGCTGCAGGGCAATCTCTGTCACCRTCCCCACGTCCTGGAGCATGACCACAGTGTCTCCAGGAGGTGACAACCCATTTAGCACGAGTGACCTCTGCTTCTCTCTGGATCTGGAACGAGGTGTTCRAAGGCATGCTGTGTGAACAGGTCTGGTTTGCCAAGGAACCCAGGTCACTGTTATTGTCTTAACTACCTCTTGTCTAGTCCCACATTCCTTTCTCAAACTAAAAAAGATGCTTTGAATGTCACAGACCAGATGGATTAAGGCATCGCAGTTACAGCTTTAAAAACATGTCCAGAAGAGATTCCCATGCCATTCATTTCTTCCTCTATCTCCCCTTGCCACTGCCATTCATCAACTCTCTTTCTCTCACAGCCTCAGATCTTTCCTGCAATAATAGAATAAGAAAGAAGTGAAGGAGGGCTGGATGAGAAATGCTTGGGGTACATATCATCCACCTGTGTGGTAGATCTCCTGAGACCCAAGTACATCCTTGCTGCTAGCTATCAGTTCTAAAATTTTAAAGGCAATAGATGCCTCACAGCCTCTAACTCCGTCAGAAATTGGGTCTCTCTAGCAAGATAGGAGGCAGGTGATGGCTTGTTTTGTATGGTCAATGGAGTCTTTAGAATCAGCTCCTGTGAGTATCATCCGCTCCATGATGGATGACCACCCCTCCATGTACGAAGGATGTCCTCCTCTCCATCCATCCATGATGAATGTCCATTCCTCCATCCATCCATGACAGATGTCCATGACAGATGCAGATGACATGTACACACAGCAGCACAGAAAGACTTGGGACACCACGTAGTCACACTCAGCCCGGGTGCTAGGAGCCGGTGGGCCGGTGCGACCACGGCCAAGCAGCCGCCTGTGCCCRCGCAGCCGCAGGTCTCCTGCCGCGCTCCTCCGTGCGCACAGGCACGCTCTGTTGGAGGTGCGAGAGAGAGTGTCCTTTCAGCCCTTCTGCTTCAAACTGGAGGGATGTTTTTCTGTGAGACTGCCACGGGGATTTTTAAACAGGCTTCCCATTCATACAGAGGTCAATTAACGTAGGCACCTTTGGTGGTATTTTCAGAAGACCCCAGATACCAGACGGCTTTGAAACGCTGCCTGCAATCACAGAGCTGGGCTCTGTGAATACCTGGACCCACACAGCAGCACTGAACGCCAACTAGCCTCAGGTTTTGACAAACACTCATTTTGCTCTGCTCTGCATGTACCACCACCCTGCAAGAAAGAAGGGTTGGTGTAATTAGGGTTGCCTAATTTGCTGGTTGCTGTATTATCCATATGCAGAAGTTCCAGGYTGTTTTCTTCTTACAGCCATGGTGATGAAAGAGCAACACTGTGCAAGAGAGGTGGCTGGGAGAGACAAGGAGACACTGTGATGTTAAACCTATTTTTTTTCTCACAGCCCAACCCCATTCCTCTGTCCTTTGAAACATCCTTGCTCTGAGTGCCAAAGAGATAGCATCAGAAAAAACAACTGTCACTTGAATCTCCCGGAGAAAAAGGCCAAACCTCCCGTGCCCTCTGTAGAGTTTACATAGGGGGGGCGGAAAAGAAACCCAAAACATCACTTGACTTGGCAGGTCTGCTCCTGGGAACCCAGAAGGATGTTTGACCTTCTCCAGACAAGCACGGCAGTCGCCCTGCACTTCCAGAGAAAACCTCCGCAGTTCTGGGAAGTTCGGGGAGGGATTCAGAGGAGGCACCAAGCTCTCTCGACCAGGAAACAGGAGGACAGACTGCAAAACAGTTCCCTCCAGAGAAGCCTGGATGGGGAGAAAAGAAACAAAATATTTTTCCCACACTGAGACTAACCCCAGCTATTGGTGTTTCTGGGCAATAACTTTTTTGGGCAATGCTCTTCGTTGGGCTTTGTCAGGAAAAGAAGGAAGAGCAGCTGAAACATTAACACTTCCCTCTCTAAGAAGCCGATCAGACAGTCCCCAGCACAGATGAGAGCTGCGTTTCCTCTTGGGGTGCTGAGTCCTTGGAAAATGCTCCCTATGCAGATTTGGTACCAGCCATCAGGATGCTGAATGAAAGGGACATTTAGAGCAAGCTCAGACATGGGACAAATGATCCTAATGATAAATCCATCCCCCAACGCTGGATGGACATGGATGTCCACAGCTAAAATAAACAAATGGTCCAAGCAAGCTGACAGGCTTGTTTAGATTCTGCTTGGGATAAATCGCAGTGCCCTTTGATCCCATGATGTTTYTGGCGCCTGTGTTGCTGTGTAGCAGCAGGGTATATTTTTCTATCCCGAGGAGCAAGTGGATGCAGCTGCCTATAGCTGATTTATAGTAGGAAGTGATTCACAGGAAGTCAAAGCTTCTCACACAGTAAAATTTGCTGTCTTTTCACCTCCACCATCAGTGCAATGATTAGAGCTCTGGGGACTTTGGTTGGGAAGATCAGCAAAGTGTTTTGTGCTTAGCATAAATCACTTTCTGCCATGACTCACAAAGGATGCTCACAGCGGGCTGCACCTGTCTGTACATCCTGATGCCCGGGCATTGACAGCATTTACATTCAGTCCTGTTCCAGGGATCTGAAATTCAATTTTCTGTGCTCTCTGCAGCAATGCAGGGTGGGTTCTGGATTTGGATTTCCTCTATTAATCATGTCATTGCTTGGGATCTGGGTCTCCTGCACAACTTTTAGCTCAGAATGGGTGTGAGTGCTGTGGGGGGAATTGCCCCTGGCCATATACCCCCACGAGCTATGTCAGGCAAGACTGTCTTTTGTCAAATGTCTGAAGCATGTAGCAAAATGAGGGCTACATTCAGGAATACAAGACCCTACCAAAGTATGCTTATCACTAATAATGGCTCTGGATTACCAGACATGTGATTTAGGAGCTGGTTACTGCTTGCAGTTTCTGATAACTACTCACATCAGTCTCAGAAGCCAACGAAGCACTTGTTTATTACTGCAAAAACTTGAGACCCCACGGGACATTCAGCAAATATCTCTGTGCTTCTAAGAGAAGTTTTGGCTCCTGTTGCATCCACTCTGAGTGCAAAGCTGAGTCAAACAAGGAGGATTTACCATCAGCATAATCAGAAACATGGTGAAAGGGAAGGATGGGATTAAGACTTGGCTGCTGGCAAGCATATGTCACTTCAATTAATTGTGCGGAAATTTCTATGCTCAAGATAGTGATAAAAATCAAATAAAAGAAGTGTGAAAACTCAGCTCTGGAGCACACGCCTGGCTAGTTAAATATAGAGGTGTGTGTACCCAAACACACAAGTCCATGCTGAATGTCTATTAATGTTTATTAATATAAATAAAGGTCCTAATCTTAGCTAGTGAGCATCAGGGCTCCCACTCAAAACATTAGAAAAGCTAGCTATAGCCCCCCCCACTCCTCCTTGCCTCCCCAAGATCAAGCTCCCAGGGTGAGTTTTCAGCCAGTCTGACATCTCCACGGGCAGCATTTCTTTCTATTAACCTGTGACCTCGCACAGCTCACAGCTCCACAGCATCCCTCATGCACAGCAGCGGAGCTGCTTTACTTAAAGCAGATTTTCTTAAATCTTTCTGGGTTTTCCCCTCTGCTTTGTCCCCCAGGCAGAGGCTGCCCCTGGGGGGGGGTAGCTAAAACCTGAGGAGAAGCTCTGTTTTGGGGGGCATTCCTGAAAACCGCCTTCTAGGTAGAGTGCTGAAGCACTAGGCTAGTTTGGGCCCATAGGAGACACCAAAGGAGGGACTTGGAGGAGCTGGGAGAAAGCAATGCTCTCTTACCATGAAGAGAAAGGCAGGGTAGGGAACAAGTGTGTCACCTGCAAATGCACCCTTACAGGAATGGGACCACATGCAGAGGCATCAGGGTAAGGGGCATTTATAACCACATCCCTGGCATGGCCTTGACATCACTGAGATGTAGAAACTTACCCAGCTGGTGAAGCTGCCCCACCGATTTCATTTTGCAGACCAAGCTTAAGCAAATCCCAGCCAGCAGGAGCTAGAGCAAGACCACAGCAGTTACAAAGCAGCAAACATGGTCCAGTGACACCAGTTGCATGGGCAGACTGGGACGTGGTCCATCACCATTAGTGCAGACCCCAAAAGGCACCCTGTAAATTTAGGGCAAAAATCCAGTGGTATAAGCACAGGGAAACAGAGGTGGTTTGTTTGGTCTTTTTGCAGAGAGAGCAGGATCTGTTCCTACCTGAAGGCAGCAGAGGCTGTGGGAAGCACCAAGAAGTACAATGTGCTCCATCTTTCCTCTAAGCACTTAGTGGTTTGCTGTAATCAAGGCAGCAAGTCTCTCTCTCTTTTATTTTTGCAAACCACTTTCTTTGTAGTGGATATTTGGTCTGGGGAAACTTTTTTGTAATCATTGCAATAAGTTACATTTATTGACAGCAGTAGGAAAGAATCAAAACAACTCAGCAAACCAGGATTATTTCTCCAGCACAATAATGACAGGGATTTGAGAAATCTTGCCCCTGTGCTTTGTCTTTCATCAACATGAGACCAAAGGTCTTTCAGCCTGGGATAATTCCAGAAGAGAAAATTGCAGCAGAAAGCCTTTTTCATGTCTTGCAAGAATTGCCTGTGAAAAGATATGCTTACCTTTTTCCACTGGGAAGCCTTCCTGTTCAAGGTGGTTAGCCATAGGTCTTTCCTCTGGAAAGACTACTTGGTCTTTTTCTCCCTGATCCATCCCCCTCCCACTGACAATATTGTCTTTCAAAACATACAGTATGTTTATTTGATCTTCCTTTATTTTAACTGGAGATTTGACTTCTTTCCTRATTGGGTGGGATGCCTTTAATTAACAACAACAACAAAAAAAACATCCTCATTCATCCTCATGACTTTGTAAACAATGCTGTATTGGTAGGTAGATACAGGCATCCTGTTTTTCCCTCTCCATATCTGATTAGGCCAAAGAAGCAGGAGCATACTCATGTCTTTAGGGTAGAAAAAAATATGGATTTTTTTTATAGACCAACACATATTCTCCTCTGAAATATATGGCAACGTTGCCAGCAGGAGGCTAGGATGGGGATAGGAAATGAATAATCAGCTGCTCTTCCAGGACTCTTCTGGCCTTGTTCTGATCAACAGATCTGGGTCCCTTTAGCCTCTTCGGCATAGCTCCAAAATTAAACAGAACAGAACAACTGCAAAACATAGCCCTGAGACTCCATCCAGTTCTCACAAACGCACGCAAGTACATGTATTTACTGAGCAACAATTCAAGCTCTCTAATTGTATTTTATAGCTCTCTTCCATGCCAGTCCTGAAGCGGACAGACAGATAGTGCTTAGCTTTCATAGGGAGGCCTCCCTAAAACCTTCTCAAGACACAATAGGTGAGATGTCACCTGATATTAGGTGAACTAAATTTAGGTGTCTGTATGTGAGCTAGGTGTCTAAACTCCTGTTATCACATCTTAAATATTAAAAAACCCTGGATTTGTTATAGACCGACATATATTAAAATATAAGGTAACATTGCCAAGTGAGACAAGAATGAGGACAGCAAATCAGCAATCAGCATCTCCAAACAGTGGAAGAGCATCAAGACAGACATCAAGAATTAAAACCAATTCAAGAGAGGACACCTCAGAATAACTGAAGCCTGTTGAGCCAAAAAGATTTTATCTACCATTTTGAGAGGTTTTAATTCACATTGCAAAAAAAACTCTGCAACATTTGGGAGATTGTAAGAGACCTTGTATTCCAGCCATAAATCCTTCTGCTGTACCTAAGAGACATGACTCTTGAAGAGGTAAAGTTCTTAGCAAGCAATCTTTTCCCACTGAGTTGGCCTCTTCAAGTTTCTATTTGTGCTGCTAATGAGGTTCCCACAATCTCCAGGAAGCTGGTCTGAGTTCTAATTAAACAAGACTTGAGGAACTATTCTGCCAAAGTAAGCGCTGGATCTGCCCACCCCATTGACTGAGTCATGCAGCCTGGATACATGCAGGCTGGAAATGTAAATCATATATTGACATGGAGAGTTATACTCTCCAGTGAGGGTGCTTTCTACAGCTGCAACATTTATTAAACTTCTGCCGTCATCCAAAAACAACACTCATAMCTTGAACAGTCCCCAAGGCTAGCGAGTCTTCCAGGACTCTTCTGGCCATGTTCTGATCAGGAGATCTGGGTTCCTCTGGCCTCTTGAACGTGGTCCCAGGCATTAAGAAACAGGACCCTGGAAAATACAGCTCTGGGACTCAGTCCAGTCCTTTACATAAAATATGTATGCACATACATTTCTGGTATTAGAATACCCTCATGGAGCTGCAGTATTCCAGAAACAACCATGGCATAGACATGAGGACTACAAATGCCAGCTGGGCCTTAGGCGCAACATGTCTCCATGGAATTTCCAATTCTTTTTAGTATTTATTATATGTATTTACTTATTATCTAAACCATTTTAATTGGTGAGTTCCAAAATGCTTTCACACACTCCAAATCAAAATGCCAAGCTATCCATTCAATGGAAGTCACAACTGTGTCCTCCCCATGACTGTTACTGTAAGAAAACAGGCTGATTAAAAAACAAAACCAGCTTCTATTCCACTCCCATAAGAAACAGTTTTTCATAGYGTTTTATGCCAGGTCGTGATGAGGGCCAGCAAAGAGCAGAGTAACTCTCCAAGGAGACATGTAGCAGAGACAAGAGTACCGTCTGTTCATCCCAGGCCAATACAAACCATCCAGTCTGTGAGCACTCAGGAATGTGACAGTGTCTGCAGATTCTGACCAGACAATGAAGGTTTTCCAGCCAGTTCTGTGAGAGAATCCCATAATCCCCAACATCTCCATCCAGACTGAGGAGGAGCAATCTTCGCACAGCCTGCACGACATAAAGAAAACAGCCTGTGCATCTGTATTAAAGGGAGATGTTTTTACTCAGGCCAACCAAGACCAGTGATGGTGGAAAATATGTTCAGTTTCCTAATTATGCCCTTTAATGGAGGGAACCACTTGGCCATGCCTGTGTTATGTGGCTGGAAGCATGTTCACCCCAGCTGGGGCTGACACAGGGGAACAAAGGAGAAAGTTCATGTTATCTCTTCTTTCCTCTATTAYTAAACTCAGAAAGCCAGTGTCTGGCCCAGGCCTTTAGCAAAGATAAGTCCAGGCTGTGGAGGTGGTGACCTCCACACATTTATGGTTCCAGTGTCTCTCCAGCCTGCACACCTGGGCACTGGGACATGGGAGGAGGAAGCTTCTGGTGCACACACTGACGTCTCAATCCCACATGGAAAGAAGCTGTTATAAGCACCTAAGAGCAAGGACTCCCTGCCAGGCATGAGCAGAGAGGCTGAGCCACCCCTCGCTGTCAGAACAGACTTCACTTTCAAACTGAGTCTTCATGCCTGTAGATCTGACTTGGTCTTCCATTGTGTGCAATGAGTAACATGGGACAATACTTACCAGTGAAGCAGGGTGCCAGACGGCCTGTGCTTGTGTAGGACTGCATGAGCTGATTGCAGAGCAGGTCCCACAGGACCAAGCCATTAGGGGCCATATATACTGCAATAAAACTGTGGAAATGTTCCTTTCCCCAGCAAAATATTTAAAGGCTTTTTGTTGATAAAGCAGTGTTATCATGGGAGCTGAGTGCCTTAGAGGAAATATTAACAGTATATATGGTCAGATAAGCAGGAAGGCATGAGCGAGGAGCTGCTGCAGTACACGGCTCGCTGCTTGCTCCTGCTGCACATCAAAGCAGCTTGTGTGAAGAGGGACCAGGGAAAGAAATGTAAGGAATCGGTGGCAAGTGTTAGGAAGACTCAGCTCTGGAAATGTCCTGCCCAATAACAGCAGCAACTGGGGAGCCGAGAGGCACAACGCTGAGCATGAAGAAAGGCAGGCTGTTCAACCCAGTCGCTCCACAGCCTTCGTAGTCCGAATCGAGGACCTGCTGGCATCGGTGGATGGACTCCCATCGACTTGGCCGGGGCTTGAATTGGGCCCTTTAGGAATCAAGACAAAAGACCAAGCGTCCGACTTTAATTGATGACTCATCCATCACCGCAGCCCAAACTCCTCTTGACAAGTAGAGGGAAAAACCCACAAATTAAGTGACCATCGCCTGCCTTCTCCTTTCTTGCCGATTGTAAAGGAGAACTTTTGACCTTTCTGCCTCATACATCATGGCTTGGCAGGAGCTGGTTGCTCACCCCGGATGAACTGTGCCATGCATGTAGCCCCACACAAGAGGTGCCTTTCACGTGCTAAATGATCCTTCCCCCCCTTCTCCTTTGCGCTACTACAACAATATAGGGAGGGACAATGGCACAGCTCCATGGCAGAAGGAGGAGGCTCTCATTAGGAGCTTCTCGTTAGGGATAAAAGACTGGCTGGATCATCCTGCTGTCATTTTGCTTCGTACTGATTTCCAGAAAAGGCTGGTGGGAAGCATAAGTTATAAGCCCTTATCCTGAAGGGCTTTTTCCCTCCAAGCAAACTCTCCAGCAGCAAACTCATTTGCACAGGGCATGGTTAGGATGCTGGCAGTGGGGCTTGGGGACCATAAAAGGCTGCATGGGACTGGGCATTGCCTGGGGAGCCAGCAGCACCCTGCAGACAGGATGGGAATTTGGAGAGCTCTTCAAGGACTTGAGGCAAGCTTTGAAACCCTTAAGCTTGCCCTGCATTAGCGGGGTCAATTGCACGCCAGGCAGAGTGGCTGAGATAAGCCCCCTGCAAAGCCCCCCAGCGGCACAAAGGACGGTAATGCCTGTGTAATGGTGTTTGGGCTGCGAGCCGCTGCGTGCTTTTGGGATGCGTACATGGAGGCAAGGCTTCTTGGCACAAAAATGRGCTCTTCCTCCAGAAGTGCCCGTGTCTAAGACCACACCGCTCTGCCATTAACTGAAGAAGAAGGCATGAGTGCTTTCAAAGCCACTGAAACAGATATGTTGATACAGGGAGCTGGTAATTACCAGGGAAGACAAAAACATGCAGCCAGCTGACTGCAAAGTATGGCATTTGCTGTAAAACCCTTCCTACAGCCCTACGCCAAAATATTGTCCGAAGGCAACATTTCTTGTATCAGCCACATGCCCCATTGCCCCACCGGCAGCAGAAAACTGTTGAACAGAGGCCACCAGTCATGTGTAGTTATTGTGCAGAGAAAGCGTTGCCTGGTTTGAATTCAGGGATGAACTGCTGGAAGAACAAACCCCATTGTAAAAAATGCAGACTTAACATGACCATGTAGTTACCACTACATCATCATGGTGCCTTGGTGTGGTTCAGAGACTGTCTTTCAGACAAGGAGCCAAATCTGATAAAAGAAAAAGCTGCAGGTGATGCTGAAAAGGCATTTTAAGCTTTGCTACAGGGTCCATGTTGCAGCTTTCAAAGAGAGCCCAGTGTCCTGGGCCACACTCAGGAGTCTGGAGCTCCTGGCAGGTCCTTGCTCTCAAAAAGGTCACAGTTCATCATCTCTCCTGCACAGAAAAATAATCCACCACCAAAGGCTGGACGTGTGCAGAAACCCTGGGCCATTTTCTCCCAACAGGGCATTTCCCCAACTGGGTGGCACTGGGTTATGTTGCAAGTGTGGGGTTTCTGCTCCCCAAGTGAAATGCCCTGTCAGATTTGTTCATGCATTTATTTGGTGGTCTGGGGCAAGTCCCCCTGTCAGTGCCCAGTTCCTCACCCTTTCCTGGGGATGGCAGCCTTGCCATGCCCTGGGAGTCCCTGGGAGGCATTTCACCTCTGCTACAAGGGCTGTGATGATAGTGCATAAGATAGAGAGATCTCAGATCATCTCCAAATTGTTCTTCACCCCCTGAGCTAGGTTTTTATTGTTGTAACTGAAAGCAAATGTTGCTTAGAAGACAGTGTTTGTTGCATTACAGACCAATGAAACAGTGCCAAAATTTAATCCACTTGCTTGGTCTTTTACCTTGAAATCATTCTGCTTTGTACTTCGGCTTGCTCTGTACCTATAAATTTGGGAACCAAAGCCTGAAAACCCAAAGAAGGCAAAATAAAGGGAACTTAAAATGGATAGCTCAATACTTTTAAAATGTTGAGCTTTTATAGCAATTGTACGAGCTAGATGTGCCTCCATTCATGACCTTTTATGCCCAGATCATGATCAGATCAGTACTCTGAGATCCTCTGCAGAGCTTCATGTCCAAGCAAACATGGCTGCTGCTTCCCAACCCTGCTCCACCAGCGGCTCCACCAGCAAGAGCCAGCCTTGCTTTTGAGCTGGGGTATTCATTTAACATGCCTTCACTTTCCCAGGAATACACGTGTCTTTGCAGCCTTTTCGGAGGGCTTTGCAGCCCGTGGAGGGAGGAAGCAGGCTGCCATGTGGAAAGGGTGTAATCCCCATTTTTATGACCTTCCCTGCAGCTGCAGACAGTTGCTGGTATGCTTTATGCCCTGTGCTTTCCCAAAACAAGCACTTCAAGCACCGGTTTGGGCTAAAGGCAGTGGGGAAGGGAAAAGCATCCCTGAGCACAGTGAGGAAATTCAAGATTGTTGGATTTCCTCTGCAGCTTCACCTGAATAAAAAGGCAGCGTGCTCCGAGCAGGAGCCCATCCAATGCTCCCAACCAGAGCAGCTGGGATGGGAGATGCAGTGTCRCAGTGGGGAAAGGGAGGGAGCTGCTGGGAAGGGAGCCCGTGGGCACACCAGCCCCTCTCTGGGGGTGCTCTCACAACCACCTGGGTCCATAAAAGAGCTCTTCTGGGTTTTAATTTTCTAATTAATGAAGTTTGGCTTCTGTCTGCAGCCCTGCAGCATCACGGCACCGGGGCCAGCCCCTATCCTATAGCATGGCACAAGGGGCCACTTCCACTGCCACCGGGGCTCTATGCGCTCCTACAAGAGGTCTGAACGCCTCCACCAAGGTGGTGACCCGGCTGGGCTAAATTAGTGTAAAACACAGTTTTCAACCAGAGGAAGATGACTCCAATCTCTGAGGCTGCTTCTTTCAGTACATCTGTCCTCTTAGCCTTCTTCCTCAGACAAGTGTTTTGAAACCAAACAGATCTCCAGCCAAAAGCCATCCTGCTCTGTGGGTACCTGCTAAACACCATGGCCAAATCCTGCACCTTCCCCATCCAGACCTTCTGGGTTAACCTACAACAGCTCCATGTTTCTAAAGCCAGCCCAGACCATCAGCACCCATCAGTTTGCTCCATGGCCAGGTGAGAAGCACTGGCAGTACTGCTATCTGCTGCAGAGTAAATAACGGTCCTTAAACCACAAGTGACTCACGCAGCAAAATCTGACTGTCTATGCAATGCTTTTTGCAAGCACTTCCACTGGAGATAACACAGAAGGAACATAATAGGCAAAGCAAAGAAATCCCAATTCCAGAGTTGCCGGCAAACATAGATTATACACATTTTGGTCTCAGTCATATGTGAAACAAGGTGAGACACTTGTACCGGGCATTTTGACTGGTCAATGTCAAATTCTTATTTAAGGCCTGTAGGGAACAGTATCAGAGATGATGAAAAAAGTGGGAAGAAAACAAATTGCCTGTAACTAGATTTTGGCTAAGTGGGAAAAACAGAACCTGTGGACCAATCTCCTTAACTGGAAAATCAGACCAGAACCTGCTGACAAACCCCCTCCTTTCTGAGACGTTCAAAACCCACGGTCAGATCCAGGTCGCTGTTTCACAGCTCGGGTGACAGTGCGTTTGAAGGCGAGGAGCCACGCAGAGGTGATGGCACTGTCGGAGCTGCCCAGCTCCCTGTGGGATCACACCTTCCAGGCTGCAACACTGGAGCTGCAGATGAAAGAGCCGAGCTTGCAGCTGGGCAGCAAGGTTTGTGTAAACATTCGGTGCCCTCTTCAGAGGGGCCATTTCATCCTCCAATTTGACAAATGTGTAGAGGGAGAACCTGGGATGTTGCTCTCCAGCTGAAACCTCCTTTTTCAAATCTGGGGACTGCTAGGCTGAACTCCTATCAATCACTCGGTCACAGCGGTGTATGCAGGTTAGAAGGATCCAGTAAAGGCAAATTCCTGGTCTTCAGCAGATCTGTGTCCTGAAAACTGATACAATCCTGAACAAAACAAAGGAAAAAGAGGAGAAAGGTTTGGTGAAAGAAGATGAAGGAATCTGAAAAAGCTGAGGGCTTGGGGGAGCAGGGGAGAAACGTTTGTCGCTATATGCAGAAAAGACAGCATTGAGCAGAGAAATGRCTGATGCGATCCCCTAAGCTTCATGCAAATAATTGTTCCCATCATCTTCTAGCGAGGGACCTGGGGGTGTGGAAGAAAACGAAACAGTGGTGACACTGGGGCTGGTGTGCAGGGACAGTGGAGCTATTTCCACTGCGGGGAGTTTGGCCCTCAGTTCTTACAAGGGGGAGAGAATCACTGTTTTTATGGGCTCAGAAAGATGTATGAAAATTTTCACGAGCCTAAAAAAGAATTGCCAGAGGAGCTCTGCCCAGAACCTCYGTGTCTGTGGACGTGTCATTTCTGCCGGGAAAAAAAAATTTAAAAAATTAAACATAAATTCCTGCATTACTGCATTCAGGTCCCTCTTTTGGAGCATCGCCAGGGGTTAGGTGTTACCAGCAGCTCACTGCCGTGATCAAGAGAAGCAGCTTCCAGCATTGATTTTTGAAAGCCTGAAAGGTATTTGATACCTTGTCCAACGCTCCCCCCTCCCCAGCCCCCACGCTCCTTGAAAGAGAAACATCTGTTCCCTCGGGACTTTCACTCCATGTCATATGGCCACCGCTAAGTGCCTGTCCTCAGGCATAGCGAGGGACCCACCGCTGATAAAAAGGAGAAGGGGGCTGGGAGCCCAGCTGGGAGCAGAGAGCCCTCCTGACCACGGGGGACGGAGGCGAGATGAAAGGCGTGTGTATTTTCCCAGGTGATCCCAATAGCATCTCAAAGCCCCGGCTTTCTCACTCTGGCTTTAGCCCCAAAACAAACAAACTGGTGCCAATTTGAATACGCCGAGGGCTGACTGATTTGAGCCTCTTGTTGTGTTTTCACAGTCAGCAGCCGACCGGAATTCAAAGGAGAAGGAAAAAGAAAATAATAATAGCAGATTGATAAGATTCCCCAACCCTTTCTGGGAAACACAGGGCTTAAGTCCCAGCCAGGCTGTGCAAAAAGCGGGGCCAGAGAAGCCAGGGCTGTTCCAGCACGAGAATATCAAAGCAGAAAACGAGGGGAGTTGTCCCAKCAGGGATCAGCGAGATAGCGGCTCGCTTTCTCTTTACTCCTGCTGCACCAGATAAGGGAACATTTTGGGGACATTTAGACCCCCGGGGTTGGAGCACTGTCCAGCAACCCACCAAAGGCAGCAGCACAGCTTCCAGGGCTCTACTGACAAGCCTCAAACATCTCAGGTCAGGAGGATCTTCCCATTGGAGCATATTGGTCCCTGTGCATCCGTGTTGGTATTTCTTCTGCTTGGTCGGAGGGTACTGGGTGCTCTCAGGCTTGCAGATACCGCTGGAGAAAAGGGACATGGGGACACTTGCTCTGCCATTCCCAGCTGCRCAGGTGGAAAACCGTGTCGGTGTGCGATTGCTCCAGGAGCTGCTCCCCGCACAGTCCCAACCTTTTCCCATTAAGTGAAGTGAAATCCAGCATCCTCCCTAACCTGCTACACAGCTCAGAGATTAGTRTTTCTGTTTCAGACCTAAGGAAAGGCTTATGCGCTCAAAAACTTCTCTCCCACCCCCCCGCCACGCAGTTATATGATCTGAGCAAAATAAAGGCTTCTCTGGCAAATCTTTTTTCAAGCACAACCTTCAGGAGTAGGAGCAAAGTGGGATTAAGCAGGAGAGAGCGGTCGCACGCTGCACGCCAGGTCTGCACGCAGGGCAGGGTGCTCGGAGGCAACACCGCTCTGACACCCGCCGGGTGCCTCCCAGAGAGGAGAGGAAACCTCCGAGGCCACCAGAGACAAACAGACAGACAGGAAAGGGACAAGGAGCTAGGGAGCAAAGAGACAAGCTGTCAGGCAGTTAACAAGGAGGTGAAGACTTGATGAGCAAGAAGCAAAGGACYGAGTCTCCTTGCCGATCAGAAATGCCTGGCAGGCAGGAGGGGAAGGGTGCGGGAGCAGAGGCAGGCTGGCAAGACAAGGATATAATTAACAGGGTATCAGTTCCCCTAATAAGAGCGTGCTGGGATAGCAGCACATTGGCTCCTTGCTGACCTGCATAAGCTTCGTGGGCTCTTTGAAGTCGGCTGCCTGCCGGGGCTGGGACACACGCAAACACACCCGCTGCACGTCCCATCCCGGCGGTGGCACACATCGTGCTGGCTGCAGAGCTGAGGGGATTTACGAAGCGTTATGATTAGTCCCTGGAAATCCCTGCGTGTGTTTTGGCTGATGGCAGCCACTCTGATAAAGTGTATAGAAGGGGGCCCGCTGGGCAAATGCGCTCTTACCATCTCCTGCCCTGGCTGCAAAGCGAATCAGCCTCAGCAGCATCTCTGAGGCTGGGAATTTCTGCTTGTGTCCTTGCCAGTCGCTGTCTTGCCTCATCAGACCCAGTTTTGGCAGGGAGAGGGATTCAGTGCATATCTTAAATCTCTGAATCCTGGAGTTACATGAGTTGTTAAGAGAAGCACATTGTTGGAAAGAAAATYGGAAAACCTGAACCTAATCTACCTCAGAGGTCTAAAAACAAAGGGGAGGAAAAAGGTCCCATGTTAACTGAAAGTCTTGTGTGACTCGTAAGCTCACCTTTGTTTTCGTGGGATGCTGCAGGGCTGCAATCCCACCCACAGGACTGATACTGCAGATGTCCACGCAGCTGTGCAACCTTTTGCTATTCAGACCGTGGCTGTGTCTAGCTGCACTGGGCACAAGCTGATTGCAAATCTGAGCCCTGGAGACCTACAACCTCTTTATAGGGATGGCTGAGAATCTCCCAGCTCTGCTATAAATAGGAAGGAAAGAAGGACAGTGAAGCTGTGGTCTCACATGTGGTGGCAGGGCTGCTTCAGCTGAGTCCTCCATCCCCTGCCCACCAGCTCTGCCCACTGCAGGGCATGCTCAGGGAATGGATGTGGTTTGGGGGGAAAGCCTCATTTAGGAGAAAAAAAAAAAAAAAAAGAGGGGTTTTGTCACCTGGATGATCTCCACAGTCCACTAGCATGACAAAAAAGGCAGAAGTGAGCAGCGGGAAAGATGGTCTTTAAGAGAGTGTTAATATAGTTGTGAAACCACAGCCTAAAGGGACGTGTCCCTTCATCACAATTCGTTGCCAGTCAGGAACAGGGGACATTTCTCCCACTCGGCACTAGTCAAGGGTGGAGATTTCTGACATGTCCTTACAAGGCAGCCTGTCCCCAGACCATTCCCCCCATCAGTCTGCGCGGAGACAGTCGGGGACCAGGGACACATACCACCCACAACAAAGCAGCATGTTTCAGATCACACCCTATTAAAAGATCAGCAGTATAACACAGAAAACAATTAAAAAATGACAATGACGGATGATTTCATTCCACCCTGTCTGGAAACGCTGCTTGCCCTTCTTCCCAGGGCCAACCTCTGCCCTGGAGACCCGGCCTCCAGCTTGCAACCCGCTTCCAGGGGGGAGCCCCCCTCCCGCCAGCAGGATCCTGTTGTGCTCCCTTGTACATCCTACAAACCCTGCTTGGGCTTGCGAGCTTGTGTTTGGGAGAGTCACTGGCCTGGGCTTTCAGCACAGGGCAGACTTGCTTTGACTTTATTCAAAGGGAACACAAATATGGTCTGCAAACGTAGCCATCTAGGAAAGGATCCACTTTTGTTTCCTAAAAATTAGCATCCTCCAGCATCCAGTCTAATAGCAAGAGTTATTCTGCATTTTGAGCCAGCCCAGATCTAATCATTTACAACAAAATAATTCATCTCCCTTACCCTGCCCAGTAAATACTCCCAATATGTTGTTTCAGTGTCAAAATTCCCAGAGTCATTACCCTCCCCAGCATCAGACTCCACGGCGACGTGCAGGGTAGCCTGAGCCAGAGACTCCTGCCACAGTCAGCAAACGAGCGTGTTTTACATTAGGCGCATTAAGAGGAACAGTCCTATTGCAAGGAATATTAAATTAAAGGAAAACAGCAAGGAGAAGGATTCAACCCTGGTTATACACAGAGGAACACAGGACCAGCCCTAGATTTAAAGCATGTGGAAGCACATTGTAACTTCCTCAGTCTATTTGAGCTAAGTTACAGACACAGTTATGGTTGTGTTTCATAACTCCAGGGACAGATGGCAAATTCACTCTTATGTTATCTCCTCTGCTTCTCGGGGCAGTCACGTTATGCCATAAAGGCCTTTACCCCATGACTCTAAAAAGGGAAATCCATCCTCAAATGAGCAGCACAGCCTTGCTGAAGAAGTGTGTGTGTGTGTGCGTGAGCGTGCATTTGTGTGTGTAGGTGTTACCTGACACATCTGCCAGCGCAGCAGCCCAGGGCACAGCACCAGTGTTGCAAACCTTGCGCTCAGACCCCAATAAATCAGCAAACCTGTCCTGTCTCCTCACCTGGGCAGACTCCAGCTGCGTCATAGCCACTCGCCTTCCCCAGCTATTCCCCCCCAATCCTTGCAGATCTTTCACGAGGAGGCACGCACATTTTTTCCTCCCCTCCAGGCCTTTCCCACCTCCTGTCAGCCTGTAGTACTTGGGAAAAAAATGAGATTCCCCTGTAGGATTTACAAATACCAAGACAAAATGCAAAAACACCTGCACTTCTGGATCRTTGTCTTGCCACATGGGATGGCTCAGCCACAAGCAACGCTCAGTGCAGAGTCTCTCATGGTGTGTGGGAGCAAGGCAGCAGCAAGGCAAACCAAAAAGCTGCAAGTAATACCGGAAAAAATGGGGAGAGAAAGATTTTCAGGGTGTTGCAAAACTGAGCCCATGGAAAGAGTGGAGACACCAGCAGAACAACCTGCATGAGAGAGACCGCTTACCACATCTGGCATGTGGGTTTCCAGGTGAAAACTTCCATGCACTGTCCCCAGGGTTCATGGTGCATGCAAACAGTTGGGGATAAAGTGGGCAGCACTTGGATCCTCCAAGGGCATGGTTAGGGTGAGTTCTGCTGGCTCTGCAGGACCAGCCTCAGAAGATACTGCCCTGCGGCCAAGCGCTGGTAGGGATCACGCGCTCTTAGTGCTCTCTGCCTGCAAAGTAAAATGAATTCATGACAGCAGCTTAAATAGAGATGTTTTAATTGTGCGTGAGACAGGTGAAACACGCAGTTACCGTCACTCAGCTGAAGGGTGGTGACTGCTGAAGCCATAGCAATACAGCACATCTGATCAGGTGGCCATTCCCTACGTGCAGCATCTCCCAAAGCAGATGCTAATGTTGCTGGAGCCGTTCTGCCAGCTTATATCTTTGTATGGACGTTGTGCACCACATCCATTTTGTAAACGTAATCCAGGTCTATACCCGAGGCCACATAGTCCTCTGTTTAATCCAACATGGCTCAACAAAGCCTACAGAAGCTAAGGTCTAGGAAAGCCCTGCACAACAGCTGTGTGTTGCATATTCACAGAGCAGCGAGAGATCAGAACGACTCATCTGGAGCTTGTCCGGAGCCGAGGTAGACCCAGGGCTGCAGCAGCTGGATTGAAATAGTTAGGGAACTATTGAAAGGCTCAGCAACACTGGACAGAGTTGTTTGGCTCCTTGTAAAGATAGAGGCCAAAAGGAAACTTCAGATCCTCCTCCAGATCCAGATTTTTCCAAAACTTGAGCGTGCTTAGATCTGAAGGTCTGGCTTGGCCTTTTCTCTGCTGCTAACAGCATTCAGTGTGAAATGTACAGCATGCCAGAGAGCGCTAATGCCTTGCAGACCTGGGTTGTGTCATTCCCCAGTGTTATTTATACAAAACTATTTAAAAGCACAGGGTAAAACTTGTAGAAGTGTCTATGTGGAAGATTCATTTTATCTAATTTTATCCACCTTCAAGCTGCATGCCTTACACTAGACACCCAACTTGGAGATGACTGAAGTCTTYAAGGCTCCTTCGCAGTCAAAAGGCAGAGATAAGCCTCTCTAGCAGGTAATGTGTTTCTCCTACCCTGGACACCCATCCTGGGAAGAGAAAAATCACCTTCTAGCCATGTGTTCCTCTCCACCAGCCACACGGACAGCTCTGAGAAGCTGCTTCAGCTAAACACTTGGCTGTTAGCTGAGTAGATCAAGTAAGATTCATCTTGTTAGTGTGACTGAGGAACCTAACTCCCATTTTCAGTAGTGGCTTAGGCACCCCCACCAGGTTGTTAGATTCATCAGGGACCTAAAAATACTGATAATGATCTGCAGGCTGTTATAGTAAGGGATGCCGGGCTGTTCAGCAGACTTCAGGTTCATTAGTCACGTAGCTGCCTCCATACTTTCAAAGAAGTTTCTTCCCTCTTTGGAGTCCCACGTCTAAAAAGCCTTGTACACAAGCCTGCACGCAGCTCCTCTATCCAAGGCAAGATGTAGGCTCTTTGGGGCAGAGCTSTTGGTCTAATTTGTCTGAGCAATGCAGGGCACATCACCTCCCAGATCTGGACTTTGAACACTACCATGATACCAAGAAGAAAGAAAGAACAAGCCTGGCAGATGCCAATGAAGACCTCAATGTTGTGCATTTGTCGCTCCCTTTTCAGTTACATCTTCGATTCTCTCTACACATCTGAGGAACTTCAGGCTTGGCTGGGAGCACGCAGGACCCTGCCTCTAGACCTGTCTCCTGTTCTTCTTGTCTGCTCCAGCAGGAATGCAGGAGATTACTCCTCTCTCCACCTCGTGTCCTTCCAAGGAGAAGGAATTGGGTTAAAACCAAGCAAGTCACCGGGAAAGCTGACAAGAAGCTTTCATGAAGTTCCTCACCCTCCACAGGACAAACAGCRGTGTCCTTGGCAGAAATGAGCCCAAAATGCATAGAAGGCAGCAAACCAGGCAACTGCCGCAGCAGTGCCTCACGCCGTACAACAGCTCCTAATACCTGGCCTCGTTAGCATCAAAGACCACACGCTCTGAGGCAGATCATCTGCCTTTCGTTAGGTCTGGGATTATGCTGAGAGTGTCTCATTAGATCTYCAGCGCTGCCAGACAAACCCCGGCTGGCCCGCTCTGTGCAGCAGCAAAAGTGTCCTCTCCATCTGTATTACTGCTGCACGAGCCAGCGCGGCTGTATGAAAGCCAAGGTGGCCTGACAGTAGTTTCCTCTGTCAGCAAAATCCCAACGAGAAAAAAAAAGGAAAGAGAAAATAAGAAAAAAACTGCAGGGGGAGCAAGCATAGCAACAAGCTAGATAATCAGCTGCAATTCAAAGCAGGGAGGATATCTGTTTATTCCCCTGATTTACTCACTGCATCTCAGAGCTTTCCGCTTTGCAACTCCCATCCTGATGCTCAGCAAGTAAATAAATACTCCCAGAAATGAACTGCAAAAATTAGTCACTGCTAAACGTTCTTGTTTTCTGTGAGCTCTTTTCAATCACCCCAGCAAAGCTGAAATTATCTTTATTAAGATAATTGCCTCACTGTAGACAACTTAGTCTGTCGTCTGCAAAATGAAGAATGACCAAAGGAGCTGAATCTGCTCCATGCCGCATCCCTGTGCCAGGGTGCCCGACGCACTCTCTGCACGCCGAGAGTGAGCCCTCCCCGCTGCGTGGCTGCCCAAAAAGGCTGATGATGTCCCTTCAGAGGCTGCTTTCAGCACTCCCCCGCTGCTCCCTTTCCACAGCCCTCCAGCCCCAAAGGAAATATTAAGTGTGAAATATTACAAACCAAAGAAAATCTCACTTTAAAGGCAACACATTCAGGAAAAGGAATAAAAATAATAATCGAGGGGCACAGCTAGGAAGACGGCTTTGAAGGGCTGGCAACGTGCTTGTTAATACCGAACATTTCTACCTCTCCGTCGGAGCAGGGAGGGAYGGACCAGCCAGAAGGTCAGCGCTGAGCTGAGGAGTAACAGCCAGAGCACTTTATACTTGAAACAAGGCTTGGCAAAACTTTGGGAAATCAAGATTTTTGTCAGACTTTGCAAACTATTTTTGTCACTGTTGTTGCTGGGCATTTAGAGACAAATAATAGAGGCTGAGGGGAGAGGGACTGCTGTAATTTAACCCAAGGACCTATGTCCTCTCCGAGGCTCAGAGGAATGGATGACCTGCAGATATTGCTTGTTGGCTTGTACACTGTGTAACATATCGTCCACTGCTTCCCATTTCCTCTCTGCCTTTTGTTTGTTTGTTTGTTTGTTTTAGGCAGGCTCCCTAGGCTGTGTTTTTGCTCTTTTTCCCCTATTTCAAAGATTTTCACTCTGTTGGATCTTTTCTCTCTGCTCTGAAGAGCTGTATTATACTGAGAAGGAGCCAAATGCACACAAGCTAACTGCGGTATCTAAAGCAAACTGGAAATCCTCCCATCTAGACTTGCTACTTTCAGGTGTCTGCTCGTTGGACCTGGTCCCAGGCACTGGCTTATTCTGCATCTGTCATGTGGGCAGAGCAGTTTGTACCATCGTCCCCAAAGCCACTGCAGCCACAACAAGGCAGGGTGGTTTAAATAGTTTGGAGATCTGGTGTTTGCCACCCTGATGGCCTAAGAGGAGGTGGGTACCAAGCAACTGTGCTCAGCATGAGCCTGGTGTCTCCTCCGACCGCTTCAGCTGAAGCTGCACAAGGGCTGTGGGCGGTGGCGTTGCTCAAAAAGTCATCGTGTTTCACACTTGCAAATCAACAAGCACCGATCTGCAAGGATGAGGTGGGAATGGGTTCACCTGGTGGCATTGGTCCTTTCTTCTGCCTTTATGCCTGAGGAGACTGATTAGGAGCAGGCAGCGCTGTACAGGGAGGCGCTAAGCCCCTGCAGACCCCGGGTTAAAAATAAGGCGAACCAAGAGATCTTGCTGCAATGTGCATCTACTGCTTCCAGACTGTCTCCTCTGCTGGCTCAGCGCTCCCCACAGGAACTGCTCATCATTAAACAGAAATGAATAACTAGTCCTTTTTTTTTCTTTCTTTCTTTCTTTTTTAATCCATTGCACAAGCACAGTCTGGAGAACATTTTCTGCAGCTGCCTGTGTGTCACCCATCTATTTTCTCGGGGCCCTGGAAACAATGGGGCCTGGTGTTTGCTGTCGGAGGCCAGGGCACAGCTCTGCCACACCATCTGTTTGGGTCGGTGGGACAGTCACGCTCTCCTCCTGCCACCTGGCACTCAAAAACAGAGTCAGACAGGGCAGCCACAAGCATCCCACAGCGGGCAGGGGGGCAAGGGCTCCTTCCAGACCCCCACGCAAGGGTGAAGGTGACCCACAGGAACCTTCTGCCTCCTGGGAAGCCATGGTAGTTGGCTTGGTGTTGGCCAGGGTTCAGTGACACCCACCAGAGGTTGGTCTCCAAGGCTCAGATGGTCGACAGGAATGATTCATCAGGGAGCTAATAAAATAATCGATGCTGGGGAGAACACCCCCAAGTAATTGATAACTGGGGTCCTCCAGGTAACAGCTGGTGCTGACAAGTAATAATTGCCTGGCCAAGAAAAAAATTGCCGCAGTGCAGATCACTGTCAAAGATGTCTGCTGCATGTGATAGATATCACCGGCGCGTCTCCCTCCATCTCCTCTTTCGCCAACAGGGAGTGAATCCACTCTGTTGGACCCCCCCACCTGCTCCCCGATTACATCTACCGCAACTAGATAATTTTAGAGATTGCTCCCCAGCCACTACCTACCCTAAGCTTTGCAAACAAAAGTAATGATCACTGCTCCTTGTTTTATTATGGGTCTGCTGAGCTCAGAGACCTCAAAATACCACCTTGCAAATATTAATTCATGATGCTTCACATTTGCCTCTGGTGTCAAGGAAACATTCGCAACCATTTTCAGCTAATCATAAAAACAGAGGCTGTTCCTCACTATTGTTCTCAGAAAAAGTGCTCAGAAAAAGTTGGCTAGGTCATGTGCTACATTCATTGCCAATGTTGTCTTTATTTTTAAAAAGCATAACCACTCACTCATATTTTTGTGCCCACTATAAATCAGCTCTGTTTGAGAACTAGACAAAAAACATCGCATTGGTTTAGCCTCTGGACTTTTCTTTTGTTTATCCACAGGTCTAGATAAACCATCGACTGCAATGAAGGTTAAACACAACAAACCAGAGCAAAGTTGTTCACCTATTTAAATTAATTTACCCATGAATTCTGTTTGTGGCTCCCACAGCTGCAGGGCAGTCCTGCACAGTAACCTTCAGTCTGTACACTGCACCTGCCCCTATATCAAACACCTTGGCCAACCCCGACCCCAGCGATTTAACCCAAATTCAGAGGGCAAAGGGGCAATTTCACCTTCAGTTGAAACATCTGGAATGCATCAAGCTGCCAGCAGTCCCCTTGCACTCTTAGCCCAAAGTGCTACATGTGATCATGTAGTTAGGGCCCAATTCAACAAAAGCACCTAAACCTGAGCCTAATTTTAAGTTAACTTTGTGCCAAGTATTGTGCCGAGTAGGGGTGGGTGCTCGCGTGCCCTGCTAATAGAAACCACGTGCGTGCAGACAGGCAGAGGAGCCTGTGACTTGCGTATTTTTCTAGCCCCTTGTCAATCATGTGTTTCCCTCTTTGCAAATTCCCCAGTGACAAACCCAGCACCCAAAACACACATATCCTCCACAGTCACTTATTTATGGTGCTAAGGCTCTAAACTGGTACTTGGTAAATCTCCTTTGTGAGGGAGCTGGGTCAGCGCTGCCAGTATTATAATACAGCCTAATCATTTATCAGTTCTCCCCTTCACACCATTATTCCTCGTCTAACAGCTCCGGCTTTTGGCGCTGAATACTAATGTCACGGGCTCATCAGTATGCTGAAGGGCTGCATGTGCATCTCAGCCACGCACACTGATAGCRTGAAATCCGTGGAGGGCATAATGAAAATTCACACGCAGCTCCATAATACCATCAGCATACTTCAGAGCCTCTTACCTATCACTGGCATAAAGAGCTGGCCCCAGATGTCCAATGGATTTGGCCCTGCCATGCTCATCATCACAGACACAGACAAGTCTCCTTTGTGAAATGCAAGTGAGCTGCCCGGGAAAAAAAGTCCTTTCTAGGCTGGTTCTACCTTTCCCATTTTTTATGCAAACCTTTCATTTACACAGCTTCTCCTGCTGTCGCACTGAAAGCATGACCTTCAGCAAAAATGCTTTGCTCTTCTTAAGGGACCTAGCAAGCTCCTGAAAGCACAGAAAGCCACGCAGGGAACTGCAGGAGATCAGCAGCCCTGTGGGGTGTGGGACGGGATACAAAGCAAGGCAGTAACCACCTTGTCTGAACCAGTGGGTCCACCACTCGCTCTTCCAAGAATGGCATTTGTCTGAATTTCATATTTTTATTACTGTATTTCTATTCCTTGTGGCATCTCCCTGGCCAGGCRAAAGGTCCATGCTGCGGCTGGGGCAGAAGCCCTGCAAGTGTCACCTCCACCCAGGAGCAATGGKGCTGGTGGGCTCCTTCCCTCTGCTGCATTTCTGGGTTTGCTGAGTACTGACACAGCCTCCGTGATGCAAATGGCAAGCTGATGTCTGCCAGATCCTGTCAGAGGGGTGGATCCTGACCACATGGAGAAGCTATCAGAATCTAACCCAACCTGCCCATTGTGAACCAGTAAGCAGTGAACCTGGCTTGGGGTGGAGAGGCAGCCTCGGGTCCATAAGGAAGGACACCTGCGAGTCCCGTCCTGTTTCTCCTTAGGCAGATGCACCAGTCCTAACCCCATCCACCCCCCTGATTCATGTGCTTGCATGAGTCAGGACTCTCATAATGATTATATTACAGAAATAACGGAGAGGAGAGCAAAACCCCATGATCCCAGGCACTGAGTAACCGCAGAGGGACAGATGATCCCTGCCCCAAAGCACTTATGATATGGCTGGGCGAGAGAGAAAAGCCAGGATGGAAACAAAGAGGGAAAAGATGTACCTAAAATCACCCAGCAAAGTAGCGGCAGTCCTGAGAATGGATCCAGCTCCCAACCCTGGGCTCAGCACCCTACTGAACTGCACGTGTCACCTCTCATTTCAGGGGCGTTCAGAAAAGAAACTAAATGTAACACAGAAATAAAACACATGAGGCTAATTAGCCATCTCCTTATTATATCTCTCTGTACTAAGTGTCTGCTCCAGCGTCTGGGCTCTCTCTTTTCATCCATACATACAATATACCCACTGTTATCCCCTCTGACTCTGGAGTCGCATGACCCAACCATGAAAAAATGGTTCTGATTCATTTGCATTAAAGATGTGGATATTTTAAGGGGCATAGAAGACCTTCTCTCGTGATTGTTAAATGTCCACAGTGAAGCACACAGAGCATAAGCCACTGGGTCATGAAATGTAGCATTTCTTTCATTCTTATCTCCTTTCTCCAGCTTGCCAGAACACTGCAAGCCATCATATTGATACATAAGCAGCAAAATCTCCCTCCCAGCATGGAAAAAAATTTGCCTTTAAACAACATCGGCTTTTGCCAGTGAAACGCACGGCTACAACTGCAGGAAACATGACACAGGTTATTACAAATATTAAATACAAGCAACCAAAGGATAACAAGAAAGTGCAGCCTTTAGCATCGTCTCAATAATTTGCGGCAAGCTGTGTGGTGCCATAGGGAAGCGAACATAGCTGGCACGCGGATGCACAGATTTGAGTTTTCCGGGCAAGCCAAATTGAAATCAAATAGGATGGAGAAAACAGGTTGTTCTGCAACCAGACTTCAGACTCAGTTCCTCAATTAGCTTTCTGATGAAGCATTGCCTTTACTTTGAACCCACTCCTGGGGGAACCGGCACACAGCTGATGTATCCTATGTGCAGACCACTCTCGTGTGCTGGAAATACCTATTTACAAGCAAGGCAGATCAGAGGAAGAAAATCACAGTCTCAGCCTCCCACTCCCAGCCCTGCCAGCTCACCTCTGCCTCCTGCTCACTGCGCAAAGCCTCTGGCCCCACTTTTCTTGCACTATGCCTGAGCAGTTGGCAAAGGCTTTGCTGCCACAAGTGTTGTCTGGGTCAAGGGGTCGCTCCCCTCAAACCCACACGCACGTCCCACAGACCTTGGAGAAAACAGGCATCTGGTCTTGAAAGTCAACGGCAGTCACTAAAAAGACCTTCAGGAGGGGTGTCTGGCTGACAGCAGAACCGGTGGCTGCGGGAGGCACAGCAAATCACAGCAGCGGAGGGACCTGTCCCCAGGCTGGGACATAAGGGACCTCCAGGACCCATTTATTGAGACCTAATAATATAATATCCATGCGCGGAGCAATCATGTGTCCTGCCAGCCATCACGCACTGCAGTCTATCTTTATAAATTAGCCTCTATTTCCCCTTTTGTAAGGGAAGAGGAGGAGGAAGAGAGTCTCTAGCCCATTCCCACATCTTAGAGAAGAAATCCTATTTTATTAATATGGTCATCCGTCATGCTGCCTGCTCTGTAAGAAATGCACTCCTTTTAACACAGAAATCAATCCTTTCCTATGGAAAGGAAACAAATGTAATCACTACAAAGTATCGCTAGTCCTTCTTGGCTTTTGTATCTGGAGCCCTGAACATCTTGATATTCTTCATGGATTTTCAGTGCTGACCAAAAGTTGAACTCACTGCAAGTGAAATTTCTGGAGGAAGCTGGGAGTGTCCCATCTGAAAGCTATAAAGAGCTCCATGAAAAACAACAGAAAACACTCATACGCCTGCAACAGATTTATTTGTTGGATTAAGGAAGTCTTCCCTAAAGTTGCATTTTATGTCCCAAACTCGGGAAAGCATCCCCAATCAGGATATCACTCAAACACATGATTAATTTTAAAGCAGACATGCCAAATACACGATCTGTTGGCCAGCTCCAACCTGCACAACACATTCACCATGCGCTATGTGTCRTATTCTCCAGAACTACATTTTCATTCCATAAATTATTTTTCTTGCATTCCTGACTGCAAAGACCAGCAACCTGGTGCAACCAGCGCAGCAGCATCTGTCTGGCTATGTGGGTAACCAGCAGCAATGATGCTGAGGGGCAAATAGCATGGACCCCCTCTTTTCAGGTGGAAGTCAGAAGTCATCCTTCCCATCCCACACAGTGAATCTGGGTCAGTACTCCCAAATTCCTGCTTTGTCCCTGCCATGGTTCCTCTGGATCTCAAAGGGGGATCTCACTCCTACCAACCTCCCTCTCCCAGAGAGTGTCCTGCTCACTGCGAGCACCCCAGTCCATGCACTGTGCTCACAGGGGAATTTGGCTGCAAATTCTCTGTCTGCAGCGTAGCTCAAATGTCTTTCCTGAATGAAGACCCCCAAAAAAGAAGAATTTAACCAGCTATCTAAAGAAAGAAAGGAGGAATGCAGAGAATGAACCCACCAACATCAAAACGCAGGAAGCTGCCTTTTAGCCACTGAGACAATCTCGCTGATAGACTTGATTTTTCTCACCCCAGCTGGGAGTAATGTTTTCTTTCCTTTTTTTTTTTTTTCCATTTGCTGAATGTGTTCATTCTATGGAGTTTTTTTTTTTAAAAAAAGACAACAGACATTCATGGCTCCCAGCTGTCAAAAGCCACAAAATGCCTGAGGCTGTCTGTCTTCTTGCAAACGCTGAAGCCATTTTCCTGTAGTGTATGTTCTCATTAATCAAGTTTCAGACTCGACCCAGTCTGTATCATTGCCCATAAGCCAAGAGAGACACTTCAGGGTCWGTAATGTAACGCAGCATTGCTGAACCTACCACGGCATTGTCGGACGTAAATGTGTCAGCTGGGCTCTTCTCCCACTGAAGTCAGTAGGAGGTTTTTATTTTAATGTGGCTCAATTCAAAGTCTGAGGAATAGAGGTAATAGCTACAGATTGGAGGACTGTTTCTTTGAACATCATCACCAGAAAAAAGCATAGCCCCAGACCCATCAAAATTAAATAGTTKTGGTGGGTTGACTTAACTCCATCCCAGCAAGACCTAATACAACAGTGTTTAATTTCCACTGAAACACTAGATGTGGGCCTGGCTGGTGACTGGTGGTGTCCCCCGAGCTCCTGTTGCTGAAGTCCAGAGAGCGAACACGGTCCTGGGACGTGGATATGTGTGGGGTGCCAGGAGGGAGAACAGATTTGCTGCTGGAAAAACATATCCATGCCTGGGGTTCTCACTTCAAAAAGAAAGTTGAAAAGCTACAAATGCTTCAGGGAAGAGCTCTAATAAAGGGAGAAAGCTGGTCTTGAGTGAGAGGTTAGAAAGTCAATCTGCTCGGCTAATGCAACAGAAAGTTCAAAAGTGCCTACATTAAGGCCCATAAGCATTGCAAGAAGAGACATTTTCCAGTACTGGAGCCTCTCCTGACCGGCAGAGGCAGAATGACATCACATGGCTGCAGGTTTGGGCTGAAGACATTCCAACTGGAAATCCAGAGCTACAGAAATTCAACTGTGGCAATCATGAAGAAGTGGAACGGCCTCGCTGGGGCTGGGCAGAGGTGGTGCAGCTCTGGCACGCGCCACACTTGCAAAACCCTCTCATCTTGCTTGCGGCCACGGGGATTGAACAAGTTAAAACTGAGGCCAGCAAAGAGCAAGCAGTGACGTGACCTGCTGCTCACTGCCAGCTCAGCAACATCGCTCACGGGCCCAACCCGGCCAATGCGGGCTGGAGCAATTGGATGTAATTGCCCCTTCTTGACGTTCTCACCTCCAGAGAAGCCGCAAAAGGGCCTCCCATGTCTCCGGTAGCGGTGGAGGACCTGGCCCTCATGTGGGAGCCCGGCAGGCTGCTCGCAAGGGTCCTCTCAGCCGACGTGAAGGATTACCTTCACTCTGGTAATGAGATATTTCATGTCTTGCGCTTCTCTCTTTTAAGTCAGGTGGAAGGTCAAGGCAGGACGGCTGCACCGTGAAGCATTTGTCACATGTCAATATTCAATTAATGGCTGTGAAAATGTCCATCAGGAGTCCGGTGGCAACCAAGCGATGTGAGGGTCACCACAGGAAGACAAGTGACAGCAGAAGGAAGAAGCAAGAAATATGAGCAGAGACCTACACATGCTCCTGGGAGAAAAACAAGACCTTTCTCCATCTCATTTCATTCACAAAGATGCTTTTGCTTAGGAGGTTTGTATCTTATCTCATCATTCAGGTCATCTTTTAACTGCTGATAATTTTAATTTCAGCAGGCACTTAATGTGCTAATCCAAACTGATAGCTCTCAGCAGGATGGAAAATCCCAAGCGTGGACGCGATTATTGGGCTTCTAAAGAAAAACATTGGCATGTAAAGAAAAAAAAAAAACAAACACATTTTTGTATAGGGATTATTTACTGCTCTCTTCACTCCACATGCTAATTCACCCACATTGGTCTGTTTTATACCCAGGGTTATCCAGGTACATGCTACTTCATCTGCTGCATCCCAGAGCAGGAGGAGGGCCATAGCACGGGGCAAACGGTAATGGGATCTCCATTTCTTGTGCCATTAACCACAGCTTTTCTGCTTCTCAGAAGTTGACAGCCAGGCCAAAATCCCACATCTGCAATCCCAATAGGTGCTCGCAAGGACTGCACACCTATTCCCTTCAGGAGCAGAGGGCGGGTGAGGGTGCAGATGTGGCCCAGAGGGTCAGGACAGTGCAGGCACCTCGGGCACAAATTTCCTTTCCTCAGATTCCCATGCCAGCTCTGGGGATGGGGACCCAGCTGAGGAGGTGCCTTCAGCATGGGATCCAGTTCCCCTACCCCTGCCTTGCTGCGGGCTCCTGCGCGTGGGCTCACAACTAGGGAGAAGAGAAATTTCTCCTCCCCTTCCCCTGACTCAGGCTTGTAAAATACAGCCTCTTGGAGAGACCAGCACTATAATAAATCCTAACCTGCCTGGGTGACACATGGCTGCATGATACGATCAGTCCTGGAGGGAGGCAATCACTGCCTGACAAAATTAAACTGACAGAGCACAGTGGGTGGGCAGGATGGGGAAACTCCCAAGCAATGGTCCAAGCCTTCCTCCAGCCCCTTCATGCGCAGTGGTGCTCCCCAAGCAGGCCAGTGTTTGACAGAGGAGGAGGCTGTGGCAAAGACTGCAACCAACTCACCCAAAGCAAAGCAGCCCCTTCTCCAGCCGGGAACAGACTTCAGGATTGATCCCAAGACCAAGGGCGGCATCTTTGCTCCTTCATAGCCTGGACCTGCAGCATCCCCTGATCAGCAAAGTCTGGACTCCAGGAACTGCTCCATGATCACCCAGGATGGTTCAGATAAGAGAAGCACGGATAAAAGTAGTAAAATTTTTGCCAGATCCCAAGATAGCTCTTGCAGCAATGATGTCTCTGCACTGCTTTCCTCCCCAGTATCACCAGTCCCTGTTGATAGCCAGACCACCATGCCAAGGCAGCTCATACCTGAAAGCCACACAGCCTGAAGGCACTCAGGAGAAGGTGCATCCCAAAACCAGACAGCAGAACAAGACACCCCACAGCCGGTTCCACTCCAAACCACCCTGGATCCCAACAGACCCATGCAAACCCCGTGCTGGAGGTGGCTCAGAAGATCCATGGGCTCAGTGCAGAGCCCAGGGCATGCGTCAGTGCAAGTTCGAGGACTGGAGCAGCACAACTTGAGCAGCCAGGTCTGGTGGTCCAGGACGTGAAAACACCGAGCAGACAGCATTAATCCAGGCGGCATTGACCTGGATTGTTGTCTGCCAAGCAGCACATGGTCCAGCAGCTCATTACAATGGTAAACGCATAAAGGTATGAATCGGTCCCTACAGCCAACCCCTTACACCCAGGGCATGCATCCCTGCCTGCTCATGCTCGGCCTCAGGCCTGCTATGCAGCCATCCTTGGGAGGGTCCACCAGCCCCCTCTGAGATAGTTTTCATGGAGATATGCAGAGAAAAACGGCCACTTCTGCAGCATTTTCTTCTTCTCTGTCTACCTGCCAACAGCAAATTGGGAACTCAGTGCTCAGGCAGCAGTGCACAAGGGCATCCGTGGTATAAGTGAATTTTGAGATGCTCAGCTGGCAACCTCTTTGTGGAAATACTACAATTCCTTATTAGCCTGGGTCCTCTTGTGCTTCATCTTTCAAAGAAGTCCAATTAACCTGCTTCCCTTTGCACTTAGTACTTCTAATGCCAAAGAGCATCACCTGGAAGACCTTTTATAGGCACAATAAATGCCATGGCAACTGCAAAGATATTTCCAAGAAATCCCAGCTGCGGCCTTTGGACTGCAAGTCCAGGAGACATTTCCCACATCGTAATTTCTCTCTTTCAGTATCCTCCGTTTCTGGGGAAGTATTGACTAAGTGTTAAGCCTCCAAACTGAATTTCTGATTGGACCCCTTGAAAGAGCAAGAACCCATCATTTCAATTTATCTGGAAATGCCTGTACAGAAACRCTGATCACTGTGATTAATTGTCACATCTGCAGGAGCATCCTGTTCAGGGAAAAATTAGACTCAGTTCTACATGGGTTATTTACRACCCAGCTGCTCCGGCCCTTAAAATCACCCTGAATATCTTCTTTCCCCGCCACAGTTTGAACAAGCAGATTAGTCCCTGAAATCACAAGCCCCCGTGTTTTCCAGCTCAGTACAGCTCATCACAAAATAAAGGCCTTGCCTCAATAAATAGCACTGTTAAGGGCACTCCTGCTGGAACGAGCCTTCCCTAGTAATGCTTCGACTCCGGAAAGAGCCTGTTCTGAGCACTAAAGAAATCCATCAAAAGTAACCTTGGAATTTGTATGTTTATATCTGCGTAGCTGTGGAAACACTGTAGGAGAGGGTTGTTTTTTGTTTTGTGAGGCAAATCAAAAATCTATGATATTCTTCGATATTCCAAGGCTTCCTTCCCCTCCTGTTTCAAGCAAAGCGCTCTCGCCCAAGCTGGGTTTTTTTATAAATGCCTCCCCTGCCCCAGCATAGAGCAATCCAGTGTTAAGCACATTCCTTGGCGTCCTCACCCCTAATTGCTCTCAGGCTGTTGCAACACTTCTCGTGTTCCYGGCTGGATGCGGCAACCCAAGGGTTGAGTTGGCTTTGGAGGAGGCTGGGCTGACCCCTGGTCTTGCTGAATCCACACTCCCGGTGGGGTGTCTGGGAGACATGCAAGGAGGCTGGTTGAGAGATGAATCACCTGTTGCTTGGGATGAAATAGATTCTCTTCTCTACAGCTTGCAGGAGATATCACTGAGATGGCTGCATCCAGCAGAGAGGTCGGAGAGCACAGTGCAAAGCATCTGCTGAGGMATATCTCTGGTTGGATCCTTACGCAAACAAGTGCCCCAAAACCATCCACAGGAATAACCTAGCTTAACTTTTTCATTTTCACTGCTTCCCTCTTTTCTCCTCACTGCTCCTGCTGTTGTCCCCACCTCCTTTGCACCACTGCTGGGAGGGCTCCCTGCTGCCTCCTCCTATCTGATTTCCTTTTGAACCTGCAGCCCGGCCTCAAAGAGGTGAAGCCTGAGATGCACTGCCTGAGCCGTTCTGCCCAACAAGTCACCATACTGCCCCACCACCAAAAAGATCTCTTCCCAGCAGAGCAAGTCTCCTTTGCATCTCTGCTTCCTCCCTCCTTCCCAGCCCATCGAGGAGAGTCAGGACCCCTGCAATGGGAGCAGACAGAGACTCCGTCCTGCTGCCAACTCAACCATTCATTGGCATTTGAGTAACCTCCTTCCTGGCACAGAAAAACCTCAAGCCAAACCTCTGTAGGGCAGTGATCAGCTCACAGACACCCATGCCACAAACCCCTCACAAAACCCCATTGCAAACTACCTACTGCTTACGTCGCGTCAAAATTTCTTTCCCAAGTACCTGCACGGCACCAAGCATGCCAATCCCAGCCGGAGCCTCGAGCGCCACTGTTATGTTAATAATAGGCACAACCTATTAGTCCAACCCAGCTATTGCATATTGCTGCACACACGAGCTTGCCTTTAATGATGTCTGCGTGCACAAGCTGTTATTCCCTGCAGCAACCCCGGTGAACAGAGTAACCTGGGGCAGTACAACATGCTAGTCTAAGGCAGGGTTAAGTAGCTGATGATAAACTATCACCACCATAATCGAAACCCACGCATGCAGCGCCAGATGTATTCAGCATCCTGCGAACAAAGGCTCCAGGCCAGCACTTAGTGACGTGTGAGCCATAGGGTTTTCCCAGAACTAGGCTGAGCCTGGCATAAGGCTTGGGAAGGGAACCGCTCCTTGTGGCAGGACTACCCTCCAAGCAAGTGCACGGGACCAGAAAAGGGGCATGAGACTGGCATTGTTCTCCATCGGTAATGCAGGAGCAGAGGCTCCCTGCTGCAAAAACACCCGAGCAAGTTGTGGGGAGGAGAGGTTGCTCCATCAAAGGGGATTTTCCAGACCATTTGTTGTAGCCACACTGTCAGCCTCACCCACGAAGGAGGCAGGCCCCAGGACTGGAGCCTTCCCACTGCTGTTGTGTTCGTTAGGAGGAAAAGTGTTGTTAAGTGGTGGTTAGTGATCAGCCGGGAGGCAAGGGGCTGCCCAGAGAAAGGCTTTCCTGTGATGCAGGGGCACAACCACATTGGGGGGTCTGGATTCCTGCCATTGCCACTTCGCACAAGTCCCTTTGTGGTCAGATACCAGACCACGGTGCTCACCAGGAGCATTTATAGCCACAACCTTTGCACATGGCTTCTGCCCCTGGTTGCAGCATGGGTGAGGAAGGGAATAACCCTGGGAGCAATCTGCAGTTTTTCAGGGGCAGCAGAGGCAGAGGAGACCCCCATGCCCATGCTGGATGTTATCACTGGCACATGCTCTGCCACTCCTGCATTTAATGGGAATGAGATACAGAGGATACGTGAAGGAAATTAGGGCAATTAGGGAGACGAGTCCATTGCTGTGCCCATTGCATCTGTGCTGCGGCAGGAGAACCAGGGCACGTGTGTGTGGCCAGGAACAGATGGGCGTCACTGATTTCATCCATGCCACACGTAGAGCTGCGGCATTAGGCTGCTGGTCCATAAGGCTGCCAGACACCTCCAAGTCACAAACCCTGCTTTCATGTGCCCTGGATGGTGTTCCCTGTACACGGCATCTCCTTGAGGTGGGGATGAAAACTGTTGGTTATTGCAGACAATGATTCACCTGCTTCATACACAGGATTGGAAAAACTGCCTGATTTAACCCATCCTAAAGCACTCTGATGGCCTTTTCTTTGGCCTTCCCTGCTGCAGGAAGCAAGGGGTGGGAAATGAGTGAGTCTCTGCAGCAGGAATAAGCCTTCTGCCCAAATTCAATGAGTTTTTTTCCCTTTTTAACCCTGTTCAGGAAAGCATAAGCATATGGAGGAAAGAAAAACCTGGATTTGGGTAGGATGCAATGGCATGACCAGGCAAGGAAACCGTGAGTGGGAGACAGGTAGCCCCAGGCAGACCTAGGGGAAAAGCATGGGCAGGGAGAGGAAATTAGAGCTGCCCGAGCAAAGTCACTTCTGGTATTCCCCAACTTTGCAGTGCTTGGCTTGGCAAGCGTGTCATCTTGTGCGCAACAACCTCCGAAATGGAGGGTACAGGAGTTGTTTCGATGGGAGATGTTTGGAGCAAGACACCAGGGTAGGGATCAAGAGTCAGCCAAATCACATAAATCAATGGGATTTCAGAGCGTGATCTCAAGGCTTTTGGGGGTACTTAAGTGTCATTGCAGATCTGGGACCCTCTCTGTTTCAGTCCCCTTGCACAGTTCAAGGCCAGTAGCATTTTCTTGGTGCATAATAAATTGATTAATTCTTGCCAGGAGTAGAGGTAATATGCTCTTGATGTCCTTAGGTATAGGTACCTTCATGGACATTTTACATACGCCCTCCTTTCTGCATTAAAAAAAACAATACCAAAACATTTAGGGAAAATCTCCTGCAGATCCGTAAGACCAGCTCCCTAAACACCACATCCCTTTGCAATCATGCATTTCCTCCCCCTTCCCAGCTTCAGTTTGTAAACTATTTGAATGCTGATGGTTTTTAAATAGCTCCCAATGAGGATTTTACATCCAGGGAATGGCAGAGCAAAAAAAAAGAAATCTGTGGGCTGGAGATTTCTGTAAACACAAATTCCCTGCAACAGCAAGTTCCTCACTGCATGTTGCTCCTTTTACACAAACACACCATCAGATAAAGGAATGTACGTGATTCATTCGCTGCCTTCTGATGTGGTGGAGCTATTGAATGAAATGTTTAAACTATCCTGCTTTACTATGCTGCTTAAAATCAGACTCATAGGACTTACAGGCTGAGGTGGCATGGCAAAAGGCAAGCTGAGTTTCTAGCAGACATGGAGTTGTGCAAAACGGATTGCTCCGTGGGTGCTAAAAACTCTCATGGGGGCTGGAAAAGAGGTTTCGTCTAGCTGCGCCGAGCTGTTGGTGTGTGGAAACTAGGAAGTCATATTTATATCTGCTGGCCTGCTCTGGAAGCTGTTACAGGCTCGACATTCATTGCCAGTGGATGCTTTATCTTTCCTTGCTTGTGCTAGAAATATCATGGGACCACAATAATGGCAGACTGCTAGATAGTGCAGTCATTATTAGACCAAAATAGACGGGTCCTGTCATTCAATAGTGCTGCCGATGCTGCTAAGTTTTCAGTCACGTTTGCTTCTTCTTTCTGGGAAATAGGCCAAAGCTGGTAAAATTGCTAAGCATTTTGGGAGAGAGCACACATGCTTCGTGGAGGGCTGGGGTGAGCCCACATGGCTCTCTGAGACCTGAGATAAAAAGCACTTTGGTGGTGGAGACTCTCTGCAGGGAAGTCCGGTAGCCCCATTCCTCAGAGGGGAAAATAAAGCCCTGGTAGAGTTGCTTCCAGTCCCATAAGAGGCTTACAATGGGGCTTCAGCCCTGTCTGCAGATACCACCCAACTGACCCCACCGGCTGTGATGCACCAAGGATTGCGCTGCTATACCCAAAAGAAGAATTTGACCTCCAAATCCCCAGCCTCTATCTCCTTGCCACAGTCTGCTTAGCAACAGTGGTCACTCATACTCATATGAAACAGGGAGGGTTTCAAGCTGGAGCCCAGAATCCTGTTTTGTCCCCTAAGCCTCTGTAGGAAATGTGGGCAAATGCCCAGTTTCTCCTTCACACCACCCTGCAGCCCCATCACGGGTGCACCAGGGAGCTCTTCTCACATTAAGAGATCTCACTCTCCATTAGTTCTCCACGTGACGAAACACCAGGGTAGGACTTGTGCAGAGAAAGGAAACCCTGGCCCCTGGTATCCCCTTGATAAAACTCCTTCCTCCTCCCCAAAACCCAGCCCAGATCTTCTGGCCACAGATACCCTCTGGCACGAACTGAGCCCCTCCTCTCTGCCTGTATTTCGGATAAATTGGGTGAAGGCAACCTCCAAGCACAGGTCTGAGGATTTTTGGTGGGGTTGGTGGGCAGGTTTGCTCCGGTGAGCAGGCTGAGATCAGTGCACAGGGCGGATGAACCTTCCTACCTTCCTCTGAGCATGGAGGATCATCCCCCTTGACAAGAGGCAGCGTATCCTTGGTCAGCACTCCAAGCAGTGACAGGGAGGGGGTTGGTAGCAGAGCAAAACTGTGCTCTTCAGCAGCCACCAAATGCACTTGCCAAGGGACCTGAAAACCAGACACTTCAGAAGAAAACTTAAAAAACAGGGTTTAGATGGTCCTGAGTCCTGGCACTGCCTCCGCAAGCCATCTGCTGAGAGCTCCCTCTCCTTTCCTATGGGATGTGTTATTCCCAGCTACTCCCCAAGGACCAGAGAGGAAATTCCCCTGTTTGAACACAACAGTCCCTGGTTTGTGTAGGGTGTTCCGCAACCTTGGAGTTTCCCTACAGAAGCCTGCCCCCGTTTTGCTCCTGACCACAAAGCATTTGCTTTGCATTTAGCAGGAACAACCAGTTTAGTGTTTGAATGAATGATCGGTGTTAATTAGTAGCATTCAAAATTAAAATAAAGGTCAAAAGAGGGTAGGCATTATCAAAGAGCCTTGTTTGCTCAAAGGAAACATTAATGACACTTGTTCAGTGCTTCAAGATAAACTTGTTCAGGCACAAGTTAATGAAGAAATAAATCCTCCTCTCCATGGAACGTCACTACTCCTCAAACGCAAACCACATGTCTTTCATCTCAAGGTGTGCCCTGCCCTATCTCTCATCTCTCCTCGCTGTTTCATTTCTCCTCACTCTCGAGATGCCAGTTCCCTTCCCTGAGCGGCTGCAAGATGGGCTCAGCACCAGCTCATTGGACTTGGGCTGACAGATTCTTGCTGCACCCCAGGTGTCACCCCAGAGCCATCTGCAAAGGCATCTCACTGCCCTTCTTCCCACTCTCACTTGCTGTGAAGCAAAGGACAAGGGGGTGTCGCAGGACCTGTGTGCACAGGGAGCACGAGGCGGATGCTTTCAGGACCTCAGTCTTCTCCAGCTGATCCAGACAAGCATGAGCTCCTCTGCCTCTACCCTATCCTGACCTGATGCTCCTGCTTTTGCACCTGTTTGGGTAGATGCACCATCAGATCACAAGCTCCCTCGGGCAGGTCCACTTTCCTGCCCCATGTCTGTGCAGCACCTGGTGCAGCGGGGCCCAGCCGAGGCTCCTGGCCACACAGGACATGAAGGTCCAGACCCTTCCCAGCTGCCTGCATGTGCTTTGCTGGCACAGAATAAGCCAGAAGCAAATTAACCAAACCGCTCACCTGAGAGCTGGGTCACCTTCTGCAGGTGCTTCACTCCATTGACAACAGAGGGAGCCCGAGGATGTCTGTGCTCCAGAGTCAGGCACCTCAGGCAAATTCAGGGTGGGATGAATCCAGGGCTAAACAAATATTAATACATTCAGAAGCCAGCAGTATCAGCATTCAAATATATTTATATATACACAGAGAGAAAGAGGGAGGGAAAATGTGTGTGCACCCTTTGGCTTCTCCATGACCCCCAAAATGCCATAAATCACTTTCAGCAGGAGAGCAAGATGCAGCAAGATTTGCCTCCTGCCCCGGCTTCCACACTGCCATAATTACAGCAAACCCTGCCCTGACATCGGCAGCGCAGCGASGAGGCTGCGGAGCCGGCGGGAGGAAACCAGGGTGCAGGAGCCGGGGGCTTTCAGGCTGCACCATGGCCCCTGCGCCAAGAACGCAGCGCTCCAGCTCCCGCTGCTAAAACCAGTGAAGGTCGAGGAAGATGATATTTCCATCTTTTGGAAACTAAATACTGGGAACACGCCTACACAGTCTTTGTCATAATCTCCTGAATTCAGTTAGAAGTAAAGAACAGGCAGAGGTCAAACTTTTCCTGGCTTAATAAAAACGCTATCAAAATTTAACCTCTTCCCTGCTGGCAGTGCAGAGATCTCCCGTTCCCAACAAAGACAGGGCCACAGCATTCACGTGCATGATGAACACATGCTTGCCTTTGCTGCAGTGTCATTTTTCTTCTCCCCCCTCCCTGCGTGCGCAGGCAATGCAGACAGCAACATTTCCGATACTGGCAAGGATGAGCAGACTCGGTTGCACGACAACCATCTGTGGAGAGATGCAATCTTGCATCCATCCCGCGTCCCATTCGGCTGCAGACACCCGGCAGAGCTGCTCCGCTGTGCCACRAGCACACGTGCCAGCCTGACGTTGCTTCACCCCATCTCACATGCTAGAGGAGAAGAGGCATGAAAGACGGGCTTCCAGGGGACCAGATGGGCACCCGTCAGCAGCCATACATCAAGAAATCAGTGCTTTGGATTGTGCATTACAAAAAAAAAATAAAAGAAAAAGAAAAAAAAAGGGAAAAAAAAGGAAAAAAAAACCACCTTCTGCAAGATTTTCAAACACATGATTCTCAGATGCGGTGTGAAAAAACAAATTGGCAGCTCTCCCCTGCTTTTTCTGAGCAGGAGTGAAACAGCCTGGTATCCCACATTTATCACAGCACCCCTCACCATTTTGGAAAAGCAGCAAAGAAGGGTCCGTTTCTCTGAATTATTTCCCTCTGACATTTCAGGGGAGCAGTGGGCAGCTGCATACAGCTGGTCGACCTGGAGAGCAAGGAGCAGCAAATTGGTGAAAAGTTGAACTCTGCAGCTCAGCATCGTCACTTCCCAAAAGGTTGGGAGTTAATTCTGATCTGTAAGTTGGTAGCCATAAGGATCTCAAGCCCTAGAAATCGATAGTGGACTCCAAATGTGACACGTTAGACAGCGATGAGGCGAAGATGCTCAAGTAACTTTATCCTGCCTAGCAGACCTCTGTGTCAAGGCTGTTTGCTCCAGCCCAGCTGTCTCCAAGCTCAGGAGCCATACGGCTGGTAAGACTTCAGAGAGGGAGATCAAATTCAGAGGCTGCAAAGCATGTGGTTGTTTGCTTTCCACCTCCCTGCTCAACTTTTAGCCTCCTACTTTTGTAATTAATTTCTCGGAGGTTCTCAGCGTTGCTTGCTCGTTTGCAGACTGCACTTCCAGCTACAAAAATAGCACAGACACTAAAACGATCTTCAGGAATCAGATAAGAGCTCCTCCCAGGAGGAAGAAAAAGATTTCTTTCTTCTCTTTTCTTTTTTTGTTCTCTGTGTTTAAGAAGGCTGATGTGTTACAATTACAGATTGTGATTTCCATCCCAAAGTGCTTCACAAGAGCTCCGCCAGCACCTCTGCGCAGAGCTGGCAGCAGGCACTGCTGGGACGAGCTGTGCAGCCTCACAGAGGAGCGCAGCCCACCTGGGCTGCTCACACAAACTGTCCAAATACCTGCACAGAATAACTGCAATAGACCTTCTGGTGTAGAAATAGCCAAAGACAACAAACAACGCTGGTTTTTGACATTACTTCCTTCTAAAATGCAGCTCAGAGAGAAAAATGCATAGGTAAAAGCTCTGTCACATCACAGGTTTCTGTGGTCTTGGGCAAGTCATTTTTGCCGCTGAGGTTTGCCAAGGAAAGCCTTAGGGATCCTCCCACATCTCCCCCAGTTTCCAGCTGGCCACCCCACTCCTTCCTCCCCTGGGTTTGATGCTCACCAGACTCTTCCCCAAGTCACCTCAGCGCATTAACTTGGGACGAGTGCCTGGGCCCTTGTTGGGTTGGCGTTCTCCCATCCTCATGATTTGTATCAGCTATCAGAGGGGTCCCACCAGTCCTGGAGCCGGGGTGAGATAAGTCCTGGCAAAATAAGGATGGGAGAGGGGAGGGAAGGGAATGTGGGACTTCCACCCGTCCTTCTCCCCGCTCGCTGCTTTTCATGGAAACACATTTGAAACCTTTCTCTTCTCTAAAATGAGAGCTTTATAACTCCCTTATCTGCATATAGTTACTGATAAGCACTCTGATATATGTCCGGTCACACTGTGCACTGTGTGTGCACAGAAACAGATACCCACAAGCCCAAAAAAAGAGCCTTTAAATACTACATAAACACAAATAAGTAAATACAATACAGCAAATGGGGCCATAAGGGACCTCGAGTGGTCTCCTAGTTCATCCCCCAAGGCAGGGTCAAATTACAGCTTGTTGCCCAACCCGGTGCTAAAAATATCCATTGGCTGAAATTCCAGTCTTCCTGGGCAACTGCTTCCCGCGACTTTCTCCTTTTCACCCTTCAAAGCTTTTCCTGGACTTAGATGTCCCTCACTGCAGTTTAAGCCCAGCCACTTTCCTCTCCCAGCAGACACACGGAACAGTTCGTTCCCATCCCGCTCACAGCGCACATCTGGAGATGGTTACGTCTCCCACTCGGGCTCTGCTACATTTGCGTCTCTTTTCTAGACAAACAGTGGCAGTTTGTTCAGGAAAAAACAAAAAGTCAGTGGTTGGCCATAATGCACAAAGCAGGGCTGGTGATGGTGTTGGAAGGAGCGGGTGGTATGGCTCATTTGTTGGTGAACTGGTGGTAGCAAGAAAATAGGGCAGGTCTCAGCAGGGGTACCGGGGCCAGGCACTATGAGACCCCAGCGATATTTTGCAGCATTTGTCTGCTGCTAGCAGTCCCAGCATCCCATTCCCACCTCTGGGCTGGCACACATTCGCAAGACTCTGTTTTGCAGCATTTTTCCAAATCTTTCAAAGATTTTCCTTGCAGGAGGTCAGAAAGAGAGATATAGTTATAAAAACAGACCGGGCACATACTGGACCAAAACCACATGCTCCAGCATCAGCCTGAAGATATAACTGSTCTGAATATGGCCTTGTTTCATCATTTGTCGTGGTCCTCACTCAGTGCTCCCCCTCCAATGTGGAGCGTGGCCTCTGCATACGGCAGCACCTTGCGACATGACTCACCTCCACCAAGCAAAGCACATTTTCCACCCACGTAGCTGCAGCTCCTCTGCCAGAGGTCACCACCGCAGCTGCAGACAGGAACGCACGTCCGCCCTGCTGCTGCTGCACCCGCTGCACAAATGTGCCCTGCCAGCGGTTTGCACTGACGCACCAACACCATGCCCAGGAGACCCTGATGGGAAGGTTCATGCTCCCATCCCTCACTGCATCTCCTCTCGCAGAGCCCTTAAAATGCAAGGGAAGAACAAAAGCATGAAAGAAGTCATGTAGCAGGAATAGCAGAAGACAAAATAYGCTGCATAAATTCCTGGATGTAGCATACTGATACCCTCTTTTCCCTTTAACACCAGCAAAGRCTCATTGACCCTTAGCTGTAAAGCTGCAATCACCAACACGCGAGAATTCTTTGAGTCCTAACTGAAGGGGAAAATACTATCTACTACAAAACCCACAGTTTAGCCGGCCTGTCCCTTAGAGAAACTCCACATGAGTTTCACCCAGCTCAGAGCTGATGAAATCCCATCTGAAGGTGTCAGGGCCTCAGGTCAGTCTAAACACTCTTCTGGGAGCATCCTGAGTCCTGTTCCCTCCCCCAGCCTCAGAGACGCTGCTCCACATTTTTGCCTTACTGTTTTTCTTGGCAGCTGTTTTCTTTCAAGTCAAGCTATGGCTGTGTTGCTTTTAGGTACTTAAATTCATATTCTYGATTCATTTCTTCCCTAATCACTTGGGATACTGCATTTTACAAAAGGGAGTATAATTAATCTTCCAGGTTTGTGCACGTGTGGTGAAAAAGATGTGATCCGTGACAATTTAATGCCCTAGCTAGCTGCTAGACAATGGAAATTTCTGAGTTATACCCAAAAAAGCCACACCCAGGCTCACAAAGACTGCAGCAGCTGACAAGCATCTTTTCCAAACTCTTAAACAGGAACATTTTTTGAGGGCTTTTTTGTTGTTGTTGTTTTAAACTTGGCCCCAAAAATCAGTTGCAAAAGAGCAAAGCTGGCAACTTATGCAGTGGTTCAATGAGTTCCAGAAGCTGTTGAATTTCTCACAACGTTATCAGCGATCTGGGAGACCCACTGAGGCGCGTTTTGTACAGCGATTGCTGTTAACGTACTCCCGCTCCCCTCTAACATGCATTCCTCGCAACCTCGGAGGCGGTCCGACAGTCAGCCTCGCTCATAGACAGCTCCATCCCATCTCAATCACTCTCTTAGATGTTAACAACCCTGCAATGGTCAACATCAATATTGGCTGCCCATAACAAAGCTATTAGAGTGACATTTTGGTAGGAAATGGTGGGAATGCTGCAGTAATCAGACAGAGTTCTAAAAGGTTAATGAAGATGAAAGGATGGAAAATACAGAGGAAAAGCCCAGGCAGCCAGAGAGATTTTGGCAAGATTTGCTAAGCTGCTGCCTAGCCACACACGAATACATTTCCTGCATTTCCCAATCCAGCTGCTCATTTCCAGTAGCCTCAGCAAATCTGTATCGCTGGGAGAAACACTGAGCTACTGTGTGTCTGGTAGCATTTGTAGTGACTCTTAAGTCGCATTAAGCAAAATGGTCAAGTTTCCAAAAGGAATTTGGGAAGAAAGTTCATTTCATCTAGATACCTAGTGTCCCTGGGGAGGCTAAAGTCACGAGTGCTCCAGCTCAGCCTGGACACACATAACTGAAGCATTATCGATATGTCGCTCACCTAGAGGAGATCTCTTTCCAAGTCACCTCAGTATTTTTGGAAGGAAAATTTTTCACTCAGCATTATCAGAGAGCTGCTAAGAACAAGCAATCCTCTGGTACCACTGGGCAGGAGAGGATGGTGCAAGGCACTCCTTCAAAGCTGAGGGGAGGAAACTTCTTCATTTCTTTCCATCCTCATCATGGGACAATTCCTCACAGTACACTTGTACTGTAGTGTCCAGATTTCACACTATGGCACTTCAGTCATTCCCTTTTGAAAGTTATTTAATACCTTAATAGATGTCCTCGTCACACTTTTTTTTTACCACACCATTGTTTTCTTCATTATCTCTCTCACGACCTAAAATATCCCTTCTTCCTCACCAGCACTTCAGGCTTTCAAATGACTGCAGGCTCTTACCTAATCTCTCTCCCACTCCTCATCCGATGTCGAGACTGGTGCTTAGCTAAGCTATGCACATAGCTCTCTGTCAGCATCGCCACATAAATCTCTCCAGCTCCAGCATGTTGCCGGTGCTATTCTCCGAATTCCTGCCACTCATCACCGCATCTCCACGGGCGGGTGCCGAGAAGGGGGCACGGACCTGCTGGGTGGGATCAGACAAGCTCAGCAGAGAAGGACTTGCAGCTCATGTTCTCCCCAGCACAGGGCATCTGCACATACCACCTAGCCCATCACCCAGCAGTTTTGCTGCCGTCTCCTAGAATTCATCCTTCGTATGATCTTCCACCAAAATTTCTCCATGCTTTTTCCAACTTCCCCATCTCATTAAAGAGAAGGTTATTTTTAGCCATGTTATTTAGCTTATGTATTTCCAAAGCAAGCCTTCATCTCCTCTGTTGCTCATTTCTCTCAGTTCCTCCCAATTCCACAGCGACTGCAGGTTTGACTACGCCGCATTTAGCACTGAGATCATTTATGAAGGCAGCATGTTCGGCCAGATTTACCACTAGCGCCGTCTGTAACCCAAGAGATACCTCTTTCATCCCAGCCACACATCCCCCTGCAATTATGGCTGTCAATACTGATGTTAAAGGTACATGTAGGCAGACAGAGTTTACTCACTTCTAACTCGGTCTCGATACAGCTTGCCCTTTGGGGAACTGGGGCAATTGCTGCCTCCTTTCCCATTCCCCGTGACAGCACAGACTTCTATGTTTCATCGGCGGTGTGACCACAGTCATGGTGCACAACACTGGCCACCCCAGTTGCAATGTTGGCCATCCCGGAGACTGCCCAGCCTGGGCAGCAGGGACCCGGTGCACAGCAATACCCACGACTGACAGCAGCGTCAGGCTCTCCAGCCTCGGGATTTTTGTGGCCGTGACAAACTTTGAGCTGGCTTTCAATTTACGCGAGCTGCCGTATCCATGTCGCTTTGAACTGTCTGCATGAGTAAACCACCCTGACAAGCTAGAGTTCATGGGGATTGCAGTCAGTCATATTACAGCCCATGACAGATTTAATTGCAGATTAGAAATTCCGTAGCAGAAATATTACAGGAGACTTGAGATCCTAATTGTTTCCTGCATAAGGTAGGAGCTTAATTTTATTTTTAAACTCCCAAGTGCTGACAGCCAATATTTTGGTGTGAAAAAGCTAAAGAAGCAACTGCTACCTCACTGTGAACAGGTAACAACTTCCAGAGTTTAATCTTACACCTTAATTTGTTCTTAATATTCGGATTGTGGCAGCAGCCAGGAGGCATTATCAAGCTAAGTGCTCCTTTGTGTCAATACACAGCAGTAGAAAAATTCCCCGCCCAAATGAGCTGTGATTGTTGTATCTGCTGGAAGAAAGCCACGCTCTCTCTTGTGCCATACTAATGCACTTTTAGCGACAGAACTGATTAGGATTCCTGCTTTGGATTTGCTCAGATCTAGCTTGGTTGGTTTTTTAATCTTTGGGATAAGCTGTGGATAGAGAATTAGCCATTTAGATATAAATGCATTGCTGGGAAACAGTTTGCCAGCACCTGCCACAAAATGACTTCCGTGTCTGATCTGGCGAGCGGCTGCTAGATAATGAAGTGATAATCAGGGGTGTGGGGGCAGAGGGGGGATTTTTTGGATTTTTGCTTTTCAAGAAGCACCAGACATCTTTGCCTGATTCTGTCTCCACTAGCGCAGAAATTAGAAGTGTGCTGAGGAATGTGTGCTAAGCGTGAAAATAAGCACCCTTCACTCTTCTCAGATTTAAAATGATGCTTTATAGGGGAATTACGGAGTCATCACTGGCAAGCCAAGGCACAGGGAGCATTGCTCAGGCTGTTCGTACCTCACCGCTCTCCTGTGCTGTCTTTTGATACAGCTGCCTAATGAAGTCTGGCAGGCCATGCGTCCTTTCTGTTTCGGCGAGGGTGACAAGCAGCATCGCACAAGCAAGAGACACCGGGTCTCCGGTTTAATCCGACAGCGAGCTTCTCCCATCTGAGTCTGCAGTGTCTGACAAGGGGAAATGCTCCCCGGCATGCTCTCATCTTGCAAACAGCAAGGAGGTCGGGTGTGCTTCTTCCAAAAGGCTTCTTTCTCCACAGCCATTATTTTTTCCCTGTCCTAAAAAAGTCTGACTTAGCCACCTCTTTTCAGTTGCCCATCGCACAGTGGCAAAGCCTCCCGAGGCTGAGCAGGACCCAGGAGTGACACGACACCACGATGGGCTCTGCCACAGCACCCGAGCACTGCAAACTGCTGGGACCCTGCTCCCACATACTTATCACCCCACTTTCTCTAGGGCTGGCCTCAAATTGGGCAGCAGCACAGACACACAGACCGCAGCCTAAAGATCTCAGATCCAGCAGCCCTGGCCACACTCCGCCTGTAATCGATGTCCTTTCTAATTCTCATGGATGTCAGAAAGATTTATCCGGAGAGATCTTATTTTACAGCCTGTGTCTTCTGGTGTATTTGCTCTTTCAGCACGCTGGGTTCACAAGCTACTGCACCCTCCCCAAACCCTCTCTCACCCATGCTGGAGGGCTATAAATTATAACAACCTGCAATGCATTCAGCTACAGTCCTGTCCATCATCTGTGCGTGGCATTAACCCTGTGAAACTTGGTCACCCAGATCTGCATTTCCCAAGCTTTGAATCCTTATCCATTGCTAAAGCCCCTCAGACAGCCAAAGAATGAAGCGTGTGCAGCAGCCGGCATTTCTAAAGAAAACTTGATGGCTTTCTGACACCCGACACATGCGATTCCCAACAGAGTTAATTGAAGCTAATTCCTCAAAGGCTGAGATGAGAATATCCCCATAAATTATGTTCCTGCTTCATTCCAGACAAGGACGGCATGAATGCATTACACGCAATCCCCCAATTTACAGTATTAAAACTGGCAAGTCAATCAAGGAGACAGCATAAAGTCACTTGAAAGCTGAAATTCATTTTCAGCCTCGCTCCATCTGTACTGTAACCTGAAAGGTTGATTTTCGAGGACATCTTTCATATTTCCACGCACAGCAGGACCCATTCAGCAAATGAAGAGCCTTCTCTATGGATGCGACGTGTTTGGTACAGCAGAGCCCCTGCTTGGGGGATTTTGCTGGGGTGCGGGTTTTCAAGGCCATTATTGAGGCAGCTTTCAAAGCTGTCTCTAGAGACCTTTGAGTTTCCAAGACATAGAGAAAAACAACGTAGGACAGAGGGCACCATGTCTCTGCTGCCGTTGCAGAAAGCCAGGGCTGATTATTGGAGAGGGCACACACACACAGATACACATGCACAAAATCTAACCTGTAACACTGCTACTGCCAATCTGCTCTCATTAACAGAGAGTTATTTTTAAATCCTGTGTTTTTTGGACACAGTCCTAACKACAAGCTATTTTTAAATGGCAGTTTAAAGAAATAAGCACATTTTGAGTGCCGTTCATGTCACTCTTTCAGGGACTGAAATATCACTGAATTGTACGGTAGGGATTATGAAAATTAAAGCCAGATTCAATAAAAACTGCCCAGCTTCTGTGCTGCCCAAAATCAGAAGGACTGAAAATACATTTCTGGGAACTTTTCCTTCCTTGCAGAAGCTCTGGAGATGTAAAAGTTGGAAATGGTTTGAGCTGTGGTCTATACCCAGTTAGTTACCTGTTGAAAGATGCATGAGTGCTTCATATTGGATACTGGGAAAATAAATACCCACATGAAGCAAAGGTGAAAAGCTTAGCCCAGATCAAATAGAAAGCCTGTGACAGAACCAGGATCTTGTGAGTCCCACTATATAACCCCAAAGCCATGCTATAATGTGATATAGACTAAAGAATAAGACTTCAGCATCATATACCATGTTATAAATGAGCCATAGGGCAACGCCACTATCTCACTTTTTCATTTATATGGTATCTTAGACATGCAGTATTTGGCAATTAAGGTTTGCACCAAGTTCAAGCCCAGCTATGGTGAATCTGCAATAATTCTCACTGGAATCCATAGACGTTAAGGGCCCAGGGAGACCTTAACAAATGTCTCGCCTGACCTTCTGCACAACATATAACACAGTTTCTGCCTCAAGCCCATAACTCCTGACTGAGCTATGACCCATCCTCAGGGAAATATGCAGACTCAACATAAAGACTTAGAAGATGGAAAATCCAACTTGTGCTTGAATCACTGTTCCAAGGTTAGCTGCCTTCCTTGCTCCGAGTCCTCCAGCTCTAATTAAGCTGACTCTCGTTTCCATTGTAACCTTTTCTGCTAGAATGAAGCATCACCTCCTATTAGAAATTTCTTCCATACACAGATACTCCGAGACCACAATCAAGTCATCTCCTAACGTCTTTGATCAGCTAAACCAGGGGGGTTACTGTATAATAATATATTCACCATCAGCTGCATTGTAGGTCTGTACATGCCGGGATGTTGCTGCTCTCTAATGAGCAGCAGTTGCCACAGGTCAGCTGAGGTTCAGTAAATGTCCACACGAGTGCCCTTCGCTCAGAGCTAACACAGGATTACCTTCATATCTATAACACAGCCCAAGAACAGCGATAAACTCATATAAATTCTTTTACTTTCCTCTGATGGTTTTGGAGAGAATAATTCATGAATGAAATGCTGAACTCAAGAAGTGTTAAATGCATTGACACAGCATCCCAAATACATTTAAATAAAGTAATATTTACCTATAAGAGAATATAATGGTGATTTAAACACAGTTTTTAATGACTAAATGGTAAAAATTGTGTTACCAGTTCAAACTCACAGAAAAGAACCCACTTTAGGGAAACCCATTTTCATTTCTATAAATGAAAGGTTGGAAAAATATTGTTTGTCAATGATACATGAGCAATATAATGTTATGTCCCTCTATTCTACCTGTGAGATAATGTTAATCCTTTTGATTTATTCACAGCTCCTTAACTAATACTGTAATAAATGGTATTGACAATTGAACTCACTTCTGTAAGAAATTCATTGTATTTGCAGCACCTACAGTAAGAAATGCCTTCACGCTCCTGACAGGAGATCTAAATAAAATTAAAGAGCTGAGAACAAAGGCTGTAGAAACATCAGATAGGCATAGCTGATTAGGAGATGTGACTTGCTTATAYGGGGGTAATTTTTGTATACATCTAAGGCAGTATACCACACATAAAAATGTTGGGGGGGTTCTTCAGTTTAAACACATGAATCTTCAGTTCTTTGCTTCCCAACATAGAGATGGCTGAGCTACTGACCACCATACAGCGCTAGCTTTGAAAAGGCTGGCAAAGACCTGAATCAATTTAATCTTATTAAAATACAGAGCAGTTTAAAGTTATTATCCCCAGTGACTTACTGATGGCTCAGTTGCTGCTACAATCTATGCAAGGCTTCAAGTGATGAAACTGTATTAGTTCCTGCCTTGTCTCTCCTTTTCAAAACGGTTTCAGAGGTTACTGCTATCACTGGCTCATCAGCGCTCAAAGGAAATACTTTCAGAAGCAGAACTAGAAATGTCTCCTCTTGCATTACCAGTATGTAATTAGGGGAAAGCCGCATTCCTTTCAGCTGTACACACAAAGTCACACAAAGCGTTTTCTAGAAATGGACTTAACTAGGGTCAGACAACAGTAATCAGCTATAACTCACTCGAGCATTCAAAGGAACTAATACTGATTACAGGTTATGAGCTAATTTAGTCATTCTTCTAAAAAAATAAAAAACCCCACTCTTGTTAAAAACAGAGCACCTGGCACAACAGAGCGCTGCCAGCCTGCCACAAAGAGCCGTCTATTACACCCCTGCGGCGCGTATGCAGCAAATCCACAGAATCAGCAATAGCTCAGAACGAGGCACCAACCCAGAACCARATTCGTACCATTGAAATACCGACCGATGATTATTCTCAGGCAACAGTAGCAAAAAGCAGCCTAAGGTTTGATTACTAAAAGAACATAATGTTACACAATTGCACGACAATAATTATAATGGTCCGGAACAGCCAGGGCTATGGCAACTTCCCTTTAAGCTACATGCTTTAGGAAGAGAGAAAACATGGGCTATATCTGAAAAAATGAAATCCTCTCCTGCGTGGGAGAGGGAGAGGTGCCTGTGCTCTGCAGTACAGCCGCCTTTCGCTTGGTCCAACAACACTAAGCACACACACGCCGGCAGCTCGGCTAGCAGAATCAGCAGGGTAAATTGTCAGCTTTCATGATTTTGAAGTGTCTCCCATGCAAACTACCTCGTAATGGAACAACGTTCGCTCTCGGCTAAACTCACAGTCCCACACAATGGGACCACCAGGAGCTACAGCACAACCGAAACCCATAGCAGAGGCTTGGCTTTTTAAAGGCATTTGTTCGGTTGTCTTTCAACAAGCACTAAGCAATTTGTGTTTGTACCCTGCTATTTATTAAAGCTGGTTCAAGACGGAGGATGATTCAATGCTTGCTTCAAATCATTCCCCCTAGAAATGGTCATTTTTACCTATAATGACCATTAGTTCATAATGAAAATAGAGGATTCCCAGTACCGGGAGGGCATAGCTCGAGTCAGAGTAATCCCTCTGAAATATCCCTGTGAGGTGATGAAAGAACAGGAGTTTTTCTAAGAAAAGGGGGGATTCCCAGCACAGTCATCATCTCTCTGCTCCGTGGAAGGCTTTTTCGTCTGCAAGGAGAGGAACGGCTCAGCACAGACAGCAAGACACGGAAATACTCGCTCCCAGCACAACATGACATTGCCTGGAAAACTTGCAGAGGGAGGTCCTGTTACAGAAAATGTTAATATTTTAGTGGATGTCAGAAAGAAAATGCAAGCCATAGTGCTTACAAATGAAGAGTTGCCCAAAACATTTTAGTCCTTCGATTTTATTTTAAAAGGGCTGGGATGCTGAAGAAGGCATGTTGCTGTTTCTAAGGAATGCTACCCGTTCTGCAGAGATATAAATCAAAACTAAAAAGGGGGGTGATGCAATATTTTCAGCCACCCATGGGATTTCTCCCATCAACTTTCCTCAGAGCTCAATAGTCAGAGAGGGAACAGACATGGACAGAGAAATTGGGGACATATTTTATGAGGAAAGGTAAGCACGAGAAGCAAACAGTGGGGAATTAGATGGTCTGAGGTGTGAAAGATGTCTCTGTGAAGCTAAGGACCCCTGTGCTGGGGTCCACTGATCAGCCTGGAGGATGTGACACTCCCAAGTGAGGGGGAATGGCAGGAAATTAAATCCAGAGAGTTTTCTGGCCATGCCACTGTCACCTCCACAGTCAGAGCATGACCAGACCCAGATGCGAGCAGACACCTTGGGATAACATCATGAGTTACCAGTGATGCACAATGGCAGGTAAAAGCAAAACCATACCTCTGACTCGTGAGATTCACAGAGGGCTGGGAGGAAAGAGAGATTATTGTGCTTCAGGTGGAAATATACTTTGTGGAACTTCAGAAAAAGGGGTCTTTCTGTATAAGCACTGCACTCTGCTCGTCTCCCCATTCTCCAGACACCTTAACCCATCTTTTTTGCTTATTTTCATTTGCATCTCAAGGCCAGAGCCAGCCTGATGAAGCCCTCTGCTGCACCACTCACCATATAGCAAATAGGATAACTTCGCAGCCAGCTGTTCCGACTGCTTTACAATCGCTAACAAGATTTCGACCATTCCCTGCTTTACCTCTGTGACGACGTGGCAGGCTCTGCCAAGAGGAAATCTTCAAAGGACTTTGCATAATGTCATAACAAAGTTGCAGCAACCAGCCAGATCTGGACTCAGGATCTCCCTTGGTGAGCTCCGCTGTGCGAGCAGCCCCCAGTTATTCCTCCTCTCTGCTGCTGCCCGGGGAAGACCTTGCAATATCTCATATACAGAAGAGTGCTTGAGAAAACAAGCTGTAGGGTGTTCCAGACCTCCCAGCTCCCGATCCCATGCCTTCCACAAAAATCTGGAATTTCCAGATATGTTGTGAAGCTGCTGCAACATTCTTTTGCAAGACGAGTGCACAAACTCAAATCTGAGGCAGATCAAGGAATCACACTACACAGATGCCTCTTTCCAAACACCTAGTGCTATCGTCCAAGTCTTTTAACTGAGTCCAGCGTCCTCTTGGTGATTACCCAAGGCTTTGTTAGACATGCAAATGAGACACTCATCTAGGATCTTCTTAGATGAGGACTTCGTGATGCGCTGCCTGCCTTACAGTGACAATGAAAGACTTTTTTTTGCTCATACTGGAGACTTGCTGAGTGTGCACAGGAGAGCAAGCGCTCAGAAACCAAGGTTTTGAGGAGCTGACAGCATTCCCAACTGACAGCACACCAGTTCGCCTGTTCAGCGAAACCACCATGAACAGTAGTGAGAAGTAGGCAGGCAGCCAACGGAGATTGCTGTCTCCTGTGCTCGTCTTCACCTTCCTTTCATCCTGCAACCTCACTTACCCTTCTAACCAAAGCTGTAGGCTTCAGGCTGAGGCTGGCTGCCTGTTTATATATTATTACTCTGGCCTCCGAAAAGGGGCTTTGGACACTGGTACAGCACAGAGTAAGAAGGAAAGTGCAGTCACCAGTTCAGAATCAGCATCTAACRCACCCAGTAGTATCCGAAACACCGGATTATCCCAACATTCATACTAAGAACTAGTTTTCCAGCTAGCTGCTGAGAAATGTTGACATTTTGAAACACGTTGCCTGATGGATTATTGCAATCAAGTTATGGGCATGGCACTATTTAGTAGCATTTATTAGGTGCTGCAATTTCAAATAGTTTAAACATTATCAATGAATGAAGCAGGCAGTTATTAGGTAATAACCTGGATCCACTAAATATTCACTCTCTCCCTGTATTATTCATTCCCCATTCACACCAACATTTTGTGATTCCAAAACATTTTGTTAGGATGAAGGTATTCTGCAGCTATAGGAATAGGAAAAGCAGGGCTCAAGAGATGGAAGGGGGATAGTAAGGGAGGAGCAAGAGCTCAGAGTAACTCATGGGYAACTGGCACCTCGAAGGCTGAAACTGCCAGATCCATCCTGAAAGTGAGCTTTTGAAAAACAGCTTCCTGGGATAGGGCCTTTGCATGGGCAAACAGCACTGGAGAATCCACTGACCTGCCAGCAGCCAAGGAGATGCGGCTCTGGCCCAAGGTGATGAGAGAGCCTGAAATCCCAGTTGCTCTGCATGGGCAGCGAGAGCCACACACCCAGCATTATGCAGAGCAGCTCATTTCAGCCCCCAAAGTGGCACAGCCTGGCCAGCACAGTGCTATACCCACACTAATAAACCTTGCTCGATGCAGCTATATTCTGCTCGTTCCAGAGCTAACTTCAGCTCTCCACTGCGCAGCATCAACTTGCTCCAAAAGACCAAGACTTAAATGCCAATACTTATATTTTTAGAGTCCAGGATGGGCTCCCCCATACTGTATTTGAGCATTATTTCCACATGCTGCTGTGTTTTGCTAAGCCATTCTGCTCATTTCCAGGAGGATCCCACAGGGTTAAGGAATTAGCCTGGGGCATGGGAAAGTTGAGCTTCATTCCTTGATCTGCCACAGAAACCCCAAGTGCCACTGGGCATATCACTCAGCGCCTGCACTTGGGTCTCCTAACTGTAAAATAGGGATAGGAACCCTGTGAGGGTGTTGGCAAGAAGATAAAACGTATTACCATCTGGGAGGTGCTGTGATGCTGTGATAAGAGGGGCCTTGCAAGAAACTTAGATAAACAGTTTCAAAACTCTCAGCTTTTTGGTGTGTTCTCTTCTACACTTGACGTACTCTGTGATTTCACACAGCCAGCTTCAGTCTTGTTTGCTCACAGCTTCCTAAGCATTAGAGGTTTTCAGCCCAAATAACAGGTCTTTCCTCAAATTGCAAAAGGTTGTGATCTTTACAATGGCAGTTTCCACCCTACATTTTAAAGGGAGTAAGCAGAAATCTCCATAATGCTTTGAGGCCAGTGGACCTAAGGCTTTACACTTTGAGCATGAGAACATCTGTGTCATTTCCCAATGCTATCTCATTGATCACAACATTGACCCTCGGAGCACACCACCAAGTGAAGCCTTTTCCAGAAATGCTACATCTCTAATGATTGCAAGCTCTGTTTTGCCCATCAGCACTGCAGCAGACTTTATAGGAGCAGAAGGGAGAATTATAGATAAGTCATTCCCCAAAAACCCTAGAAAAAGAAACCCAATCCTGTAAATACTTTCTAGGATCAGTGGTTTAASCTTTCATAGACACTGAAGAACTACGAGATGACATGAAGTCACTGCAGGAAGATGTAAACAACCCATGAAAAAAACATTACATTTCAAAAGATAGGGTACTTCTAAGGCCACAGCATTCTAAACAGAATTATCTGATGCCAGCACTGTTTATTTGGTGTCTGAGGTCTCACATGCAGGGCAGCCACGGCTTATCAGAGAAGAGTTGTCACCCATTTAGAGAGAAGCTTTAAGCTAACAAATTCCTGCACTATGGAGATACCAACCACATGTGAGAATGGGGCTGATCATACTCATTTTCCACTAAGGAAAGCAGTTGCCAGCACCACTACCTCCTTCCTCAGGATTAACGCCAATCAAACAGCACCAGGAACAAATAGGTGAGCCAAGCAGGAGTCCTAACATCAGTATTCCAGTTATCCAATGTGCATATATATACAGCTAAACACTGAATAGATTCAGTAACTTCAAAGCGCCACATTACCTGGCTGAATTAACCCCCACTTCCGTCCTATTAGAGGATGCTTAAGAGAATAAGAAGCTTTCAGTCATGTTCAGCAATACGGTTGTCATGCACACTGGGGTACACTGCACAGAAATCCAGCRAGAAAATGGTGTGAACGATTTTTTCAGTTTCTGAAATGACTTTGCTGATGGGCCAGTGTCATTCTGCAGGTTCATATAACATCAAATACCCTTCYGGCCCTTTGAGAACCTGTGAATTACAGTTAAATAAGCCCTAGTAGCTTGTTCCTTGACATTAACTATGGAATTGTGTTGACATATGAAGAGTCGACTCATGTTGTGTTGCTCAGCATTTACCCTGTGCCAGCCGGGAGCATGCTTGGATAATTCTGTCTAAGTAGTTACAAAACCAGCAGAACTCAGGAGAAAAGGCTCCTGCAAAATTTGGCACCATTCCAGTTCACCAGCTAAATGCTTCCATCTGATATTCAAAACAGGCAGGTGGAAAATTATCCAGAGACACACCATCATGTTCTGCCTGAACAAATGCAAGAGGGACTAAAATACCACTTTGGACAGAAAGTCAATTTAAATCTAAGTGTTTTCCCATCGATCCTCCAGTTTTTCTGGAAGATGCACAGGCTGTTCTGCTGTGGAAGAGACCTGTGTGTCTGAGGGTTTGGAGGGGGGTGTTAATTTATGTTTTCTTCCWCACTCAGTAGGATTCAAAGGGAGTCCAGCCTGTTTCACCATGCCAGCCTGTCATTTTATGCCACCAGGCCTCCAATGCAAATAAAATCACCCAGTGGATTTGTAAGGTCTGCTCACAACAGTGTTATAACTAATTACCCACAAAAGCCATGACGATGCTAAGCAGAGCATGCTCAGAACTTCATCTCACCTGACATCCAAAAAATTAACACACATTACAAACACTGATCCCCAAGGTCAACTCCTCTCGCGATGAGATGGGTTTTGCTCTCACATAACAAGAGACACATCAGATGTAGTTCTTACATGGTATGATCTCCACACTCAACACACTACCGGCCTCACAGGTTGCAAAGAGCCAGCAGCCATGTCAGTGCTTCTGACATTGCAATGTCCATTAGAAAGATGTATTAGGCTTTATTATAAACAAACAGGTCTCGGTACAAGGAGCCGTATTTCAATTACTTAAGTCCTAATGCCAAACTTGGTCTGTTTCAGAAGCAAGATAATACAGCACTCACATAGTACGTTATCCTTGCTTTTCAGTAGCCATAGATAAGTATCATTATGTCACTGTGAAAAAATGCACTCAATTATCCTACGTTGTTATTACTTAATCTGCGTTTCAAAAAAAGCTTTAGACTGAAAAGATGTTAGATAAAGGCTAAGTATTGCAGATAAAGGCATTGCTTCACTGAATATATGCTGTAAAAGCATGAGCTGTGGTTGCACATATTTAAATGAACCAGRTTCCTCTCAGCGCCTTCCCATATTGGCAGAATCACAGCCGCAACAGGCTGCTTGCACAAGAAGGTGGTTGGAGCGCTAAAAGCAAAATGCAGAGGTAGGCTAGGGAAGGAGCCTGCTTCATGTAGGAGAGAGGCTTTGCAAAGACTTCCGTAACGCTTGGCAGTGAATCTCCTCCCCAGTGCATGGAGACTGGGTCCCCGCTAAGGTCTGTCCAGGCAGCACACGTAACCAAGCTGCGTATGGCACGACTGGAGGTGGTGGTCCAGCCTGAGGCTTTCTCAAATGGGAAAAGGAGCTGTATTGAGAGGAGCATGGCCACCAGATTCTCATTCTCTACACAGTCATCGGCGAGAGGTAGCAGGACTCTTACTTTGGATACCCATGTTTGGATTACAGCTGCAACCCCGTGTCAGTGCTGTGTACTTTAATGGTCCCAGAAAATGGGTCTGGCGCTCTGAATTGACGACAAATTGATTGAAACCAGATGTTGTGAAAAATGCCTTTTCCAAGTTCAATGGCACATGAATGATCTTAGCATGCCCCCAGATAATCTGACTTCYGTGCCCCAGTCTGCTTCAATAAACTAATTGGGAGGATAATATTTTGTCTCTGCATTGTGAACTCCTTGGGGAAAGAAGCTCTTTAACTGCATACACAGCCCATGACCTGGTAGGCTCTAAATCTCACTGGATGGTGTGCAAAGTTATAGTGGGACCTCAGCTGAACACCCTGAGCTCATGTTACTGTCTGGATTAGCAAAACTTCAGACTATTAAATCGTCTGTATTCTTCAGGCATTGCTGGGAGTTTGGTTTCCCCACTGAGCTAAGCTCTTTTTTGGCATAGTCAAAAGAAGACAAACAATACACCATAGGTACAAAAGCACAGAAGTAAAAGCAGCATCAAGCTGTTGTTTGGCCAAGCCAGCAGATGCACTATGGCAATATTGGCTTTGTGGGAGAGCAGAGATGGCCAGAGCCTGCATGCTCGGGCCTCATCACTTTGCAGACCTCATCATAACAGATATATTTACACTGGCTCTACCTAATTAACACACCCTGCCAGACCCAACCTTGCACTCATCAGCCTGCACATGCAGAGCAAGACCCCAATTTGGTTGGCTTGTACTTCCCAAGGCAGATAAAAATGACCTCAGAAGCCAAGCTTGATTCATGGACTGCCATTAGACGGTCCCTGGGAGGATGATTGATTGATCCTGTTTACTTTCGGCACTGCAAGGCATTTAACATCAGGTTGGGAGAAACGCAGCTTTGTAGTTGTTATTCTAATGGGCTTCAAGACAGAGCTATTTGTTTAGGAGCATTAGAAGACTTTTCAGACCACTGGCTCCCCGGGCAAGGCTCTGAAAGTCTATCACAGCACATGCAAAGTCACAGCACTAAATATGCTCTGCAGAGTATTTCCAAGAAAACCTGTTCCTGTTATATTTCCCTGTCAAAATTACAAAAAGCCCAACAAATCCTACAGACTTCAGCTCACATTTGTCCCAAAAACTGGGGGAAGAAGCCTGCAACTAAGGTACGGAAGAGAAAAGGTTGAGAGCAGATTCTCCTGGTGACTAATGCAGCCGAGATAAACATCTAGATGCTCGCTAAAACATACAGTATCACACGCAGATTAAAGGCTCCTTCCGAGATTTTGCAAGCAGCCAGTGACTCCTACCCAGCCATCTGCCCAGAAAGGGCCTCCGACTTGTCAACCAATCCATTTCCCGCCAGTGCCACAGGCTGGGTGATACCGATCTCTGCTGTGTTTTGTTATGAGAGCTTTGATGTACGAGTCTCCGCCGCAGCGGCAGCCCCCTTTAGGGAACAAAGCCGTGGTCTAGCCAGGCTCTTCACCAGTTGTCCAGGTATTAGGTTCTTTTTCCCAGCTTCGGGGCAACCCTATCACTAACCTTTTCCTGTGACCTTTTGCAGGGAACCTTCTGCTCGTGGCCATCTGYGTCCTCTCCCCCTTTTCTTTTAAAGCATTCACCTGAGCGTTTGCAGCAAGCAATTACACACACACTGGTTTGCATCAGTCACAAAAGCTGTAAGCCTCCAATTAACCACCTCATGCCTTTTAATGATACAACGCTAAACAAGGAAGAGAATTAGAGGGAACATCCTCAGAAGTGGTTTGCAGCAGGACAGAGCAGTCTTTATTATTGTTTATATTAGGGTAGCACCTAGGAAACTCAGCTAGAGGCTGTGAAAACAAATAGAGAACTTGGGGAATTAATTTAATATGGAGAATTTATAGTCTATAGGACAAGACAGAGTAGGTGGATGAGGTGTAGTGTAATGAGGAGAACACAATGATTTTCTAAGGATCAGAATAACCTACCAGCATCCTTCACTCATCACTGCCAAGTTCCTGTATCCTCCCTCCTCGACACTACTTCAAGAGTGTGAATGCTGGCAGAGGGCTCAATAGCAAAGACGAGTGCTTCTTTGACTCCTAGAAGACCCATGCGGCAAAGCGCAGGGGAACGCGTTGTCTCTGTCTTCAAAAGATAGCTGAAGATACTGCACCTGCTCAGAAGGTTTCAGGCAAAACAGCATTTCAGAGGAATTCACCAATTCAGCAAAATCTCAACAAGGTGAGTCAATTTTGCCCAGGTTCCCATGAAACTTGCACAGGGCTCCAAACATCAGAAACCTGCTGAGTTTCCTGCCTGGTCACCCATCTGGTTCCTCCACCGTTCAGGTTTCCAGGGCCCTGGGGCTGCCTGCTGCCAAATAGGCTGCTTCGCAAGAGGGGATTTCACTGCTCCCACACTTCTCAGTTTGGGGTGTCCCAGATGTTAGACCGTCTCAGGGAGGAAACACAAGAGCATCCACAGATGGAGAGCCCATGAAACTGAGCTGAGAGGCTCAGYGCTCCTGAGATCAGCTCTTGAGACAACCCACAGTGCAAGCTGGTGCACTATTTCCTTTTGCAGAATTTCTACCTGGCTTTTGCTCCACTTTGGAGGAAATTCAGCCTAATTTCATCAAAACTAAACTTCTTCCCAAAACAGAATCAGCTTTTTAAWTCCGTTCCTAGCAGACACCCTCACAGGGCAGCTGTAGCCATTTCCCTCCCAACAGCAGCCTCTGCACATCAGTCCTGTTTCAGCTGCTCTCAGGTCAGAGGCAGAGAGCTGTATATCCTGTACAGCCCACCAGAAACACTGCGGGGATATACACATCATGCAAATCTAAATTGCCTGGTCTGGAAGGCAGATGATCCAAACTATCTTACAGTGCCATGAGCTCCCCAAGGGAGGAGAACGAGGTAAAATCTGTAATTTATCCATCAGCTTCTAATGGAAATGATTGATCTGCCTGAGGACTACACACCTGATATTGCAAGTGACTACAGCGTCGTGGGCTGACCCCAGGGCTCAGACCAGTTCATCGGACTCACAAAGGAAATGGGGGAAAAGGAAGAGTTTCATTTAGAAAAATCACTGCCTAAATGAAATTTGCTAGAAAATATGGGGGAAAGAGGACAGATTTTGGAAACAAAAGGGCCTGAAGGATGCTTAAAGTATATGAGAGGTTTCTTGTTCTGCTTCATGTAACACTGGACATTTCTCACTGCTCATGCACCAAGAGATAGCAGCAGCAGCTGCTGTGCACAGACACCTTTGCTTACCCTGTTCAGTCACCAATAGGCTCCACTGGGAGCCTAATTTTATCTACGCTATGAGAAACATGTTTCCAGAAGTCTGTGTTGTTCCCAAAGACATACCTGCAACGTGTCGAGCAAGCGCCGAGGCTCCTCCCTGGGACGCGGCCAGGCGTGCTGTGAAAGCTGAGAGCTCCTGAGCACGCTGTGGGGAAGTTCTCCTGGGAAACATCTGTGGGAGACACTGACACCAGCTGTAGGGTTATGTGGGGCTTGAGCAACAAACCATTTGTCAAGACCTGCTTATTAGGATGTTTACTCACAAAATTGGCCTTTTCATCAGTGCACCATAAGTGGTTTCTGAAAGCAGCCCTGACCACCAAGAAAACGGTCTCACAGAATCAATCAACAGGAACAAGAGTGGAAGCAGCAGCCAGAGGAATCAGTTTCTAGGACCAGCTACTTTTTCCCCAGCTTCACAGCTCCCATTTGTCCATTTTCCTAACCCCGYTAATTGTAGATCTGTAAATTATTTGGGGTTTTAGATTAATATCAATGAGGATCCTTTGGCAGGACAAAGGGCCTTTTGTTTTCTTCCCCCATGCAAAAGCATTGACTGTGCCAGACAGTAGGTATGGTGATTTATTATTTTCACTTCTTTTGCTGTCTTTCCTGTCCGTATCCTGATGGTTGTGCTGAGGAGTTAATAAAGAGGAGAAACACACCAGAAAGAAAACCCAGCTCTACATTTACCTTTTCTTCCGAATACGAAACTCATTGCTTATTTTATATTTTTGTAATGGATCCACAAAGTTCACTTAGACCAAAGACATAAGTGGTCTGCTCTGAAGTCATGAGGAACACCCCCACAGCTGGATGACTTCAGATAAGAGTCAACAGGACAGAGGACGAAAGTTAAACAATCCCGTTTTAGTGGCAAAGAGGAGGGAAGGGAGGAAGGCTCAGAGCACCCACATGACTATGTACACGAGCCCAAGCAACCTACCCAGGGTGACGGTGGGCATCTGTAACAGGCCCAGGGGAAGACGCATGCTCTGAATCAAAAGTCAATGACTCAGCAATAAAAGCCTCTCTCAGGGCTAAGACCATCCTTCAACGGCAGCAAGTCTTACCGTAGATCAACACAGGAAAAAGATAGCAGTGGGGACCACAGCAGAGATCACTATCTCATGGCAGAACTAAAGGCAAGGAAGGGGAGGGAAAAGAAAGGGAGCTTAACATTTAACAGTAATAATAAACATTTCTGAGCGTGCTTCCTCCTCTCCCTGCAGGAGCATCTTCACCCTAAGCACTGATGGGCTTCAGGTGGGATGAGTCAGATCCAAACCTCCCAGTCCTGATATCCCTGTTGGAAAAATACCTTGAGGTAGCGGTGGATTGTGCAGATACAAGGTTGCTTTGGGGTGTCCTGCACAGTGTTGAAGGGAGCGGTGTGTTGATTCGATGTGTTGTTCCATACAAGCCTCTCAGAAGACACCTGCAAAAAACAGATATGTTGCAGGTGAGAAGGGGATAGTTTCCCTTCCTTCCGAGCAACTGAACATCAAGGAAAACACTATCGTGCGGTTTTTGACAGGAGAAACAAGCCAGAACTTCAGTTTCATTCAGCGCTTGTGCTTTAATGCCAAGCCACAATTTATTTCATTAAGAAGAAGAAAAAAACAGTAAAGGAAACACTTACCAGGATGAACATGCTGTCTGCTGTGGCCTGGAGGCATGAAGGTGGCTTAAGCAATAGCAGAGATCGGGATATCCAGGTTAATAGCCAACACTGCCCTTGACCTCATTGGCCACCAGGTGAGATGGCTGCTCGCATGACGCAGTCAGGCGCTGCTCCTGTGGTTGGTGCTATGGCCTTTGCAAGCTGCTCCGACAGGATTTACAGACTGCTCTCTTATCAAACCTGATGGATTTCCTCTCCCACTCCTTTCCCAGCCCTTGCCCTGCACTGAGAGATACAGAGCATGACGCAGCATTGAGGACTGACCTTACGTCTAGAAAGAAAAGGCCATCACCGTGATTTTGCCTTCCAAGTCTCTGGATTTTTAGCAAACTCCTACTCTTTCCTGAGTTCACCTTCCCCGGAGAAGAGCAACTTCAGGAAATCATGTCAGTCAGGAGTCCAGGAAACAAAATTGTAATGCGATATAGGTCTAACCCGCAGAAACGCTGGGAATGTCTCCTTTTACAGTGGGCCCTTCCAAAAGGAAACCAACCCACTGTAAATAATGTGTCTGGGAAGAGAAGACAAACTTTTAACCCTTCCCTTGCCTCTACTGTTTGCTCAGACTGCAGCTTTCCTTGAAGCCAGGCAAAGTCATCCTCTCTACGCTTCCTAGCTCTGTTCTCCAGCTCTGGGTAGCCCAGAGATCCCACTGTTTTGCTAATCCCGCTGCCTGAAACTGGGATTCAAGTAAGATTAGCCGGACACATGAACGGGTGGTGCTCCAGGCCCTACAGGTTTGGTGTCTGCGCCTGGCCCTCCCTGCCTGCATCATTCTCCCAGCTCCACCTGGACATCCAAGGGAAGAGAGCAAATGTAGAAAGGGTCATTCTGGCTCCTCCTGAGTGCCATTCCCAGGGCTTACACAAAGTCCTGCTATTAATACAGAGCACAAGCACATTCACTCTTACATATCTCTAGGTGTTAGCTCAGTGTCCTCAAATACAACAAATAACGAATGCATCTCTTCCTTTAAAAGCACTTCTTTCTATTACTGCTTAAAGCATGGACTCAAGATACTGCTTCTCCCAAATTCAGATTAACAGTTTGAATCAAGTTTCACCATATAGGGTCTGGCTCTTAAGGGAGAGCAGGGAGTCCTTCCAACATTAGCCAAGAGAAGTCACTGGGACAGCTTGTACAGACATAGGACGCTTGCAAAGAAAAACTTAGAGACCTCGATCCACCAGCATTCCTGAGCATGTGCTTAATTCACCCCAACCACGAAGTACCCAAAGCATGCGCTGAAATGCTTCGCTGAGTAAGAATGGGCTTAATCACATGCTTAAACACTTAATGCTTGAGTACTTCAGAGATTAAGATTGATTAGGTCCTTCTCCCTGTACCTCATGCTTCCCCTCCTCCTCATGAAAATCTCATTTCTGAAGACACGAGGCTCACAGAGTGCAAGGAGACACAGGGAACATATTCTTCAACACGTTGCAAGTTTTCCAGCTTCCTGACCTTGACCACAGAAGACTTGAACCTTTTTTGGGCGAAAACACTTAATTTGCTTACAAAGCCATTACATCATGAGGTCAGAGTCCAAATCATATAGATTTTCCTTCGGTATTGCCATGAAAATCTTAGTTCCCAGGACTTTCAACTCCAACTCCTTTAAAAAGAACAAAAGCCAAATTTTCAGAGCTTGGCTCAGTGAAATCAAGTTATTAATGTTAATATACTTTATTGATCTTAGAGGAATACAGCATGGAAACAAAGGCCATTAATTGAGAGAGAGGCTCTGTTTACATTAACAAGTCATTCAGCACAAAAGGAGCGGATCCAAACTGAGGTCCCCACAAGTACAATATACGCAGTTCAAGTGTTTACTTCAGCCTAGATTTAGTCTGGTCCCCAATGTCATTTGGACCAAACTTGTCCACATTTTTTGACTTGAAACTATTCTAGGGAGACATCACTGGTTCAGACCCCCATGTCCCTGTCCAGGTAGAAGCACATTTGCAGTGCCCCTGGAGTGGACCGTCTGGGTTAGCGTTCCAAAGGCGTCTAACTAGCGTGCACCAAAACTGCTCTGCTGTCCAAACCAACACGCAGTAAGTGGAGATGACCACGGGATTCGCTTCCAGACTGCTCTGTTGCTCCAAACAAAAGCACGAATGTAGACAGAGTCAGAGGGAGAGAAAAACTCTCCAAGGACAGCGAAGTCCCAAGGCAGGGTGCAGTAGATGCCCAGCGCTCTGTCACTAGGATGGTTCATTTTGGTCATCAACTTTTCCTACAGTTTAGAAGCAACTGTAGGATGTAAAATTGCTGCCCAACAGTAACTCCCACAGTGGCTACTATATGAACTATGTCCATAACAGTGTTTGCATTACAGGGGGACRATGTTCACCATAACAGAAGACTTCAGCACAGACTGCCCGTGTGAAAGGGTGGATGAAATTATTCTGCCGTAGGACAAGAACGACCAGAAACACATGTCCATAGTTTGAATAAATGCATGCTACCATCAGCCAAGCGTGCAAAGTGAACTTCTTTGCAAAGCAATGCAAAACTCATCTTCAGCAGCAGTTAGGAGGACAAAAGACTAATAAAGAGTGAGGAAATTCAATTGCATAGACAACTCCCATCAGCTACACCAAGATCATAGGAATACAGGAAATGGTCTGCTGGGCCAGCAGGATGGTGCTTCTCCTCCAGCTAACGGTGCTTCAGCAGTTGCAGGAAAAGACAATCTTTAGGGGGACCACGCAAGCCTGGCCACTATTTGCAGTCCATTCACCTCACACTCCTCCTAGCATCCACAGTCATTGACTGGGGATGGTAGAGCACATATCCTTCCCTACCTTCTCTAACCCCTTCGAACTTGCTGATATGATATCTGCCTCGCTGTTTCCTGTGGCAGTAAATTCCCTGCTGTGTAAAAAAGCACATTCTATTATCCCTTTTAAATGGATCTCCCACTTGTTTCCATATGTCTCTCCTCATTCCAGCATTGTGGGTTTTTTTTAAACCCCAGAGCAATTGTTTCTCACCACAGTGCTCCATCTACAATGTTTAGTTAGAGAAAGAAACATCATGCCATGCAAGGAGCCTCAACACAATTCCTTGGAGGTTCAGAGAAATTCAGGAGAAAAGCAAGTTTGAAAGCTAGACCTGGGGTTTATGAATTGTCTCCATTGGTTTGCAGTCTCTGTATCCTCTCTGCACTGTGCACAGGACATTGCAAAGAGTTGAGAATGGTTCAGTTTTTTGTACTAGCAGCTCAGTTGTATGTGTTATTGTTGGCTACTCCAAAGGTACATACTAGATGCAGAAGTTAGCTATTAAATATATCTTTAGCCGTTTCAGCTTCCTCAAAATGTTCATGTCCTTGTTCCCTCCTGTGAGAAAAATCACATGCTGAGGGAGAGCCGTGCCCAGTGCAGTGAGTCATCTGCGAGTGGCCATCACAGCTAATAAAAGCCTTTGCTGCCCTTTGTGGCAGAAAGGGATGCAGGTCCCTCGGGGATGGCTTTGCTGGCTGCCACCTGAGGAGAACCTGACCTTTCTCAGAGCCAACAGAGAGATTTGGGATTAGTGAAGGCACAGGACTCTGTTGTGGGGAATCTGACATCAGTCCTTATCCAGGATGAACCCCAAGCCAGAAGAAAACTAGAAAACTTCTAAGGGATGGACAGATTCCTTCTGAAGCCCCAGGACAGGGAAAGCTGCAAAGAGCTGGGACCTACAGGCTCTCTGCAAGCAGGGGTTGTGCTATGGAAGGCCAAAAACAGACCTGGGGGACAGGAGCTTATCACTTGTCCCAGTAAGGCTCTTGCAGGACTTGGCCAGATGGTTAAAGCACCTCAGCAACTGGCAGTACTGATAGTGGCCTTGATCATTTAAAAAGTACTGGAAGAAATGAGGCAGAGTCCCTCAGACGACTCCGTTTAGCCTAGTCCAACTCGCTGAGCTAGGCATTAGACTGAAACACCTCCTCTTTCAGCCTCTCCCGGAAATACAGATGAATCGGGATCAGACCGCTCCATTTATGGGGCTCTCCATTGCCACCTTCCTTCAGACCCAGCTGTCCAAATCCTTGCACCACATCGAATTTCTCACAACAAGCGTGATATCCACAACAGGGGCCCCACACAGTTGGGATGTCTAGGCACAATGCCAGGGCTTCTCTCTGACCCCACACACACCAGACACAGCTTGCTTCGTGATCCGCTGACCCACAGCTGGTGGCTGGGGTTAGGGAGGAGAAGACAGACCCAAAAAGCCTGCTGGAAGGCAGACAGCCCAGTGACACTCTCATTCCCTTTCAAATAACAGCACCTCATAGTGCGCGCGATGCCGATTCCTGCACTGGGAAAGATGGTACTTTAGAGATGTACAGTGACACTATATAACCTGAATCGCAAGGAATCCAGCTAAAGGGGTCTCTGCTCTTGTTCTTTATGTTAAGCATATGCTTCTGTACTTTCCTGCCCTGTTATATGTGGAGCACGGGGGTAGCTAATCCCAAACCTCCCCGCCACAACCTGCCCCCACCTTGAAATAGGCCCCAGTGCAATGAAGAGAAATGTTCCCGCTTCAAACTTTCAAAGACTACCATAAACACTGGGGATAATTAAAACGCGAACATTATGAAAAATACACTGGCAAGGACTCAAGGCTGTGGAGCTGGAAAGCCAGGTAGCTTAAAGAAGTGCCAGATATTTAACTGGTCTCCAAGATTAGCAGATGTTTTTCAACCTAACATTGCAAAAACTTACTGAGATGTGTTTCCTAAATCAGAACCAGAGAAGAGAATGTGTGCTGTGTATTGGGACCATATCAAGTACTTTTCCAGCACTGTAAGATCTTTTATTTAAAAAAAAAAGAAGGGGAAGGGGAGATGTAGGGAGAAAAAAATAGGCTTGTTTAAAGGATTCTGGATGCTTACCTAAATTGTGTAAGAAAAGGAAAATTCCTTCCCCACACTGAAAAGACTCGGATGCAATTAAGATGGAGATAGCATCAGCCCATTTCCCTGTCTGGTATTAAGCTATTTAACGGGAGCACTGCAGAATACAGTGGTTGCAGCTGATACAGTCTTAGCGATATTTAGGTGGTTATTTTCTTTTTTTTTTTAAACTCAATCATCTCAAAAGAAACTATTCAGCAGCTCACTTTTGAAAACCAGCCTCCCTCACCTGGTATGAGACAATCCGCTATAGCACTGCAATTAAAAACTCATCATCCCAAAGCCACTGGTCGGTTCGTCTTCCCACCAGCGGCTCCTCTACAGCCAGAGAGACAGAGTGCACGTCTGAAGATCCTCTCTGCTACACCTTTGAGGAGATTTACAGGGATTTGCACGTGTTTTTCTCGCTCAAAGAGAGATTATGTGGCATGATTAAGAGATATTCTAGGAAAGAAACTACCGGCTTCGACAAGCTTCTTGACATTCCCTTTGTTTGATATAACACACATCAGTTATTAACAGGAATGTATTAAGCTGCTGCTTAGCCGCAGTAATGCCATGTTTAATAACAAACATTTCTTCTCTCCCCTCTCTGCAGTGGCAGCCATTGTCCAGTAATTTCTGGACAAATTATTCTATATCAATGTATAAAATTTTTATACATACAAATATATACACAATCTGCCCTTCCATGTGTAAAGCAATGGGAGAGTCGAGACCAGCTAAGGTGAGTTACAGCTTTTCCTGTATCATGGGAGATGGAAATGCAAGGACTTTCAGGGTCACTGAATCCAGAACTTTGTGACCATACTGTGAGACCCCTTACAGAAACCAACATTCCTCTATTAAAAAAAGGAAAAAAAAAATATCAGAGACACATTTTATAGGTAGGGATCCACAACACTGCAGATTAAAAAACAAAATCTGTCACTTAGAAAAAGTGTTACCACTGTCTCAGAAGCTGCTCCCAGAGACATTTAATTCTGCGTGGACTTCTTCCTACATTTGCAATGCAAGGAAACCCGAGAAAAAAACCTGCTCTGCCTTTCAGGTGGGTGACAGTAGGAAGGACACAGAGGAACCACAAAGGAAGGTGTCTGCTCAGCAGATCTTGCTATGGAACAGACAAGCTGCACACATATCCTTCAAATTCGTACCAGTCACAGCATCCATGCCAGTTGCATGTCCACCGCTTCACGGATGCCAGAGCAGAAGATGAACCTGCAGAAACCAGCCCATCCTCTGGGCCTGCTCCATCAGACATGCATGCACCATGAACCTCCAGCCTTCCCACCAGGCAGGTTCAAAGCTGTTGCTGCAAAGGGAAGCAGTGCTGCCTACGGTTAGCTCCTTTCTCCTTTGCTGGCAGAGACTCACCTCCAGTCCTACGGGAAGAAAGAAACTGAGAGAGAGACCGGTGGGTGACACAATTGTCACTTCTTTCCTTAACCTTGTCAGGGTTGTGATAGTCAGCTACCATACCTAAAGAGGGCACCAGGGACAGCAAGTCTATGCTCTCCTCCACCCAGCCCAGCTCCCAGAGCACACAGCTCTTGGGGATTCATTTACTGGACATTTCAGAGGGACACCTGTTGCGTTACACAGATCGATTTGGTTACAGAAACTTACCATCTGCCCCTGTGTTGTACCAACCAAAGTCTGCAAGCACCCTGACAGGCAGGAGGATTAATATTACATTTCCATCTGCTCCGCGACAGGAGCTGCCCATAAGCAACAACCCAAAGATGCCTCTGAGCTCCTAAATCCCACCTTGCCCTTAAAAAAATGCACGTTATGGGAAGAACAAGAAGAGCCACGGCAATCCAGTTCYCTCAAAGCACAAGTCGCATCCACAGCAACATTTAAAACTCACTCCGTTTCCTGCATGCCTAAATGCAGGGAACATTAACAGGTCACATCAGAGAGACATCTAAGTGGTGACAATGCCAATATAAAACCATTCACTGGGTCTGCACCAATGTAACAAACTTTAAAAAAGTATTAAAACAGACTGTTTATTACAGCATATGATGTGTTATATTAATTTACACAATGATATATATATAAAAACAGCCATTGATGATGTACAGTAAATTGGACATCAACAGGAATATTAAAACTACTGATACTCATGCACGTGACATGCATATGTTTTTTTTTCTTTTTCAAAAGCAGTTTTACACAATATACTGAAGTTACTAAGCCTTGGTCAGCTGCTCCAACAGTTTACTCTGAACACCACTGCCGTCCGCAGCGGGACTCCCAGGAGATCAGAGCAGAGTGCACTCCAGAGAAGGCGACTTAACCTTGGAGACAGATTGAACAGGAGCCCTTTCCTGGTGGGGGAAGGCTGGGGGAGGACATGGGTGAGTTTCAAGAAGAGAATCAACAAGAAAAGAAAAAAAAACCAGGCCAGACTACCAGGAGGAAGAAGTTCAAGATGTGGCAACAGGAGCAGCAGAAAGGGACAAGCAAAAACATGAAGACCACCCGCACTCCCTCCCCCTTATCCCCTAAAAACTTATGACCTTAAGCTGTCGATATCCTGTATAAGACCCAGAACTGGAAAAACTAGGCAAGGAAGATCCACTCCCAGAAACATTAGCCTTTTTTCAAAGCCTTCTGATACCATGCACGGGAGGCTGTTCACCACTGAAATGGCAGTGTTATGTTGGTTTTTTTCAAACGAGTATAATGGTCTTTTATTTCCACGTAAAAGGCACTAGTATCCACCCAAGTTCTGAAGACAAGTGACATAATTTACCTTAAGTTTTAAATATTTGTATAAAAAAAAAAAAAATCTGTGGAAATATGTACACAAAAGCACCTTGCTTCCGAAAGCAGAAGCAGATACATTCCACCAAGTCACCTCACTAGACGGTCGTCATGAGCTTCAGGGAGCCCGACCGAAAGCGGAGGATTTTCTTCTTGAGGTTATGGGAGGCTTTGATTTTGACAAAGGCCTTCGCCGCATTTTCATGCAGCTCCGGCGCCGTGACCGTTTGGATGGGGAGCGTCTGGACAAACTGAGACCAAATAAGGCCCCCGCTCTCATCAGAGTCGCTGGTGGTCGTGCTCTCCCCCACGAACTCCACTTCACTCAGGCTCGACTCACTGTCTCCAAAGCAGTTCGTCGTGTAGTTGCTCTGCTCATCCTCGCTCGTGTCCACCACGGTGGAGTGGAACAAGGACTCGCACTCCGCCGAGTACTCCGAGTCGCTGGCCACGTACGCGTACGGGCTGACGTAGGGCAGCGGGACTTGCGAGTAGACCCCTACACCTTCCCGCCGGTTCCTCCTCGCCCTCCGTAGGGCCTCCTCGTAGGAAATCTCCGCCGATGACTTCCACCGGCGGTAGTCGGCCCGCTTGTGTTTAGGCTTGGCCACCACAACCTCTCGGCCATGCCCATGGGATCGGATGGTGGATTTGTGCAGGCCAGCCTGCCGACTCTGGAGGCCCGACTCCGGCTGCAAGCCGCTGCCTCTCTTCCCCCGCGAGGAGGGTTTTTTCAGTTTCTTATTTGTATCCAACTCATCAGGAAAGCGGCACTTCTTGCCAACCGGCTTGGTTTTCTCCCGCAAAGTCTGCGAACTGTTTTCCAGCCCATTGGCAAGGTGGGGCCTGTGTTTCAGCGCAGAGCTTTTCAAAATCTTGACGTTTCGGGTGCCTTTGTGAAGCTTCACGCTTTGCTGCTGGGCCGGTATGTACTGGGCGTTCACCAGCAACCCATCATCCAGGCTCTGGGAGGAAGACCCCTCGCTTTTGAAATCCAGCGCGGGCCTCTCCTCGATGGCAGGCGACGAAGAGCGAGCCGCCTGCAAGCTGCTCTTCAGCAGGATTTTTTTGGGAGGCTGGCTGACCCTGTTCTCCGGCTGCAGCACCACGGTCTTCCCCGGGCTCTCTTTGGGAGACGCAGCAAAGAGCTGGCCGTTCTCCTTGGGGACGTCCCCCGCAGCGACCACTGCGTTGCGGTTGAGCTCTGGAGGTGCCGGTTTGACGCCCCGCAGCAGCTGCTTGCTCTGAAGTTCGCTCGCCGCGCCAGCCGGGAAAGCCACCGGCAAAGGTGCCTTCCTACTCTCCAGCTGCTCGCCAGCCGGCTCCCTCGGCCTCTGCTTTAACGGGGAGGGTGCCACATGGTCCAGAGCGGTGGTCCCACCAGAAGGCAAGCATGCTTGCTTGGAGCTCTTCAGGTTCACGACGTTACCGTGAGCCACCACCCCTGCAGGCTGCCTGACGCACATGCTTCCATGCCTCAAGATCCCTTTGGTGGGATCAGCGTTGAGACTCGTCCTCGGTTTGTTAGTCCTTACCGCGTGAGTCTTTTTCTGAACCAGGCTTAAGATGTAACCATCTATCCTCTTGCTGGTGGAAGGGCACGGCGCCGGCCAGGAGCCTTGTGGGAGAAAGGCGTTGGCGGATTTTCCTGAGTCTGTTTCAGATCCAGCACAAACGTCGCTAATATCACAACCAAGCCTCTCCTCTTCTCGCTGGGGATGTTCAGTCACGGGGAGAAGAAACATGGGACTCTGCACAGCTACCGCATGGAGTGGGCTGGGGTACCGGTAGACGTCGTTCCCGTTTTTAGACACCAGATCGCACTGGTACTTTGGATGTACATCTGCAACGACATCGAGGGAATTTGAGTGCGGTGTGGACAAAGAGCGACAGACAGAGCCTGCAGTCTGGTCCTCATGCTGGCCTTCCTTATTATAGTCCATCCAGCCTATGAGATCTGAAAGGCATTTTAGAAGAGTTTAGAGAGCCTGCCAGGGACAGTTCTGCTATGTTTTTCACGTGCCATCAAGGACTCCGGTCCCATCTACACATACGATGCAAAGTTTATAGAACAGCAGCGCTGTTCAAACAGTAGAAACCTTGCAAACAGGGATGCCTTTTAAGCGATATAAAAGCAGCACTATTCTTCTGCGGGTCTCTTTGTAACTGCATCTATGTAGGATTTGCCCCAATATGACTACATGGTTAAAAAAATAAAAGTCACAGCCCTAATGAGAACATCTACTTTAGTTTCAAACCTGTGCCTAGGTTGCTAAGAGCTTCCTATTTTACTTCCAAGCCACCCAGAAGTCTGTAAGGGTCTCTTCTGTTTACATGCTACACAGGCACCTCTAAAACTCACTGCGGGCCTCAGCACATAGGAATTTTATATTTTATTTTGCTAAATCCAAAGGGAAACATAAAAAATATAGACAAGAGTCCAATGAATTCTTTTAGCTTATTGACAAATTTCACTTCCAGATTTTTTCAAGTGTATCTTGGGTCAAAAAAAAATCCAGATTTAATTTTGTTGTTGTTATTATTATTGTTACCACTATTATTATCATCATAATTATTTTATAATTATAATAATGCTAATAATAATAACATATGCTCCTTTTGAGCAATAAAGTGTTAAAGAATGGGAAACAGGCTCATCTTTCCACACAAGTACAAGGAGTGCAGGTCAATCCAGCTGACATCCTAGCCTTGGCTCTGCAAAGAGAGTTCTGTAAGAGAAATCCAGTGCGTTTCAGGATGCATGAGTCAGATTTAATGGCTAAGGCACTTACTTGGGAGGTAAGTGACCTTAGAAGCAGGGCTTCAATCCAYGCAGCTAAGATTATTATTTTCTTAAGCTTATGTTGCCCTTGTCTTCTTGGGTAGGGGTACAATCTAAATGATCCTTCTAGATCGCTGTCAGTCCTGTTTTTTACCCTTGGGCTAGAAACTTCAGCCAGGGTACTCAAATTTGAATGCTCAGTGCTCATCACTTATCTAAGGCTTATTTCAAAAGAGGTCTCACAGACGTTGATGAAATTAGCTGATAGAGATGATGTTCTTGTGTGAGCAGGAGAGGAAGAACAGGGAAGTTAGGAGCGTGAACTTCCTCCAGATCACCTCACAGTTTTCCCACATTTCCTAAATTCTATGTTGGAGTTGACAAAAACACTTCTTTGAAACATGCCAGTTTGTGAAATTTCATCTCTAAAAGTGAGACAGTATGAATAATGAGAGTTTTAGGCTTTCGTGATGTATACAGAAAAAAACAGCAATGCAATCTGCTGGAAATCCTTGTGTATGTTTTTCTGTTTATGTATGGCTGATGAAGATCACATATACCTTAAATCAGGGAACATTAAATTACCTCAAGCTGCTCAAAGGATAACTTAGAGGACTTCTCAGCATCTCAGAATGAACGTATCCCAGGCTGTATTTTCCCACTTTAAAGTTAGAAGAACTTGAATTATTTTTGTCTTTGATTCACAAAAAAATCACTGTAAGTTAACCRTAAAGAGCAGAATGGAAATTGGAAATACTGTGGTTAGGAGCATCCTCCACAACCCAGAATGAACTAAGGCTTTTGAATGAGTATGGCTGCAACCAATAACGCTTGATCACAAAAGTCCTACTGAAGTGTCCTTTCTGGACAACAGACAGAGGCCACCCTCCTGTTTAACCATCCCACACATTGAGGCTTGCATCTTCAGCCTAGTGTCCAAGGAAAGTCAACAGCTCTCTGCCAAAGAGACAAAATACTTTTTCCCTCGTCATGATGTCTATTTGTCTGTACTATATAAATGCAGGACACGCCTCAGCATGGTCACCTAGGGGCTGAGGACCATCAGAACTGACACAATGCCTGCTACAAACAGACTGACGTGCACCCTGACCTCCTAAAACCTGTAGCTAGCTCCTTGCTCTGTCACTTTAATGAGGACATGGCTGTTGAGGTATCTTTCATTATTGCTATTTAGTAAAAATGCTTTTCTAAAGGAAGCCATGAGAAATTAGCCGACTAACGTGTTTATGTGTATAGGTACCACTGCCCTCTACTGGGAAGAGCAGCTGTCATATTTTCACATGTTCTTTTCATGTGTTTGGAGTGACATATGCACATGTACGGCTGGACTCGTGGAGGGCAAACGGTCCTGCCTCATGACCCATGTACGTGATAGGCACTGGAATCTTTTCAGAGCACAATACATCAAATGAAAGGAAGAAGGGTTAATCCAACCCAGGTACTCCTGAGGCAGTATTTCCAAAGCCAAAGCCACCTCCTGGAGTATGATGTATTCGACCTGCTTTTACTATACCTGCAGATTTAGGGCGTCCATCTGAGATATTCAGTGTTGCCTCCAAAGGGCTGCAAAAGCAAGTGCTAGAATGGCAACTGGATAAACACTCACTGAAGACAGAGTTAGATGAATTGGAGAGCGATCCAGAAGCTCCATCACTCAGCTCATAAAACCCTATAAAAATAAGAGTTTGGATTTATATTAGTTATGTCTACACAAAGTTACCATTTGTGTCCCTAGAAAGGCAGTCAAGCTCATGTTTATGTTGGCTTACTCTGTTGCAATTAGTTATGGGATCTCATTCAGTCACCCAAAAAACAGTGCACAGTTTAGTAATATCCATATTGCTATGAAGGATTCCGTTTAAAAGTAAAGCACTTAAAAGTAAAAAAGCAGAACTTTATCTAGCATATGAAATGTTGAACTTTTTTTTTAACCTTTACAGGGGTTGGGGTTTTACCCTTTACAGGGCTTTTCAGATTTTAGCAAGAAGGATCCAGGCTGTGTTTGACAGCCCACTCATTTAATAGTGTATTATACTTCCAAGACAGACTACAAAATTTTTACCAAGCGTTGGGTCCAATGCTATCCCTTATTTTCCTCAAATTTCTGGAGATAAATACAGTATTTGTGGATGACATGAAAGAAGGAAAATGGTAAATAATGTGCAGACACAGAAAATTTAATTTCCTGGTAAATTGGGACTACTCAAGAAAAATATGACATACCATAATCAAAATTTAAATTGTACATTTAGGAATAAGGAATCCAGGGCATGTCTACACAATGGGGATGCATCCTGGAAAACAATAATCCTGAAAAGGACTTAGTCAGCATGGAAAAGCAGCTCAATCAAGCTTAATGATATGGCAAAAAAAGCTAATGAGATTGTTGGATGTACAAAGAGACTAATGAATAGCAGTAGGGAAATGACTTCAGCAGCCTAYACAGCACTGGTAAGAAAGACATTGGAACGGTGTGCCTAGTCCTTTCCTTGAATCTAGCATGCTTAAAACAAAGCTAAAAAATTGGAAAGGAGCCATAAAGCTATTTAAAAGCTTGGAAAAATGCCTTAAAACAAATGACTTAATGAACTTGACCTGTTTAGCTCATCAAAAAAAGTCAGGAATTACACTGTATAGCACCTCCAAGAGGAGAAAAAGCTGAGTACTAGAAAAGACCTTACTCTATGGGAGAAAAGCATATAAAAAAATCAGTGCTGGAACAACTCAAATTCAGATTAGAAATTAGCAATGGTTTTAACAGTCGCAAGCTGGTGGATTCTCCACTTTTTAGTGTCTTCACAACAAGTCTAGATGCCTCTAGGAAAGGTTCCCCATAGTTAAATACCACTTACTAGCTTCAACACAGCTAGAATGGGATGAAATTCAATATATGTGGGATCAAATTGTTTGATTCAATGTCCCCTTCTGGCGGTAAGATCAATTTTGACATCTTCCTCCTGCTGGTGGTGCTTCCTTTCACCATTTTTCCTGCAGCCTCCTTCCTAATATGCAGGAGAATTAGAGCTTTTTGAACTAATTTGTGGGTGGCCTTGAAAAAAACAATGGCCCAAACACTAAAAATCTAATTAAGCTTGAAATGCTCCTCTAAATATGTTGTCTACAAACAGCAACCTTTCCAGTGGTAGGTGAACTTTGCTAGTAGGTATTAATTATCAGAGTGTGAACATGCTATAGACATTTACTGTTGTAGTAAACTACAGCCAGTTTAATTCCAGGGACCAAGGGAGGCTCCATTTTGCTGAATATTGGCCTTACCTGAACTTGGACGACTGTCTGTCTCAAGGTGTTCATCTGTCGTTTTTTCCACGTCCAGGCGGAGATCACTTATTTGCTTATCTAGCTCTTGTAACTGATTTAGTAGGCCGGCGTCCCTCCTCCTCAAGCAGTTCTGGAAAACAAGAACACAACATCAGCTCTTTCAGTGGGGCAGACATGAAGGGGCTCCAAAGACAATCAGCCTTCTCCATCTKAGCATCGTGGAAATACCTTGTCGATATTCTTTTATAAAAAATCAAAACAGAACAAAGCCCTGAAATTCTAGATAGATATTCTGGATAAATACTTAACTGAAGAATTAGGCAGGCACTTCATTCCAGCCTCTTCCAGGCAGTTCTACATAAGGAGCACGCCCCACAATTTAGGAAGACCAACACACTGTGTTGGCAAAGCACTCCTTTGCAGGACCACAGCTGTGACAACAAAGCTGTATGGTATGACGTGGTCAAACCAGACCTGTGCACATGAAACGGGCTACTTCGGTGAAAGGACAGCTTTGCCAGCGTAATAGGGGACGTTCACCACCACAGCGATGTTAGTCAAAGATCACATCTGTTCACACAATGGGACGAAACAGCTCTGCCAACGAGTGCCTGTAGTGTGGGAACCGCCTTGTTCGGCGGCACATTATGAGCTTATAGTCTACCATATAGACAGCAAGATTCCCAGGGCTGGGATCACGGCCCTTTTATTAGTTTTGCAGTGCAGCGGGAAGGAAGAGTAATTCTTCCTCTTCTCCCATTATAATTGTATAAAATTGCTGTGAGATGAATTTTAAGGCTATTTATGAAGGTAATTTGATGGCATAAAATAAGCAATAAGAAATGATTTTGTAAGGCACTCATTAACCCATGGTCAACGCAATCAGTTTCCCTGTGTGTATTTTAATGTTGCTTATCCATCATCTGTTCAGCTTCATACCCTTTAATTGTTCTGGCTTTGGGGAAAATGGGGGAGGCAGGAGGAAGGTTTATCTCTTTTTTTCAAGTGCATCATTTGATCGGTGCCCAGCGGTGCTCTGATACGCTCATCGCAAAGAGTTTTGATGCTTATAACTGGACTAGTTCTAAACCCATTAAATCCAGGACAACCTTTCCCCTGGGGTGGCCCAGTCCTCGGGCAAAGGAAAAGCAAATGCTAATAGTATTAGCGAAGCTGTTTGAAGATGTGCTGGCATTTAACACCATCCTTGGAGAACCAAAGGGGCGATCCCAAGTCTTCTCCCACATTTCTGAGGGGAGCGGGGAGCTGGCTGGAAGCCAGGCCGGCAGAGGTGATGGGTTCAAGCGGTAACTCACTGCGCCACCTATTGCCACCAGCCTTCCCCCTCCCCCAGCGAGCACCCCATCTGGTTCCAATCTGCAATGTCAAGTGCACAAATTAAAGTGCTACCACAAATCCCCGGTTTTTTTGTTTTGTTTTGTTTTGTTTTTTGAGTAATGATTCCCTGGTCCTTCACTACGGCTCTTTGGCAGCCAGCCCCTTCTCAGCAGTAAAATCATTTATTTTTATCTTTTAAAGAAGGAAATAATCCTAAATTAACTAAACCAAAAGGCTAACAAGATAAAAAGGAAAAAAAAAAGGGGGGKGGGGGGGKGGGGAAGGGGGAGAAGAAATCAGGCAAATAAATCACGCAATCCAACTTCTCCCTGGGTGAAAGCAAATGCTGAGCCCTGCACAAAGACCGCCAGGCACAGCTGTACGCTATTTTCATTGAAAAATGATCTGCCGCTTCATGCCGCCCTCCATCTCTTCCCACACCAGCTACAAAGCGCGTCCTTCAACAAAAGCATCCCTTATTTTAAGGGGCCTGATCCTGCCCGTTACCTCCTCCCGGGGTTGCGACCCAGGAGCTYGCTCCCAACTTCCATTCAAGGCAACGGCAGCGCCTCTCTTGCCTTGAATGGAAGTTGGACCGCCGGCCCGGCTCTGGAAACCGAAGGGGAACTGTGCAGCCACCAGCAAAACGCCGGTAAAATCCGGCCGCCACCGATTTGTCACCGCTTCGCCCAAACCCGCGGAGGCCCGTCCCCCGGCGGAGGCTGCTCCCCGCCGCCTCACCTGCACGCCCGGGCGGGCGGCTGGGACGCTGTGCCGGCGTGACAGCGGCGTGGGCATGCACCCCTCGGGGGACCGCGGCCGTCCCCAGCCCCCTCCTCGCCCCTCCGCGGGGAGCCACCCGCGGGTCACACCGCCCCGCGGGGACCGCGACAGGCGCGCATCCCCCGGCGCCCCACGCCCGCGTCCCCCGGCCGCCCCCCGCTCACCAGCTGCCTCCGCAGGAGGAGGATGTTCTCCTCCAGGAACTTCTCCTCCAGGCTGCGCGGCGGCGGCGGCCCCTCGCCCGGCGGCTCCCCGCGCCCGCCCTGCGCCCCGGGCG
>JAYKAV010001445.1:4344792-4512105 GCA_035582835.1 Phoebastria nigripes | reverse complement strand
CTCCTCTTCCTCCTCCCGCCCCGCGCCTCCATCGTCCCCCCGCACCGGACCTGGCGGGGTGCGGGAAGGTGGGGTGCACGGGCGTGCTAACCACTGCCCTCTCCAAAAACTCCAGCCATGACCTCTGGAGCCACGCACGGCGTAGTCACGGGCCATCGGCAGCACGTTGTGGTGCCGTGTTGCTTATACAGCCCGATATGTCCGAAACAGGAGCATAAACGATGCGTCTGGGGACAAAACACCCTGGCATGAAGGCGAGGRGGTGTAAAGAGAGGGTAGGGAAAGGTGGAAAGCAGAGGAGAACATGGCAGCCCTTGCACCAGGGTGCTGACAGCGGCGTAGGCACAAGGATCAAAGCACCAGCGAGGTGTTGCTTCAAATCCCGTTTGAGTCGACTAGCCAAAAAAGCCATAATGAAGTGAACTTCGTAACAGCATGTAGACTAATTGCAGCAAGGGATCTGCAATTAGGTTTTCAATGGGCACGCGGTGGAAAGAGGGAGGGGGGGAAAATGCAGATGCCAAAGGAAAAAAAAGAAAAATGTTAGTATCAAAATAGAGCAAAAACTGAGTTCCAGACATGTTCGGGGGGGGGGGAGAATGGAAGAGGGAGCAGAAAGCATTGAGGGAGCCCTTCACAATATGGGGTTTGTTTAGAAAGATGTGAGCCCGCCGTACAACGGCTCTCACAGACATTATGAGCATAATGAAATGCTCTTTCCTGCTCTCCCTCTGTTCCTCAGAAGATTATGAGTGTTTGTGGTACTGAAAGGTCTCAGATGAAATTCATGCCCCCACTCCCATGCTGTTTGCAGTAGACAATATATTGCGGTGGTGTGCCGTACACCTACTGTATCCGTTGTAAGTGTTGGTCCTTGTTCCGAAGCCTGCAGCTGATACAGATCATTATTCACAGTCTTTTTAAACCAATGTAAAGTGCTTTCTAAAAAGGAGCTCCGTTTTCCTCCTGCAGCTTATAACCAGCCCTCGGTCCCTCCCAAATGCTGGCCCAAATGTAGGTGAGGCCACACGCATCAGCTCAGAGGATGGTCGAAGCTAAAGCTGGCTCCATTTCTTTTTGCTTTTGATCTCTTCCCAGAGCTGGTTCACCACACAGCCGTGTCAGCACAGTGCATCTCAGTTAATATTTTAGTTTGGATTACGAGTGCCTTTTTGAACCAACTCTCTAGATCGTCCCAATTTACCGTGCTGCGATTCACATTGCAGGGGGATTTGAGAACAAATGAACTGAGTTGCTTTGGGGTAAAACAAAAGCAGAAGAAGGGAGCACACCTAAAGCACTCCAACCACTAATGGATGTTTATTAATGGACATTCGGTCTGCAGGATGAGAACACAACTAGCCCAAAGAAACACCCTTGAAATACATACAGCGTGGGTGGTAGGTCCTCAGTACAGCCATACTGCTCGGCAAATCCATGCCTGTTGTGCTGTCCTAGCTGCTAATGTAGACATAGGTCTACGTGCCAGCAAAAGGCAGGAAGTGAGGCGGCGCAGGCATAAGCAGCCAGAGAAGGCAGGGCCACTTCTTTGGGGAGCAATATCACTCCTGCCAGATTCAAGAGACCATGAAATTGCAGCCACAGAGAGAACTGACAAACACTGAAAGGACAAGGGATGCCCCAAGGGCAAAGGATTGACTGAGGTTGCTAAGCAAAACTGGAAATAAAAACCAATTCCTATACTGGACCACTGTGTCTCTACTCATTTTATGTATCTGGGCCCTTAAAAGGCCCAGAAGTAGGTTCAGCCTCAGCCCCACAACCTATAGGCCACCACTGCTGACCTAAAAACCAGCTCCATGGCTTTATCTCCTGTGTGGAGCTTGGCACGCAGCACCCTCTGAGCATGTTTATGCTGAAAGCTGTGTTGCAATGCAGAGTTGCTTTCCCAAGCGGGTACCAGAAGCTCTCCAGATATGGAAGCAAAGAGCTCCCACATTTTCCTTCACCCTTTTTAGCCAGATTTTGCATGTAGCTCTATGCCTTGTATGCATTTGTACACAAAGCTTCATGCAATGTTTATGCAAAGCTATTTCAACTATTTCTGTGCTGCTGTGCACTGTGCAATGTATACGTTGCTTCAAAAATAAATTACAACCCTAAATAAAATCTGTCTTAATGTTCAGATTTATTTATTTTGCCACTTATCATTTGCTAAATTTCGGTCCAATTCCTCCCTCCCAAGTCACCTCTTCCACTCTGAAGAGTATAAGATGCTGCTAGTCTCCTGTACTCCCTGCTGACATTTCTGTGTTCATCCTTCGCAGTGCATCGGTTCCAGGAAGGAAAGAACTGCCAAAACAGTCAACTGCCTACATCACGTGGAGAGGAGAATGCAGCTTCAGCTGAACAAGACTCACTGTGCAGCAAGGATCAGCAAAGAGGAAGGGAAGGGGAATCTGAAGAAAAAGGAGCTCAGGTTTCACCCCATAGATGAAGGAATAATAAGGTGCCAGAGAAGCAGTGGGAATTAGGAGGCTGGACAGCATGGGAGAAGGAGATGTGCGAGTGAGCAGCCAGGAAGAAATGTCAAATTATGTGAATAATAGAAGGAAAACAAGATGTGACCTAAGACACCAAGAGTGAGGGAAGGTCCACAGAAGAGTATTCAAGAACTAGAATGAAGCTCAGCAGAGYGTAGGCCATGGAGACAAGGGGAGGGAGAGCCCGGAAAGGCAGGGTTTGAAGGCAGCAGAAAGACCGAAGAGAATAAGCATAAAATAAGTCCCTCTAATTTACTGAGGAAGACAACTGTTCAGAAAACAACAAAATAAAGAGTCCATAAGCAGCAAGACAAAAAGTTTGGCCATAGGTGGTGGAATATAGATGAAAGACAGAACCAGAAGAGGACAATAAGGTGAGAAGACGGAGAAAAGGGTGCCTTTGCGAGGTATCATCCTCAAGTAAAACAGGTATTGTAAGCACAGAAGCAACAAGAGACTAAGACTGGTTTCTCCCCTCAGTTACACTGCAGTTGGTCATCCCAGTGAAAAACTAGTCTGAGATAAGAGGGAGGCCCCAGTCCCCAGATTAGCTCTGACTGGACAACCTTTGGAGGCCTCTATCTCAGCAAACCAAACATCTCAAAACTCTTGGCGTGGGCTAAGTAATAGGACTCTCACGTGAAAAAAAATCTCCCAGTCCAAAACTGTCTTCCATTCTTCTCCTGGCTTGTGGCAACAGCTGAAGGACTTGCTCTTACACTCCTTTGTAAAGTTGCTACTCCTTCACTGGGGTGATCAGGTGAAATTCTCCAAAAACAAATAATCCCAGATTCCCCATCCTAAAATGGAACATAGAAACTGCAAGGAAGGAGTCAGTGAGTTATCTGCAAGGAAGGAGAAGAGACAATTGAGGAGCTCTGTTGCTAGGATGTTATGAGAGGTGTAATTCTGTCTGGTACAGAGGCGGTTATGAAACRGCTCATCTTTTATGATTATCCCGGCTCATCTCTTGTGATTATATTATTAGGTAGTAGAAATGCTGTCTTCCCTTCGCATTTCATATATAGGGAATAAAGAGATGGTCTCTGCCCCGCAGAGCTTACAAGACAAGAAACAGCAGGTGGCTGCCACTGGTAATACAAAAGGACCCCTGAGAAAGTGATGGTTGGCATAATGGGCAGTGAATCCAAAACACATAGGCAAGGGGCAGGAGTTTCTGACCCCCATCTCACCATTAATTTCCTTCCCACTGGGAGCGAACCCCTACATCCCAATGCATATATTTGTCTTTCCCTCTTCCACCCCTGCTGGTCATTAAATTCAGTTTAGAGTAAATGAGGCCAATTAACACTTGTTACTTTTCCTAGGTTCATTTCTGACCAGTCACACTAAAATGAGTGCAGGAAATTGCAGAAATTAAGAGGAACATTGCAATTCCCTGTTTGTAAAATGAAAGCAATTGCTTTCCTTGCTTATTGTAACACAGACCTTCGGAGGCAGGGTGATACGTTATCTGGAAACATCCACTTGGGGACTATGCTTAAGACCCACAGCTGTCACTACACCTCTGATACTTTATTTTAATCTATTCTAATGTTAATTTTCTAAGCATTTCTTAATTGCATTGGATAATATAATAGGGTATAAATCTTATCAGCAAATCAGACTGACATCAGTTTGTGTTATCATATTACCATGGTTACATTATTATTACAAGTGAACCTTGCGCTCGTTAAACAATTCTAGCAAATAACCTCAACTGAAGCAAAATATCCTGGCAGTGTTTCCATTTTTTGTCAAACAAAACCAATTTCTCTGGGTGACATGTAACTGCAGCATACCTATGATGCATTTTACTCTTCTCAGACTCCTTCAGCCTACATTTATTTCCTTGCGTTTCCTACAGCGTTGAAACATTTCCATGCTGTCAACAAGACACAGAGGCCAAATTCCTTAAACGTGGAATAGGGTCTTTAACACAAACTCAGGATATTCAGATGACAAGCACTACCCCAGCCTGTCAAAACGTTACCACGTTTGTATTGTTATGGCAAAAACTGCGAGTGACTGCTACATTAGGAACCACTGACAACTTGATTAGGTCCCTCAAGGGTCCAGTTTCTTCTTACCTTAATCTGATCTGACTGTGGTCTCCCATCAAAAGACACAGTCCTACTTTCCCTTATCCTCAGTGCCACTGCCCATGTGTCAGGTGAAGGGACAGGCATTTCCCATGGGGTCATTACAATGATCTGACTCCCCCGATCTGATGTACGAGAGGGAAACACGGGCTGGAACCAGGGAGGACAGCAATGCTGTCCCTTTCGCTGCAGCTGACTGTTAGTTTGGGCATTTCCTATATTTGGCTATTCCTCTGCTACAGATCATTGTCCCACCAGCTGTGCAAGGACCACAGCTGGAAAACAGATCACTGCCCTGATCTGAGTTTAAAAAAATAACCTCTTCTTTCCTTTCTGTTAACCCAGATATTTCAGCGATCCGCTTTTAAGCGTGAGCAGTTGCACTGGCATGACTGAGAAGGCAGAGCTGTACACGAATGAAGAGACAAGAGCAGGAAACCCTCCAGCAAAAAGCTCCATCCAGAGGGAATGTGGAAGGAAGGATGGACTGTTTGCAAAACAAGAAATCACCCAGGAGGCCATGGAAGAGGATGCAGAGACAGCTGCTTGTGGGGAAGYGACATTAGAGCTTCTCCAGACATTCCTGTGAGACTACGAGCCGTGCAAAGACATTAGTTTCTTTTTTGCAGGCAGCAGCCCATCTGCTGAGTCAGGATGAGGACTGATTTTGAATCACCCGTGGCTCCCCAAGGCCATGAAAGACCCACTTCTGCTTAGCAAAGGATCCAGAGCAGTGCAGAACCTCTGGAGAGCTGGTGAGACCCGAACCCAGCGAGGTACCACAGTGCTGCTCCAGCAATGCCTCCTGCCTCCGTCAGGTGTCAAACTGGCAAAGAAGATGCAAAACTTGCTCCTAGTCCCTAGGTTAGGGAAGACGTGCGAGAGAATTGGATGGAAAGGGTGGAAAGCCAGGCAAGATCAGCTCCATTTTTACCTCTGTTTTAAGGATAAGAGAGGGTCTGATAAGGACAACATGGGGAGGGGGAACATGGAGTTAAACAAATCAGTGTTACTCATGGTGTTCACAGCTGACAAGAAGCAGAGCTTGAAGCTACCCCCCTCATTGTTACTATAAAGAAACTTTACCAGCATTTTAGCAAAGCACCTAATACATCATGTGTTAATGCTAACTRGTGGGGACTGCATTCCCTCTGCAAGCTCACGGACACTGTTCAAATGAAGTCAAAGCTGGTCTGCTCCAAGTAACACTTTCTTTCTAATTTGGTTATTTCTTTCTCCCGCATCACCAAGCAGAGTATGTCAGTTGAGTTCTGCTGCAATTACTTTTGATTCATCCTTACAATATCATGTCTGATGTTCTTGTGCGTCGACTCCTTCTCTTCTCCCGGCCTGGGTTTCATATTTACGTTTAAAAATGCCTAACCTTTGGTGACACGGACATCTGCTTAGTTTAATGCCGTCTTGCTCCCATGCTGCCAGTGTTCATCTCAGCACATCAGGTTGGGAACAGCCCTCACCAGCATGGCCTTTGCAGAAGAATATCTATTAAACTGTGAATAATCAGCCACCGGGAGTGGAAGAACAGAAATGATGGGCTTAAATTACAGTTTGAGATTTAGACAGCCTGGGATAAATTCCCAACAGAAGGAACTAGAACAGCCTGAGGAGGAGAAAGCTTCTCCATCATAAGATGCCTTTGACAAAAGGTTAGGCATGGATATGTCAGGATCGATAGACTCTTCAAGGGACAACAATGCACTGAGCATGAGCTCATGCTCTTCAGGTCCCACATTAACACAGGCTCCAATGGCAGCCAGTCCAGTAAAGCAAGTCCATGCAAAGGCCAGACCGACCCTACCCTGGCTGCCTTCCCTTCTCCTCTCCCTCTGCCTTCAGCACTCCATCTGCCCTAGAGAACCATACATCCTTGCTAACCAGGAAATGGAGTCCCACCGTACCGGTGCTTRGCTACACAGAGATCTCTCCCACTTGCCATCACCAATACCCCTGATCTAGCCTTCAGAGACCTAACCATGGCAGCTGCACAGAGGACCACTCATGCTGCTGAGCCCTCCCTTGCTCCTTCAGATTGCTAAGACCCTCTGCTCCCCCAGCAAAACCCATCTGTGTTTGCCTCTCAGCCCCAGCTGCCCAGCAGCCCCGCTCTGCTCCAGCTCTCTGCCCAGAGGAGGAAGGGCACAGAGTGGGTCTCACCTCCAGCCCTCCTTTTTCCCTGTGCTGCAGCGGAGAGACAACCACGTAGGGGTAGGGAGGAGGGAGGCAAAGCACAGCAGGGTAAGAGAGGCAATGCTGGGGCCAGCTCTGCGTTGGGGACACTGCAAAACCATGGTAACATTGCTACTATAATTAAGTATAGCAACAGCTCTCTTGTTACGCAGTTGTGCAGCACCGTTTCAGCCTGGGCGGACACTTCCCCCATACAGGGTTAACCTAGCCAGCTAATGTGTGGTCGATAATGAAGGTATAGCAATAGTGACAGCAGCATGGCCCAAATGTTTTGTCCCAAACAGGCTTATACATTTTGTGCTTTCCCTGCTAGCTGAATCACTGCGCCTACCTCACCACACATCCGTAAACAGCCACAGCTCAGCATTCAACCTGGGAGCAGAGAGGTTCATGTTCAAAGTAGTAAACCCTTCCCAGAAGAAAGGACATAATTTGCAGTACAATTTGCATTCAAACTGCCTGCGACGAAGGCAGAGCTGGCTGCAATTGCGCTCTTTGGATGGCCTTGGGACCCCTCAGCTGAAGCAGACCACGTGATGGGAGCCTGGAGCTGGGCAGAAAAGTTCACGGGAAGGCTTTCCAATCAAGCCTGCCTGCACGCTGTGGGAAGCTGAGCAAGCTCAAACTGCGCCCGCAACATGTTTTAGTTCGTACAAATCTGGCAGCAACAGCAAGGACATTTGCTTTTTTTTTTCCCCCTCAGAAAACTCTAACCCCACAGCCTTTAAAGAAGTTCATTCTGTCTCAGCTGATGCTCACTTGGACAAAGGACCCTTTACATCAGCTCCACTGCCAGTGAAGAATGGCCCTTGAATATGAATCAGAGGCAACCTGCATGTATCTTGTTTGCAGCAAAGAGCACATTTTATGAGCTGGCTTTTAATGTTCTTTTGGATATGGGCAAGCTGAGGTGGGCTAAATAACTCAACCAAGGTCACAAGACTTCAGTGTCAGAGGCAGAAGAGATTAGGTGTACCATCCCCTGTCATTTGGGCTCTCCCTTTAAACCAGGAGATGTCACGTGTAAAGGAAGAAGGCTCAAAAGATCTTGTGGTAATATTGGTCTGCTAGGCGGTCCTCAGTGCACCACTTCAGTCTCACTATCTCACCCTCACGTTCTTTGCATCTAAGAACTTAATTTTGCAATTAAGAACTTAACCTAAAATTTTAAGCTTCATCTCCACCCATTGTCTCTCTCCTGGTTTTCTATACTCAGAGGGCTAACAGGAGTGAGTCTCATTTAGTGTATAGCAACAAGGAACCACTAAGTCAAGGAACCACTAAAAAAAACCCCAACATAAATCTCTTTGCCTGAAATAATTCCCTTTCCACTGTGCTAGGGAGTACAAACACAGACCTCTTGCTGTTGCTTAAGGCACGTGCCTGGAGGAAGGGAGGTGTCACTGGCTTCAGGCTTTGCATCAGCGAGTCCCATAAAACTTGGAAGGTCAGGTGTGCAGTCATGGAGCCCACGACACGTAAACAGCAGGATGTGAATCAGAACAGATAGGGCTCCGGAGGGACTGGCTGTCAGTCTCTGAGCCTTAACTTAAAACCTGAGCTGAGAAACTGCTGCCCACGAAAGGCTGGCTTTGAATTCAGGTGCAAACTGACCTGAAATGGTACCTGAATCTCTGTTGTTGTCATTGTTCCACCATTTTTTGAGTATTGAGCCTCTTATCAATGTTGGCTTAAGAGGGAATATCACTTTTTAATCTTCTTTAATGAAGGCTTTGTCCTGGAAGAACACATTTTCTATCAACCCAGGCATCTGCAAACCTGCAAGAGAAAAGAATGGTATTTCAATTTCCAGAAATTATTGGCCCAAAACTTTAATCTGAATCTCGCAGCTGAACTGTTGATTCAGGGCACACTGCATCTTTGTGTTACCATTTGCTGTATTAGCATCAGATGTGCAGACAGGAACATTTTTTTTAGAAAAATAGCCTGCAACAGCAAGGCAGCACTGGGGAAGTTATTTCGTTTCAAAAGATGTTGACATTGCAAATCAAAGCCTCTCCCTCATATGGCACTGCTAGTCATGGGACAGCACTGCCAGCCCTGTCCCGGGACAGACTCAGCAGCCAGCCTGCCCGTCCCTCCAGACCTGGGAGAGGACACAGGGGAGGGAGGGCTTTGTCCGGAGAAGGCCACTCCAGTCCTGCGATTTTAACTTTGTCTTTCCTTTAAAAGGAAACCTGGTTTCTGGTAACCATTTTGGTGCCTCTGCAATAGGCTGAAATCGTTGCCCAGAACTGTTCCCRCTTTTCAGATGATTACCTCCAAGTGGCTCTCAGATTCCAACTGTTCATCTCATGCATAATGTATTTCATTTCAAGCCTTTCATCTGTGCATAAGTTTTCCATCTATTTCCATCCTGGTCTCAGACACTCTTTTACCTGTAAAGCAGGAAAAGTTGCTGTTTTCCCCACTTCTTTCTGGAGTCTCATTTCTCTCAAACACTGCTTGCCGGTTCCAGCTCCAGCTTTTGGTTTGCCACCAGAACACTATTTCAGGGGATGAGGTTCATATCCATCCTCTTGTTGCAGACTTTTGGGGACACCTCCTTTCCAACAGCATCTACGTTGGCTGAAAAGTTCACTGCCTGCAGCTACTCTCTGTTCCCTGCTGTTGGGGACGGATCAGCCAGCTGTGTTCCTGTGATCACTCCCTAACCCACGTCACCCACAGGGAGCCAGCTTAGCTCACGCTCACCCACTCCTTTTAACCAAACTGACTTCAGGGGCTCTCACAACAAGGAGAAGCTGGTTACAAGGAGCAGCACAGCAGCCACCAAAAGAGGACATCAGAAGGCCTGMAGTGTGCCTCTTCAGTTAGGCCAGCAAAACAGTATCACACTTCAACATCCCGGTATTACCATGCTGCCTTGAGATCACCGATGGAAACTGCAGGACAGCTGAACTTCTCCAGGAGTTGTGCCAGGGCATATGTTAAATGTCCATAACTCCCTGTGCTCTCTTCATAATCACCTGGTGGCCAGGGACAAGTCATTTAGATGATTTGGAATAGCAATGAGAGCAGATTTAGAGGAACAAGCCTTCAAAGCAGGAATGCAGAGCTCAGCAGTCAAACATCCAGCAGTATCTGGATGCCACTTCTTTTCCAAATCCTTTCAGATGCAGCCTAAGGGGTTAGTATTGACTTTAAAAGCCAGGGGCCCTGATTCAACAAAAACAGCTAAGCACTTAATAACATTAAGCACATGCTCAAGTCTCTTCCTATTCAACAAAGCACTTAAGCACATACTTCACCCCTCTTAGATGGCCCAGAACCAAAACACTGAGTTCTCAGAATTTCTTCAATCTTTATTTAATTTTGGAGGAGGGACAGGAATTTGAACCTTGATCCATGTTTTGCAAAGGGTCCCTATTTGCAAGTGAGTCAGACTCCAGCTCCAGACCTGCACACCCAAATGCTGGCACATTCATGTTTTGGATTGGGATCTGAATTTTTCAGCTTGCACCTCACTCTGATCTATGCTTCTGTTCATTAAAGAGATTGAACTGAAGGCAGGGAGCTGTTAAACCATGTTTCTGCACAAGGTTTAAATTGATGATACTTTCCCCAACTCCACCTAACCGAGATGCAAAACTGAGGCACCACCTCAGTGTATAATGTGCAGATGCTCAGCCTAGGAGCGTGCAGGATTTGCAGAGCTCCTCCAATTTGGCTGCTCTTCCAAAAATTTAAACCCGCCACAGCCCAACTCCCAGAGTCATGTGAAATCCTCAGCCTTTGGTTATTATTAAAATGCCGTATAGCATTCACTTAGCAGTTGCAGAGGGAAAGTGTAAAGGGAGCGAGCCCGGCGTGCTGTGAGCCCACTGAGGGATGCAGCCGAGGAAGGGGATTGACAGCCAAGAGGGAGAGCCTCGATCTGCCTCCGAGCTGTTGTTTCAAGCTTTCGGCAGACTGAAGCAAACATCACCACATTGCTTCACGCACATTTCCAAATGTCACTGCTTCCTCCAACACCTTCTTCTTCCCTTTTTTTTTTTTAATTTTTATTTGTTTATAACAAAAGCTGAGATCCTCTAGAGCGAAGCAGCAGGCATCAGGAAAAGTAGCAAACAATTAGAGAAATCAAAACAAAAACATCTGGGCCACGTGGCCAAATCCGAGCCCACTTCCCGTCTCACACCAGTGCCAGTTGCATCTCAGCGCRTGGAGCTCAACTCTTCTCCTCTCTTGCTTTGGCAAGGGAGCTCCAGCGCTGCTGGCAGGGCAGAATAAAGCTACGAAATAAAAGGCCAGACTCGTTCCAGGGAGACTGAAAACAAATAGTCTGCCAATTGTCTGGGCGAGCTGGGGAAGTGGTACTCAGACACCTAAGGCAGCAGGAGGATGTGAGAGCCCTCCCGTAGGCATTACTAATTGCCTGGAGGAGGAAGAAAATGAACCTGGTTAAAAAGAAAAGGCAGAATTCAAATAGCCGCATCATGGGCCTGCCGGGAAGAGCATCACTGGAGGGTTTGCTTATTCAATGGTTGCCAGAAGGACAAGAGGAGGAAGGAGCATCCAGCCAAGGGCTATGGGGCCCATAAGGAGGCTGTCACTTTGAGCAACAAAAGACTCAGGGAACCAGTGGGCCCTTCCTTGCTGGTCATGGCAGTGGGAACACCAGGAAAGTCAGAGCAGCTGGAGGAACCAGTTCACTCAGGTTTCCCTCCACCGCTGCTGGGAACCGATAGACATCCAGAGAAACAGCTCTTGTCCTTCCCAGGCAGCTAGACTCAAGGGGAGTCTGGCACAAAGTCTAAACATGAGACCGGTAATGAGAAGAGACAGGCATGACAACTGCCTTGTGGGCAATACCTGCCTTAAACCTGCCCTGTTAATTGGCTTTCCGCTATACCTGCTCTGAACAAAAGCACATGGGCTGGAGACACCGAGCATCCTTCATTTGGGTGGCAGATAAAGAGGCTGCAGTAAATGCCCTGTCTTACCGAGCTGGAGGCAGAGATGGGGAGACAAGTCACCTGCCCAAGCTAAGACACAGAGATGAGAACAGAGCTGGCACGTGCACATGAATCTTACTAGTCACCATCTGGTGCTACTGCCACAAGTTCAGCCTCCTTCACACCACTGGATGACACAGTTAAACAAGGATTCCTCCTGGGAAAGATCAGACTTGGACAACTTGAAGGAAAAAAAGATAAATCAACAACTTCTTGCAGCCCAGCAGCACTTTGAGAGCCTGTCACGCTCGGCTGGGCTCAGCCGTGTCGCCGGGAGGTGGTTCTGTCAGCCGCCTCTCTGCATTCGCGGTCGTGATGCTGAGGTGCACTGGCTCGGCAGATGATTTCCCAGCCTTTGCAAATGGATGACATCCTGGTGCAACAAGCTCTCAAAATTACCCCACTGCATTGCAAGAGACAAACACAGCACCCTGCACTGTTGTGATGAGGCAAGAGCTTTATCTTTCATGGACAGGTATATGAAGGTACTAACCACAGCATATTTGAGAGGGCCACAGTGTTGGGAAGGACTGGATGGCAAGTGTTGGTACAATAACAAGGGTTTGGCTCCTGGGTGTCACTCACTGCCCTAGAGGCCATTCTCTGTCCTCTCCCGTCCTGCTCTGAAGCCAGAGCAAGATAAAAGGTGGGGAGAGGATGGACCCAGCCCAAGAACCACATCCAGACCGTGGGGTGCTGGCTGGATTGCACTGATCTGCTCAGACCTTCCCCACCACTCCCCAGATCGCAGGTCATTTCCAAGTGGGTGCACCAACCCTAAATGTGGGTGCAACCCCGGGTTTACCACAGCAGGGGTTTTGCCAGCACTTCCAGCTTAATGCACAAAGCCCAGGTGATCAACAATGGTTTAGCTAAGAAGCAGGAGAAAAGCTCCAAAGGCTGTTACACTCTCTTGTCTTTCCCAACCACCCACAGCAGCTTATCCAGGGGACCTTTTAACTAAATTGACCAAAAAACATCTTTCGTTCCTTTTCCCTAATACATACACTGGCTTATTTTCTATCCTACAATTGCAGAGACCATCGGAAACCTGCAGCCCTTGGAGAGCATGCGATGGCTGCAGCAGCCACCCTGGGAGATTTATGAGGGCAGCAAGCTCCTGGTTTCCCTGGTCACCCTCGGAGGATTTACAGCCCCATGCATTGAGAATGAACAAAGACCTGCTGTTCCTCATCAGAGACCTTATGATTCTGTCCCTGGGGAGGAGGCTTCAAACATAGATAACCTTTGCAAGGAGAAATAGCCATTCCTGGATGTAACACGAGAGATAGGAAGAAAGAAAAGCATCCACAGTGCTCTGGGAAATCTCAGAAAATGAAGCTGGGAGTTTGCGTTATTTGTAAGGGTGGAGAAGAAAGGTTAGTCGGGGGGCAGCAGGAGGAGGAAAGGAGGTTGGTAGCAGAGTTGTTCCTGTAAATTTGGCTTCTGGGTCGATTTTCTCTTGGATGTGATACAATTAAAAGTTGCTTCTGCACAGGACTCAAGTTCCAGCTTCTTCTTCTATCTACAGAGCACACAGTGCCTTGAGGTCTGCACCAGTAGTCTTGGACTCGCATTTTGAGAGGGCTACGCTCTTTGACATACAGATACAAGGTGCCCATGGGCAGTTTTTGGAGTACAAGGGCTGATAAACTTTCAAAGGCTTTGCTGGAGCCTGTGCACTTTGCCCCTCCATCTGCGCTGGGGCCCTGATCTCCCTGTAATCAAGGAGAGCACGACCAGCAATACTTTCTAAAAGACTTTGCTACAGAGCCGTGACCTGTGTGGTTTTCCTCTCAGCTTGTTATCCAGTCTTAAACGACTGGCATGAGACTTGCACTCAGCCGAAATACTTGATTCTGCTAATGGATCTGACCATGAATCCCACACAGCTGTTTACTGTACCCTTTGTATTGGAGTCATCAATGAAGGAGGAAGGACGGCAAACAGTAATTACTATGCAGATTTCAAAGAGAAGTGCATCTGTGCCTTTGGTTTCTGCTTTGTTTGTTTGGTGACGTCTTCACAGGACAAAGTGGAGTTTTTTTTCCTTAACCCTTAAATTAGCAGGGGAAGTATGAATTTGTTGTGATACTAATTGTCACATGCATTTTTTTAAAAAAACAGCCAAACAGCAACACCATTCCCTGGGACTGAAGATGCTGCATCTCAGTAAGTGGCTTCCTGGAGGAATATATCCACAAAGGAGCAAATTCCCATTCTAATTAAAAGGAAATCTCTGAGACAAGCTTTTCCATGAAGGAAACAAAAAGGCAGAGCTGACACATCTAATGCATATATTAACACTAAAGACATGGAAATTAATTGGATTTATTACTAGTCACAGCTGCAAAGATGGCTCATTTCTAAGTTTATTTTACAGAAAGTGGTGGGAGGAGTGGGATTTAATAGTCATCTCGGTTAAGCTAATGAGCCAAAACTAATGGTCTCTTCTTGTTTAGAGAGGCCCCAGTTCAGTGGAGCACCTAAGCATGTGTGCAGCTCTCACCGTGGTTTCCAAGGGATGCTTTGCATCTGCTGGAGTGTTTGTTGATGAGTAGGATGCTTACAGATGCTTATGGTCTGGGAGGGAGAGGAAGCATTTTTCTGAATGGCAGTCAAAATCAATGGGATGATCAGTTAGGATCATCCCACGTTATCATTTCTGTCCAGAAGAGAGGAAATTACTTTCCAGAGAAAAAAAGACAATGAGAAGCTCAGTGTCATGAGGAGTTCCCCACTGTCTTTAAGTCCTTAGTGTGAAAACAACAAAATCTCTCCCTGCACTTGCAGGTCATGAAGTGCAACGGAGGGTCCGGCCGGACTCACACCCTATGCACAGAGCACCACTGGGACAGAGGTGACGGCACAAATACAGTGAAATCAATTGCATTTCAATTATAAATCAAAACTAAGTAAATCCAGCCTGCCCACAAAGAGGTTTTTTGGCTGTCCCAGGAAGATGGCTGGATCCTGCAAGAAGGCTAGTCGCTGGCAGGACTGGGGCTGGGCTTCCTGTGGTGACCACACTGCAGAAGGGACATCATTCTTTTTTTTCCTCTCTCCTCCTGACTGCAGAGTCTTATCCCCTCCCTAGCCCAGCAGAGCACAATCTTTTTCTTTTTTTTTTTTTTTTCCCCAGGTGCCAGGAGCCCAGCTTCAGCTCGATACCGGCACCGATGTCCTTAAATCACAGCTCTTCTCTTGTTTTTTAGGCCACATCACTTGTAAGGATGCTGAAAAGGTGCCCAAAGGAGATTTCAGAGATCCCTCCTCCCCTGTAGATGAAGAAAAACAGAAGGTGTTCAATGGGAAAGCTGACCATGGAAGTGGTAAGATGGGCGTCATTTGCAAAGCACTTATCTCGCCTCTCCCTGAGAGGGTTTGGAGGATTTTGGTAGCTTCCTTCCCAAATTGGAAACCAATTTTCTGAGGCAAAGACAGGCTGCCTTAGGCGGGGAGGTGTTAAACTAACAACAAAAGGGAAAGGTGCAAAGAGGGAACAAATGGAAACTCATTTAGCACATAATGAAGGTGCTGAGAACGAAATTAATCAAAGCACTGAAGGAAGTGGAGAGAAATTCTTTCATCATCACCTATCCACCAAAGGTAAGGTCCTGGCTAATAAACAGGAATCACTGTTGTACAGGCAAAAATTTGGCCTACCTGGAAAGATGGAAACCTGGTGGGAAGCTGACCGGAGTGTTAAAATCATGGCTTTTAGGAAGGCTGAGGTGGGGACAAGATGGAGAACTGTTAGAAATAGGATCATGAGCATCCAGGTCATTGGACTCAGTAGTAAATTAATCTGAAAATTGATGGCTCAATCATCTAAGAGAGAAAGCACAAAATAGACCAACCAATATCGGCAGTGGAGCACAAAATCAAACCTGCGAACCATCTGAATGTCTCCCTCAGCAGCTGCCAAAGGCAAGGAGGGGAAAAGGGCCAGATTGTCACAGGGAAACTTCAAACAGAGCGAATTCTGCAGGAAAGCTGCCTCCAGCGCTGAAACAGCCTTCGTATTTGTAAAGATGATGGTGATTATTTTCTATCTCAAAAGAACTCACACATCCAACAGGGGAGAATTGTATATTAGACCTTTTTTCTTGGCAGATACAGAGAATTTGATCACAGGACTAAAAACGCACAGTAGCTTAGGTAGGAAGTGATTGCCACTTGAAAACATTTGTTATGTGCAGACAGAATAAAATCAAACCCAGTAAGATATTGCCTTGCTGCTCTCCCAGGCTGCTGTTACAAACCTGAAAACAATCATGAGCCAAATCAGTTCAGAGAAAGAATTTAAACAGAAAAAAACCCCAAGAATTGTAATTGGGGAATATTGAAGAACATTTCTCTATACTGACCAAAAGCCACAATCCAACAACCAAGAGACTATTACAGTACTTAAAACAGCAACCCTTTCTTCACCAAGAGGAGAACACAAATATCCTTTATGAAACAAATGGGGGAAAGTGAAGCCGATGGAAGTGAATACAAATTGGAAGGTAGGATCTATAGATCATCCATATGGGAAACAAAAGGGCACAAGAAGCAGGAGACAGCCAAGAGAATTAGGGCAATTGTAGCATTTTTTTTTAAGTACAGGGAAACTTCTTGTTTTCCATGCGGGGGGCAATAACCCTGCAGAAAAGGCAGCGACGTAAAAGCAACATTTTTGGTGTGTGTCCTTTGAAAATAGCCAGATGGTAAGGTTACATCATATGGGGCTGATGACATACATACTTTTCACTCCAGTGGTAACTAAGGTGATCGTTAGAGGCTAGATATCTTTAGATAAATGGGTTTGTACAACCTGCAGCTAGGCAGAACTGTTTCTGCTGGGCTTTTACCTTGAAATTTCCCATTGCTGCTTTGTTGACATGAGCAACACTGGGAGTTTCTGTGCAGAGTCATGGCCAAAAAGTATGTGAGGTAAGAATGGGTAATGCAACATCTAAAACACTGGGAGTAGCCTTACGGTAAATCTCTCCCATGTCTCCACCAGTAGATACGAGCCAGTTGTACCATTGGCAAACAGATCTTTCCTGTCCTCGTAAAGAGCAGCGGGGTTTGCCTCCTGGATCACGGAGATTAAATCTCATGAGGAGCCCGTGCTGTTGTTGCTGGATGCTGCCCTTGGAGCAACGAGAAGGACCAGGGCACTGGGTGGGACAGGATCTTGCTGACACTCCCCTACAGCTCGCGGGCTTGGGACTCGCTGTGGGATCAAGTGTTTGCCTTTCCAGCTGGACACTCCCAAATCCACTTCGTCTGGGTTTGTTAACAGAGATTGTTTATTGCAAAGCTGGTTTAGAAACTCCATATAAATAATCCTCAGCCTCTTCCCTGCTATTTAACAGAGCTGCAGCCCTCCAGGGAGCTCCCAAAATATCATCAGAGTTGCTGTAAAGGCAGAGTTAGTCACTGAAACCTTTTACTGATGGAGACAGATCCAGAGGAAGGGTGAGCCCAGGACAGCTCAATGAGCACGTGGCCAGGCTCGTTTCCAGGACAAGACACCGCTCTGGTCTCTACCTCCTTGACTGAGCCCATGCTGACCACCTTCCCACCGTGGGTAGCCAGATCCTCTTTTCAGGACAGGGGGACTGATGCTTCATGGCACTGCTCTGTGACGGTGGCCATCCTGCTATTGACCCACAAAGCTGTCCCCATTTCCACTGCAGCTGCATGGAAATCAGCCCGTGTAAACGTATCCCGTGGGCCACTGTTGGCTCAACGGTCAATAGCTGAGCCGCCCCGCTCACGGTACACGTGCAGAGGCATGTACCAGTTGGTATCTTCAACTTCCAGTGTCTTAAGAAAGAAGCAAATCTACAGAGAGTGGCACAGATCTGCTGTATTTGTGCAGCTGTGGCAAGACAAGTCTCTAAACGATGTCCATACACACACCTACCTCCACTTTCCCAGAAAATGCCTGTTACACCACTTCAAAAAAAAACCCCTCAGTTATTAACTATTAATGAAAGCATTCTCCCGAGAGGTGGGAAGGAACAGGAAAGCCGATGAGCCCAACCCAGCTTACCAGAGCCAGAGATGTGGGGTGTGCAGTGCCAAGCAGCGATTGATGCAACATGAGCAGTCCTGAGCCAGTAAACAGAAGAGACCTGGCCTGGTGAAAGAGGAGTCTAAATCCCATCAGTTTATAGCTAGGGCCTGGCCGACAACTTTAGGACAAAAAGCAAAGAGTAAAGCTACATACCTTGTGTCCACCATGAAACCCCACCATGCTCCTGGGTGCTGCTGGCTCAGTTCTTATTAATACAGACTGTTATTTAGCAAGGGAATAATATTCTCCAGATTCATTACTGTCAGCTCACTCAGAATTATGTGTATTAATGACCAGATTATATCTGTTTATATAATACAAATTACCATAGAGTGACTGCAGGCATTGAAACGCTCCTTGTCTGTTTGACGCACATAAATAATGGAGGAGCTCACGCTGCATTTGGTACACATGACTAACCTTTTATCCCTGGCACCCCGGTGCAGGCTGGAGAAATGACTCGGGTTTCAAATTCCTCGCTCCAGCTGTCATTAGCCTCGCAAAGCGTTAGCGAATCGGCGGCTAATTGATGTCCTTGTTGGACATTATTTTATTAGTCAGGCCTGGTGAGCATCAAGTGGAATTTTAATGCCCTTCTATCCTTGGGTCCGCGTGGCCGTAAGTGTTAAGGCTTGTAAATAATTAACTGCACTCTAAGAGTTTTAGGAAGGGGCAAATAAGTTATCTTGTGGGTTCAGGCTGCTCCAGCTGGCCCTGGTGTTGCAACCAAGTAAGTTCCTGGCAGAGATGAGCTGAGCTCTCCGTCGGGTGGAAGGAACAGCCCAGACCTCAGTCCCCCAGCGACGGTGGTTCATAGGGTGGTTTATCGACCAGGTCTGGGGTTCACATCGTCCTTGGATGTGGATGGTTGTCAGGGAAGCTGCCATGGGGAAAAGGGAGAAGCAGGAGTTTGCAAATAGCCTTGAGAGAAGGTTCAGCTGAAGGCTCAAGGGATAAAGCTGTGCCACGCTGCCCAGTGCTCGTTGCTGCACCAAAAATACATCGTTGCATCAAGCTGTCCCCAACATGTGGTGAGGAATAAAGGATTTTCACAACCCGCTGTGAGCTTCTGGCTTGTCTGAAAACGCACGTGCTGGGTCACGGAGAGGTTGGGGCTTAATGGCTGTGTCGCTCACCCGTCGGGGCATCGAGTGGCAATGCCGTGCTGGTCCTGAGTGCCTTTCGGCAGCAAGACCTCAGCTGGGGGACCCAGGGCAAAATCAAACCCCTCTGTGAGTGTGGGGAAGAAGGTTTCACTTTGACAGTCTGCATGCAGAGCAAGTTGCTTTGAAAATACTAGCCTTTTTGCTTCTACTTTTTGCTTTAAAACTGGCTAAATAACCTGAAAATGAGCATAGATTTATAAATCAAGGATAAAAAATATTTTTGCTCRGGTTGAAATGAAATTTTGGGAATGTTTTCCTTTTTTAAAATTTCATCAATTTTTTTTCCTTTTTGTTTTTTAACAGCACTGGGAAGTCCACCATAAACCCAGACCTCCCGAGCTCACAGCCGGCGGATGTCCTCAGTACCACCCCCTGCTGATCTCTTGGGACTTCTCCCCTTCCTTTCCCTCCTCTACCCGTCTCTCTGTAACCTCTCTGGGGCAGGAATCCTCTCTTCCTACATAAGTATTCAGCATTTGTTCTCAAACAGAGCCTCTGAGGGGATAGCGCAACTTAAAAAATAAATAATTTAAAATAAAATCTTCATCAGTCTCATGAGATCCTTACTCCAGCCCTGCTTACGTACTGCATGGGCTTTCCAGGAGCCAAGTAAAAATGAACAGAGAACTTGGGCACACCAGGCTATTCATACATTAGGCAATAATTATAATGTATATTAACTGCCTGGGTGTTGAAAGAGTCCCAGCATGAGATTGCTTCTCTAATAGGAGACAGAAGTGATAAAAGACAGTAATAGATTGCCTTTCAGATGTGGAATTAAAAGCAGCAACTCATTAGATTATTTTTTTTTCACAGCCTCTAATCGCAAGTAGCTTCTTTTCAAGTCAGATTTCCATTTCCAAGGCTAAGCTCGGCAACACAAACAGAAATTAAAGAGGGGGGGGGGGGGTCCTATTCTGACCTCTCCGGCATCACAGGAATGGGGAGTAACTGCATTCAGCTCAGCAGTGCTGCCCAGCCAGAGCGGGAGCCCAGGAGCCAGCCCACCTAGGCAGCCTTCTGAAGAGACTATCATCAAAAGATCAGGATTTGGCAGTTTTTTTTTTTTTTTTTTTTTTAAATGCTAGCTGCAGCCACTAAATTTCCTTTTTTAAGAGATAGCCTAGAAGATAAAGCTTTTGAATTAGAGCAATCAAACAAAAAAATGAAGTTACTTCAAAGCAGTGGCAGGGATTCGTAAAAACTGACATTTCCACTTACTGATCCAGTTTGTCTCTAGCAAGGAATGCTTTCCAGATAATTTTGGCTGCTGTTTTTAAAAGAAAAGTATAGAAAGCAGGAGAAGAAAAAGCTGGATTTTAGCTGAGCTGGGAAGCACAGTAAATAACATTCATTAGGTTCTCCTGGACAGTTTTAATGACTCAGAGTTTTAAATCGTTCATTCAACATCTTTACGGGCCAAAATATAGCATGGTTTCAAACTCAAATCCTTTGGCAGGAGCTGCATAATCCATAAAACATTTGAAGGGGGGAGTATGGGGGGAGAGGAAAGGAGGTATAAAATCAGGCTGGGAACGGTGTTGCTGGTCAAATTTCATCTAAATCAGCCACAAAGTCCAGTTTTATCTGTATCGATGGCACCTAAAAACACAGGAGTCCAGAACACCTCCGTCTTCCCACCCCCAGAGCCAGGACCAGCACAACCACGTGCACGTTTCAGCTGCCAGCGCTCCCAGAGACCCCAAGCACGGGTTAACCAGGTTTCACCGCCCGTGTTTATAGTAGCCGAGCTCTTAAACACAGATGGCGATTTGGATCCGGCAGCACAAAAGCTGCATTTTTTTCCCACTGTGCTGTCCACCCACCCTGGATGGGAAATAAGCTCTTCAGCAGATGAGGGTTTTCACAAGATTCATGCACAAAGCCAGGCCTGAGGTTTAGGGCTAGTTTAAGTCTCCCAAAGTGGCATGGTCCGTGTCCCTTGGGAGCAATCCTGCTGTGCCCTCCCAAGTGGGGTGCAAACGCTGCTAGTCCCGGCACCCCGGCAAGCGGGGGGCTCAGGCGGCTGGGACTTGTCTGCACTGCGATGCTGCTCCTGGGGAGCTGGGGGAATTGAAGGCAAAGCCCCGCAGCGTGATCACGGCTCTCCTKGAGGAGCATGGGGACGCAGGGAGCACCCAGGAGCTTTTCTGGATCCCAGGGGCTGKTTTTGGGTGCGCTCCCATGGAGTGTAGTCACAGCCATGTTCTGGGAAGTCCATCCCCTTGCCCAGCTCCATTAGGTTGAGGCTGGTTATGGTGGTTTATCCCGCCCGTACCATGCTCTGATGCCAGCTAAAGGGAGTTTTCAGGGCAGTTTAGTGCCTGAATGGGGAGAAACGTGAAGCCCATACCCACAGCCCGGCACAGCCGTCATCCGCAGGAGCCCTTCTGGCTGATGGGAGACGCAAGCTCACGTGGCACAGACCTCATGGCAGCGGCAAGGGGTGACAGGGACCAAGTGACACCAGCTCTGCCACAAGCCAGAGCCCCCCCAGACCGAGCTACAATGGCACAGCAGACCTGCAGCAACCCCCGGACCCCAGCTGTGCCGGTGCAGGGGGGCGAAGGGTCGGCGTCCTGGGGGAGGGAGACCTGAAGCAACTGGGCTGCACTGTTCCCCAAAAAGGGATTGCTCCCGCAAACCCCATTGCACCAGCTGGCAGGGAGAGGGTGGCAGCCAGCAGCTGCGAAGGATGGAGAAATCATGGCGGAGCATTAAAGGCAGCTCCCCCTTGCCTGGGGGCTGGTTACAGACATCTCACTGCTGGCCCTGTCCCCAGGGACACACACCCAGGCAGGGCTCCTTGGGGAAAACACCCCGTGAAGGAGGTTTTAAGGAAAGTCTTCAGCATTTGGGAAACAGGAGGGGGCCGGGGGTGCTGCAGAGGCACCGGCTCACCCCGGGGCGGGAGCCTGGAGCTGAGATGGCTTTTGTCATTTTGGTATGAAAGCGCTTGGGATAAGCGTGGTCGGGGCCCAGATCTCACCTCCAGCGGTGTAAAGCAGGAATGCATGGGCTGCCGTCCGTGGGGGTGCGGGAGCAGAGCAAGGCCGTGCYGTTTGTCCGGAGGTGATGAGAAGCAGGGAAGATGCTTTTCTGTACATCGGTTTGACGAACATGGTGTTGTGGTTAAGAGATGTCTAGGAGAGCCCTGCGAGGGGAAGGAAGAGAACATGCAGAATTTCCCGTTTATCAGCTGTAACCACCTCCTCCATCTCCGCTGTCAGACAAGAAAGAGTTTGCAGGAAGGCGCTGCGGTCTGGGCAGGAAAGGGATTTCGTCCCTATCACACCACACTGCGGCACATCAGGTCCCGCTGATGGTTTGCCTGGATCAGACATGTTTTGCCCGGATCAGGCTTGCAACCATGTGCGTTTAATTGCAGCGGCATCGCAGCCATGTGGATTACCCAACACGCTCACCAGCTGGGTATCAAACCTGTAGTCAAAACCAAAAGTCCACAGATACAGAGCCTCTCGCCACACTCCAGCTTGGCTCCGCTCCCCAACTCGGTTCATTCCTCCGGAGACAAAAGGCTCAAGCCCTGTGGCCGTTTACTTTCTAGAAATAGGATCAAGACCTAAAAGTAGCCATAACACCCCCCCCCCGACAAAAGTCCCCATGGATTAATTTTTGTTGCTAAACGCTCTCCCCCTGCTCCCCCTTCCTCCCAGCATCCTGTTGCCTGGAGAGCTCTAGCACAAAAAAATGCACAGCTGAAAATGAAGCATCCCCCAGAGAAAACAAGGAAACCAACCCAGTAGTGAGCCCTTCCCTTTACTGCCCCATGTGCTAAATCCATTGGAGATGAGCAGTGCAAACCGAGAAACCCCAGGACTTCCCACTCGCTCGCTCTTTTATGATTACACGTCCCCGCTACAAGAAGGTAATAAAATCCTGGAGCCGCATCAACAAAATTAGATCAATTCCACGGCTACACATCCGCATTTAAACCTGATGAAATAACTCCTCATCCTAAGGAACCTGGGGAATAGCTCTTTGTAGGGAGAGCACGAAAGGAGACAGAATCGAATTAAAGATTCATTCAAATTAAAAGGTTCAATTTTAAAAGAGGCAGGGCCAAGCGAGAAGGAGCTGGGGAACGTATGTCTTAATGAGCTCGGTGGCAGGTGTATCTTTAATAATAGATCTGATGGGGGAACCATGTAACCCAGCAGCGCATGAGGCATTTCCCTCCGCACCGCAATAAAACGAATGGCATGTGTCCCCCGTGCACAGGTGGTTGTTAATGCTCCGCCTGAGCCTGAGATTAAATTTCAGTGACCAGAACAAAAATGTGGCGTTGGTATTATGGACAGGCCTGATGATGCTAAGCCAATAGCATGGGGGAGAAAGTGCCCTAAAAAAAAGGGAAGATAATGAATAGTTATGAAAGAAAATGAATAATTCTACAGTAGGATGAGGTCCCCGGTAACTCAGCTGTGCCCCTGCCTGGTCCTGATTTGAAAATAAACTCAGGAGGAGAAATGCTGCCTTCTTTGAAATACGGATGAGGATTAAAAAAAGGGAAGGTTTTTCCCCAGGCTCTGGCCTTAACTGCTGGGGCAACCTCAAGGCAGCCACTTACAACACGGACAGCACTTCTCCTTATAAATAGATCAAGATACATAAGGTGCTTGTTGTGATGAACCCTCAGAGCATTAAAAATATGTGTATCGCTTAGACACATCATTTCCCCACAATTTCATTTTCAAAATGGGATTTCTCTAACTTTTTCTAGGTGGGGGAGCAGAAAATAAAAGGTAGTTTACAGCAATTATCCTTTTTTTTTAAAGCAAAAATGCTTCCGTTGCAAGGAAAACACAAGTTTTGAATAAAAAATTCAGTTTAAGCCACTGGTGAGGGGGCTCTGAGCTGACAGCCTGGGCTGGGGGGCGATACCTCTCCCTGCCCCGTTTTGGGAGCGAGCACCCAGCACCTCCTCTGCCTGCTGCGAGCCCTCGCCCTCATCAATACCCCTCCTTGTCCGGCTGTCGAGAGCAGGCGACGCCGTGTCACACAGCAAGGCAAAGCAGGGAAATAGCCCCCGAGAAAAAAAAAAAAATACCAAATGCCTTGTTTCTAACCCATGCAGGAAGCAGGGTCCAGTTTTAAAGAGCTTCGGAGTATTTCGCTGTGGCCCCAAGCCTGCCCAGAGGATGCTTCCCAGCACCCAGCATCTCTGCTGGGGCCCTTTGCCAAAGGTGGTCCCTGCTGGGGACGGGGCAGGGGGGCTGCAGATGCTCACAGCTTTATTATAGTTATTACAGGCAACTTCACCTCCATCATTGCACCTCAGTTCTGCAGCTCTCCAGGCTTTTTTCAGTCAATTGCATCAAAACTTACTGTCCGATATTGCATCCCGAAACAGCGAGAGCTGCAGCCCGGCTGATTGCCGTCTCCCTTTCCGGGCTGGCAGGGGAGCGCAGGAGGGGGTAGCGAGACGAGACAGGCGCTCTCTGTGAGCAGGAGGTGAGATTTATGTGAACAGTTGTGGAAGGGAGGAAAGGGAGGGCTTTGGGGCTCAAGAAAATCTGCAACTGTGTTTTTTTCCACGGCCKGCTCCCTCGCCAGTGGCGCTGCTTCACATGCAGCCGGCTGCCAGCAGCACCATCAAACTCATCACTCGCCTGCCGCGGCCGTGCAGAGGCTTTGCAGGAGGTTCCCAGGCACTGGAGAAGTGCAACAGGCTGCGGGAAAGTAAGTTGGCAGCAAGAATGGGCAAGAGCTTGGCCAGGCAGACAGGCAGGTGGGGAAACAGGAGAAAAACAAAGAGAAAACCAATTTGTGCCCCAACATCTCCAGCTGCAGCTCAGTCCTTTTTCTTTTTCCTTAATTTTCTTCGTCGACTTCAGTATCCTTCTCTTTTCTCAGCACAGTCTGGCTCATTTTTCTCTCCCAGGGGAGAGATGGACTGCCCATGTCAGCAGCTGCCTGTAGGCAAACTGATTGCAATATATAACACATATATATATGTGTGTGTGTGTATATACATTTATATGTATATCTACATATAGGTGTATATATATAGATGGTGCCCTGAGACTCCCTAAGACGTGGGTATCCAAGGGCATGGTCCCACATCACCCCCCACCTCAAACTTGTCTCTCCCGAATTGGAAGGCATTTCAAAGTCAGGTTTAAGGTCTTAAATTGCTCCACTGCCTTGGAAGACTTCCCTGCTTGCTGGAAGCAGGGTCTCCGCTGCGGCACCGCAGCCCTGGCATTCGCAAGCCCCGCTCACCCCGACAGAGGATTTTGGTACAAGCGTTTTACAGCAAACGTGGCAACCCGTTTATGAATGGGCAGGGTTTGGAAAGAGGCCTGACCTGGAGCATTGGGGTTTTGACATTACTTTATGAATAGTAGCAAAATTGGAGCCCAGCATCTCTGTCCTGGGAATGGGGAAGTTCTGCCATGCATGTGGATAGGTGAATTAAGCTAAGAAAAGCCTTAGAAAGACACTGCACCATGCTAAAACCCAGTATTCTAAGATGTTAAAACCTCGGATAGCATTGGAGTAAAGGGCTCAAGACATTCACAAAACCCTTCAAAACTAAGTGGCTTAGGTGCCACCATGCCCTAATGAAATGCCCCGACCCGGGACCATATTGTCACTGCGTCCACCAGCTGCTGGCCACAAAGAACATCCTGAGTCACTTGGTGCCATCAAAAATGTCACGGTACTTAGTCACTGTGTTTAGCATAGCTCTAAAGCATCGCCCGCAGGTCTCAGATCACACCACACCAGCTCCCGTTAACAAAATAGAGCAAGTCTTTGGCTCTCATGATTGTGGGGTGAAAACCACTGGATGCACATTGGCCCCTTGACCTGCAATGCCAGAAACAAAAGAGAAGCACGAGCAATCCCGTCCTTACATAGGGATTTTCTTATCCTGGCCTTCCACATTTTTTTCAGTTGTTATTTCTGGGGTGATACCCTATTTCTTGCTTGTTTTATGATATATGAGAACTGGAAGGTCACCAAGGAGCAAGCACAATAATGTCTTCAGGATCCGCCAGGATGGGGACTGAGTGCATGGGATGAATCCCGCAGGATGGCTGGGTCTCCAAAATGCCGACGTTCGACTAAAGCATCAAGAAGCAACTTTCCCCACGAACACTTCACTTTCCCAGCATGACCATCCACTGAGTCCTTGAGCTAAAGGGGATTTTTGTACTTGTTTAAGACTTTTTTGTCCTCAGCAAAGTACCATTCAGGGCTCCCCGGCGGGGAATAGCCAATTCCTGTGAGCTGGAATAGCCCATTCCCATGTGCTGAGACTGCTGCACTCTAAACCAAACATTTTTAAAAGTTTTGGCTGCTGTACGGCAAATGCCCTCAATCCCCACTTGGGGTAGGTCCCTTGGAAAGCAATTTCTGACGAGTTTTGTTTTTTAATTAGAATGTGGCTGCATAAAAAGTTATAAAGAGGCTGCTGTTAAACTATACTTTTTACAGCTGTGCCGTGGGGAAAAAGCCCTTACTTTAAAGCACGGGGAGGAATCAAGCAGGTAAGAAAGGTGATAGCTTCCCCAGCGCTCTCCTGATGAACTCAGAGCAGCTGAGCCTGGGGGAAATGCCAAATCGGGCAGCTCAGCTCCATCGCTCTTGCCTTCACCTGCCCAAAAACACCACCGTGCCCCCGCCACGGCCACGCAGCCCCCACCTTCCCTCTTGCAGAGGATCTGCTACACGTTGACTTTCACTCAAGGATGGCTTCAAAAGGCTCGATTGAGCAACAGATGCAGGCACACGATCAATCGCACCGTCACCTCCAGTTGTGCACCCAACGGTTTTGCTTTCTCTTGCTGGCCCGCGTTTGCCAAGAGCAAATTGAAGAGTTACAAAGAAAAGTAATGGAAATTGTTTATTCCCATTCCGCAAAGGATCTGAGGGGGTTCAGGGACCTCCGTGCAGGTACGGCTGCACGGCCACTGATACCAGCCTGATTGAAGGTAGGCTTTGCTAGAAGCTAACCACTGGTGAAAGCTTCAGAAGAGCAGCCCAAGTGCATTTTTCCATCGCTGGTCACAGATGCGTCATTGGAGGTTCTGTGAAATTTCTCCCAGCATTTTTCTTTTCTTTTTTTTACAGCCTTATAACCACTTAAAACCACTTCTTTTGGAGGAGCAGGGGTCTCTTTCTTTGTTCAGAAGCGAGGAGTGGATTGGCAGAGGACAAGGCGAGGACAACCCCTTTCAAATGACTCCCCATGAACCAAGCAAAGCTCCTGGATCTACAGCACGATGGAGGCAGAAGTCTTTCTTTGCTGGCTCTCTTTGGAGAAATAAACACAATAAATATGATTTATACAGCAGGTCACATACTTAACAAAAGGCAGGCAACAGTTCAGCAGTTTCCCTGCTCCTGAAGGTGGGAAATCTGTTTGGTTACACTCACCCCCTTCCCAAGTTGTTGGCGTATCCCAAGGAAAGCGTGATATTCCCGTGTTTCATGGGAGCAGCATAATATGACAGAGAGACCTAGAAATCAAGGACCAGCACAAAAGCAATAAATACCAACCACAGCGCTGAGCCAATTAGCGAAACAAAAGAAAACCAATTCAGCCTTGGGTTTTCACTTAAAGGTAGCAATGCCTCTGCTGCAGCCTGGGAAGTTCGCAGGCGTTGGCAGCTCTCTAAATTCACCTCGTGTAAACTCAGCAGAAAGATGAAAAATACCTTCCTGCTCCAGGCAAAGCTGCCGAGAAGCTGCAAAGTGGCTGAAAGAGGAGTCTGCAGGCAGATTAATGTGGGGATTGACGAAAGAGCCAGAGCAGCCAAATGAACTCAGCTGGGCATGTGAGCGGATCGATAGGGATACGTGAGCAGCCCCCAGCCCGGCCAGTTAGCGAGAGCTTTGGAAACGACAGACCGCCTGGGTCAAAAGCAGCACTTAGAAAACACGGCCAGAAAACGGGGCTGGAATCAAAGCTGATCTTATCTCCTCGCTGTGTGAGGAGGAACCCGACGCAAAAATCAAAGCACCCAAATCACCGTGGTACTTGGAGGGCGCTTGCATGGCGGAGAGCAGAGAGAGCACCGCAATATCCTACAAAAGACGAACACGAAAGCACAAACAGAGGTTTTTGTGCCAGTAGCTCTCACCCCTGATGGAGGGATGTCTTCCAAGTTGGGACTTTAGTTCAATTCCTGAGCTTCTACACAGGGAAGTCAACATCTGATGCCCCAACCAGCAGCTCTGTTTCGCCTTTATTAACCCATAACCAAATAAAAGGTTTTAAATCAGCTTTTACACAAAGCTCCTGTATCACTGCAGGAGCCACGGCTCTTCTGTAATCCTCTTTGCAAAAAGAAGGCACCAGGAACAGGCTCTGCTGCTGCATGAAGCTCTCCTACTCGAGAAGCTCGTGAGAAACCTCTCCTCTCAGTGGGAGCATCAAGCCCAGCTAGCAAAAAATAAATTCTTTGAATTCATATAGACATTTTGGCATTGCAGCCAGTCTTCATCAATAAGAGCAAACGTAATAGTGGTGACTTCAATGCACCTTGCTGAAGAACAGGCTTCGAAACTCCTCCTGATGTTGCTGTCCATGTGCCCATCACCCTCGAAAACGGTGATATTTGAGATTTAAAGGAGGCTGTGCTGCATCAGGTAACTGCAGCTCCAGTCTGCGGAGGAGAGAACAGCCCAGCCTGACCTGAGGGGACGCAGGAGCACGAAACCCCCAGCCAGCGTGAAGGAAGGCTCAGGCTGGTCTGAGCACCCCAACGCCAGGCAAAGGGCCTGGGGAGCACCAGCACGGGAGGGCAGAGGTGACGGCGAGCGGCAGTAAAACAGGCTGAGCTGGTCACCTAACCACAGCCTTGCGAGAGCCAGTATTTATCGCCCCACAGGTATCCGGGCTGGCAGGTAATGGCGACACAGCGCTGGTTTCAGCACTCAATAAAGCACGGTCTGCAGGAGATCCCTAATTCTCCGGCCRGCGGGGAAGTTTTCACATCTGGGGACCTGCTCTGTTTAAAGCTCTCCTAATGGTCCCCTCTGACTGTTTTCACAGCCAGTTGCCCTCTCTTCTGCAGCAGGGAAAGGAGCAGGGCCTCGTGGCTGCCTCGCCTTTCCCACGCTGGCTCTGCCAGGCTGCCAGCATCGGCAGCCGCCTGCCTGTCCTTGGCCTCTCCCAGCTGAAATCAATAGAGCGGCTTCGCTTTTCAACCCCCACTCTTACTTTTGGAAACTCTGGGCCACACCCCAGCCGAGAGCTGGCGTCATCCCCAGATAGCCATCAGCTCCCGGAGCCGCGGTACCTCTCGACGGGATGCCGGTGGCTCATCCGGGAGCTGTTCTGCTGACCTGATCCATCACGTCTCCGGTATCTTTGATCAGGAGCTCTGAAATTTAAAATACTATTTTWAAAAGTTGTTTTCAAATGGAGGAGGATATTCCCACTGGGGCTCAGACCCAGGCCGGCCGCCGGCTCTGCCGTGCAGGTCGATACGTGGTAGCACGGACCCGTGCGGTGCCGGTCCAGGGGGCAAGGGGGGAGCCATGGCTGCACTGGGCAGGAAATGAGATGGTTTGCTCCATCCTCTGACAAACCACAAACCCAGGGATTTTCAATCATTCTCCATTACCTCCGGTGATGCCTGAAGGATGCAGGGAAGGACCAGACGATGCCAGCAGGGAGACGCGAGCAGGATGTCCTTTCGCAGCCATTTCTCAGCTCGGCTGGAGCGGACGGTGGTGGAGCTTTGGCACGTTCATCCTCCGGACATCGCCCGTGAGGGGTGCACAGGGAACAGCACACCTCCCTCCCCGTCCCCCAGCACAGAGCGCTCCCACCCGCCTCTGCCATCTGGAACAAATCCCTCGGCCGGGACAGCAGCAGAGGACGGGGAGCGGCAGGAGAAATGATTTTATTTCATCTCCGCTGCGAGCATCAGGAATCCATGTGTAAACTGGCTTTGCAGCAACAGCACCTCTAAAGAAGCATTTCCTGGCTGAGCGAGAAAGCTTTTTGTTAAATAATAGACTTAATGAAAGACAGCTTAAAAACTGTCTATTTCTAATTGAACAACCCAAATTCCTAATTTCTGCATACGCTCGCTGCCCAGAGACACAGCACGTAATACATCTACGCATACCAGCATGCGGTCTGAGAGCTGAAATACTATACCCATCAGTTTGTCTGAGGGGGAAGAGTTATCAGATTAAAGATAAGCAAGATTTAAGAACTGGTAGAGGATTTATCACAGTGTTTTTGCACTCATCTGCTTTATGTACTCAACTGGGATTTACTTGGAGTTGTTACTATTTGGGCCGTGAGGAGAAAGTACGCGGAGTCCTTCTACGTTTCTCATTCAATGAGACATCTGAGCCTATGCCTAAATTTACCCAAGAGAAGGGTCTCACTGAAGCCGGTATAAGCATTCATATGCTTAAATGCAGGCATGTGTTTTAAATATCTTGTGAATTGAGGCTTGGGCGCAGTAATCCAAAATACTTTAATGTTTCTAAGCTTGTCCCCAGCCCTGCTCCTTTCAGAGCTTCTGTCAAGTTGCTCAAAACCTTTGCACATTAATTTTTTCCATTTTGCGTGGATACTGTGTCAGTTTTACTAGCAGCAGCCCAAACAATTCAAATACTCCCAGGGACAAAGTCACGGTAAAACAGCATTTGATCAGGTACTTGGGCTGCATCAGAAATGTATGCATTACCTTTATTCTTATTTATGCCTTGCTGCTCAAGAGTTCAGCTTTGCACCCCTTCAACTATCCAATTTCTGAGCACTGTTTTCTTCAGATGTTTCATTTGCCATGCAAAAGTTAAGTATCACAGCTAAAAATTCCCATTACACCAAACACCTTTTGAAAAAAAAACCCCAAACCAATCTTTGCCCTAAAAAAGATACCTAGCAAGATACAGAAATAGCTGTAAAAATAACAGATGAAGCGTAACGGCTGTACTGCATCCGTCTAATTTTGTGTTGTGTTTCTGGTGGTGGCCACCAGCAGATGCCCACAGCGCAGGAAAAATAAAATCTGTGACAACTGTCTCACATTTGCTGAAAACGATCTGAATTTCCAGCTAATTAACTCGTGTCAGAACTGGCTTTCTAAGCCATCTCRCAGCCTACGAAATGCTCTGGCAGACAGGAACGGGGAAGGAACATTTTAACGCCAGTAAAGGCTTTGCAAGAGGACCGAGCTTCCCCGCGACGCAGCACCCTGCCTAGAAACCCAGATCAGTTTTTCTCTGCTTCTGTTTAAGAGCAGCATTCCCAGGCTGCATTTCCAAGAGGTTTTTGGTTTTACAGCTGTCATGACAGTAATTTTCTCAGCTTTGCGAGGTTCCCTCATATCCTGTTCGAACCGGCTTATCTCTGTTTAGAAGTGATGTTCCTACACCGTGTTCTTCAGGAACAGATGTTCCAGCTGATCCCCCATCGCAGCGCTCAACGTATTACACGGCCCCATTTTGAAATAATTAGCCTGTCACTGTTGAAAGAAACCTAATGGTTGGCTACTTGTTCACTTTTGAAACAAAAAAAAAAAAAAAAAGAAATCAGAAGTAACCTATGATTTATACTTTTTCCAAGTATGCTAAGATGCTTTAAATTTACAGTTCATTAAAATGGCAGCGTGTCCTGGTTCAGCTGCTGGTCCCAAGATTTGTTATCTGGAGAAACAAATCTCTGGGCAAAGCTGCTGGCAAAGAGCTTCCCCAGCCCCACAAGTGACGAAAAAAAGAGTAAGGAGAATCTTTATTTATACAAATTAAAAGCTAATGAATTAGTGAGGAGTGTTTAGAGCAGTGGCGTCCGTAGCTTTTGGACCACAGACTGCTGTCAACACACGAAATTTATTGTGGAATACAAGGCAGTCTAATTACTAAGTCTTTAACGGAAGATGCTCTGGAGGAGATTGCAAACACCCAAGTGAGGGCCACGTACCCGTGGTTGTGACTCCAGTCCTCTGCAGACAACAGCTTGGGAACCCTCCGTGCCGGGCGCTAACGCAGACCCAGTAAATCACAAGATGCGGTAAATGGCTGTAGTGCCATAAAAGTCAATGGAGCTACATGCAGATTTATATCAGCTAAGAATTTGATCCCCTACATTAAGCAGCAATAATACCCACAAAAAAAGGAACTTGCAGGCTGCTGTAATAAAATTATGTCCCTTTGATCTCATGGAGATTCCTCCAGTCTAGTTCCACTCAGAGGAATTGATCTCACGGTCATACAGATCCAGACCAAAACGAGTGAGCACCCAGCACAGAGCCCATCTGCTGCCAACACACATCCCCTACTTGTCCCTATCTGCTTTGCACCTTCCTCGGTATGATTTGTAACCCTGCTTCTTGTCATCTCCCTTTTCCCCAATATCTCCCCTTCTCTTGGGGGTGCACGCATTCAGCGATGCGGGCGGTTGAGCAAAGCCYGAGCTGGCAGCCCCGTGGCTGACGTTTCCTGACCAGCCCCGGGTGCAGTAACAAGGAAGACGGCAACAACCRAGTTTCCAGCATGGAGCAGCTGCCAGGCCACGTGTCCCTGCTGACACACAGCCTGGCAAGGACAGGTCCAGTCTGCCAGGACCAGGCTGAGCAGGAACAGCATCTCCAGGAGCAGGCTGAGAGCCCGGGCAGGAACAGCATCTCCGGTAACAGCTCAATAGCGGCAGACGGAGATAGGAGACGAGCTGAGGGTCAGGAGGGGGCTTGCAACAACCACGAGCTTCAATTAACTGAAAACAGCAGAGGCTGCCTGAAATAAAGCTTCTCATATCAGCCGACACTCAAGGCAACTGCATTTTTGACCATCAAAGCAAAACCGAAAAGCTTTCCTCTCTGCAATTGCTCACAGACCTTAGCTGGGAAGTAATCCCGCCACTCAAAATTTTACTGAGAGAAATGCTTTCTCAGGCTCCCGGAAGGACCACACAGCACAGACGTGCCAGAGWCATTCCCAGGTATTATACGTACGTATCAGATGCGAAACTCTTTTCATAATTACGTTTTACTCTCAAGCAGACAGTCCTTAAAATAGGAGTAGCTGAACTGAAGGGTGGGAGTGGAACAGTGAAATGTTTGCAGGGACCCATCCAGGTCACTGCTAATTCCAAATACACATTTAGCAGCCCACGCTCCTCAAAGAAAGGTCAGAAGATGAGGTCTGCTCACTTGGAGGCTCTCAGGCCAACRGTGCTATTGGAAAATGACCCTTAGGGTGGGTTCATCTCCACCACCCCCTGATCCCCGCCATCCAGGGATGCTGAAGGGAAAGACCCGCGTTACCTCAAAGGAGGTGTCTCAAGAGCAGAGATGACTCGCATCCTAGAGGGCCTGTTCCAAAAACCATAAGGAGATGCAGATGGCTAGCAGAGATGTGGACGTTTTCATTGCCCAGCGAACCGAATCCCACCCTCAGCAGAGACACGGCAATAGGACCTCTGTATAGGCTTACCTTTTATATACACCGAAATAGTTATTTTGTAATGAAAGGCAAAGCATGGACCCAGCACTTATTCCCCCTGGAATATTCCTACAAGGTTCGTCACTGATTAAAGTGATTTTGGCTCCCCACCTCCCCCCCAACTGGCCTTTCTGCCTCTGGGTTCTTGCACATACCTGGGAGTGCAGCACTCGGGGACTGAATTACCAGGGTTATAATTCTTGCCTGTGTACTTTTAACTACAGTGAGGCATTGGCAGAGCTCAGCGCACTAATTCACCTCCATGTAAACATGATTATTTTAAATGAACTCCAGACGAGGTTTCACTGTAAAAACATCTCCAGTTTTTGCAGCATTTTTAAGTGTTCAGCTCGGAGTCATTTTCATTACGGCAAGAACTTACCCTTTCTTCAGTTTACAAAGAATATTTTCAGAATTAATGATGTCCCAACACCCCCCAACTATAACACAATGCTTGAACGAAAGTCACAAGTCTGAAAATTAAGCTGCAGCAGGATTTCACGGTCAGGATTTTCCCTTTCTTAGCCAGCCATTCCTTTCCTTACAAGCAGGAATGCTTTCTGGTTTCAAAGCCAAGTTGAAGAAGAGAAGAGAAAACAGTAAGAGGTATTCACTCGGCCGCATTTCTTGCAACGTTTCTGGCGTAGGGTTCCCATTATAGCTTGCAAGGAGAAGTGGCAGAAGAACATTGTGTATACATTGTAATGGTTGTACTTTCTCTGAACAGACATGCTTCCAGGAGGCGGCAGATTAAAGAACTGGTATTACTTCAGACAGAGAAAAATAACATCTTGCCAGTTGTGTTTATTTGTAGGGACCCATGATTTATGCTTTCCCATTTGTAGAGGGGTTGAGAGAAATGGATCATGTGGGCTCTGTTTAGATAATCCCTGAGGAAATTCAGACGACATCAGGCGGGGAGAGATAGGGTTTGTTCTCGTAGATGAGAGAGGCTGGGAAATGGTAGGGAGACGCAAGATTTCCTCAAGATCCTGGAATGAAGTTCAAGGCTCCGATTTTCTGAAAAGATTGAGCGTGGGTTGTGAGAATGAAGCAATTAAGATAATAACAAAAATACTCCAGGTAGGCAGGGATGAGCAGTTCGTTGCTGTTATTTATTTGCCCAGTGCAGAAAAAAAAAATGTTCCTCCCTAAAGGATCTTTACCTGTCAAACAGTACAAGAAGATGCAAAACTGTTCCTACAAGCACGAAAGAGGGATCTGTCACCCTCCGACCCACACTCTTGCTCTTTGTTTTCCCTAAGGACGCCTCATTGTGGTGTGGCCCCCATCTCATCCCCCTGCACCCTCCTGGTTTTAGCAGGACTTGCAGAAAACAGCCACTATTGTCCCTATAAAGGTCTAAAAGAACCTAAACAAAACCACTGGCATCCCCTGCCCTGAACAACATCCTTATCGAAATTAGAGGAGGCAAGAGTGCGACTGCTTTTAAAAAGAARAGACTTATTGCAAAGATGGCTTTAGTTAATTGATCTGGAGAAACAAAACAAAGCAAAACAAAATCAGCTGTTCAAAGTTTGGCATCGAAAGAGGCAACGGTACAGCAGCCCGAGCACAGAATGGGAAATCCTCCTCAGTCTTGAGCTGCAAAGCCCATCGGCCAGAGCAGTCCCTTACTCTACAGCAGCTGGCACYGTACTGCCTAGAAAGCTGCATTAAACAATCGGCATTAACAGACCTAAGTGCTATTTAAGCAGATGCTGCGTTTCACAGCAAGTACCAGGTTTGATCCGTGGCTCGGTGCCTGCTGCTTTGCCATAGGTGCTGATTAAGGAAACGCAGCAGGGAAGGAGCCACGACCCTGCAGCACGGAAGGGAAGACGGTATTTATGTGACAGATGCAGGATGCTGAATGCCCTTCTCCAAGGGCACATCACGCAGGAAGAGCACAATTTCCAAGACTGTCAGAATAAAAAGAAGGGGGAAAAAAAATGACAGGATGCCACTCACCCAGCAAAATCCCCAGGCACTGCAAGAAGCGTCTCCCAGAACCCATTAAAAATAAGCTCTAAGTCATCATTTCAGTGGCAAGATTTTTACATGGTGATCAAACAGTCGGCTATCCAGGTGATAACAGGCTGCAGGGTAAGTACAACTGTACATATATTAAAGAACAGGCACCAACCGGGGGAAATTTTTTCAGCTGACAGTAAGAAATCAGTGTGCTGAGACGGTAGAGCAGGGAACAACCCCACCGCTACGACCGCAGCATGTCCCTGCGCAGGGCGCTCTGCCTGCAGCCAATTCAAGGCAAAATGAAATGTTAGCAACCCTAATTTGCAGGGCTGGGCACTCCTGCCGGGAAAAGACAGAGCTGAGAGAGGGCTTGAAGAGTCAGAGCTGCTGCCTTGCCTGCCCGGGGCAGGCAGGATGAAGACCGGCACTGCTGGGAACGCCCTGCCTGCTGCCGGCAGCGGTCACTGCCTTCCTCCCGAACCTCCCCCCGGCAGCCACCCGAGCTTCCAGCTCATTGGCAAAGTAGACAGCAGTAGCAGGATTGCTACTTCCCAGTTGGTTTTAGGTTTTTGAGTTTTAGTAAAGTTCTTTGCTCAGCACCCGCTCAACTCTTCAGATGACTGATTTTTGCATCTCTCTTTTTCCCAACTATTTTGCTGAGAACTGCCCTAGACCTGCAATGGCAACTACACAGGCAAGAACCCTGCTGGCTTGCAGTTCAAGCCATTTCAGGGGCTTCACGTACCACTTCAAGGTATTCGACAGCTTCAGTGCAGGACCCGTCAGCCTGGAAGACCTACGGGCCTTGGGGGTGAAGTCTGATCAGAACGACGATGCTTCTCTGCCCCAAGCAAGTTCTACAGAGGGGTGAAAAAGTACCTCTTCCCAAAACAGCCCTTTCTGGACTGGAAATATTGGGGAATGACCTCCATGAACAAGGTGCCTCACAGGCTCCTGAATACACTTCTGATTTGACTTTTCTCTTACCTTCTGGTTTCTAACCTAAATATGAAGCAATGTGTAAGGAAGAAAAATAACCCCTGAACTCTGAGAGTCCGCTTTCTGCACTCACCTCTCAAGGCAGGGAATGAGAGCAAAAGGCAAAAGCAGGTTTCACCCTCTGCCCAAAATATAACGAAAGCTCTGGACACGGACACAGGATTGTGGGTTTGTATTATTGCCATCACAGGAGCAGGGCCCAGGGCATTATTATGGCCTCTGCCCAGCTGGCCACATCACCATAGTGAGATTTTGGGGGTTTTTTTTGGTTTTTTTGGGTTTTTTTTTTTTTTTGAGATTTCTGGAAAAAGCTTCTGTTGCAGTTCCCTCACCTGGCTCAAGGATGCCATGGCATCAAGATTTGGATAAATGATCTGGCCACATTTGCAGGATCAAAGAAGCAAAATCACATCCAAGTCCTGGAAGGTTGGGGGAGGCATCAACACACAATCACAATAAGGAATATTTTAGAGACAACTTTTAAAGACATGTATCTAAATCAGGAGTACAGCAGAAGAAGGGGAGGGAAAAAAGAGAGCTCCATAGGAACACGCTTGCCAACCAGTACAAATATCACAATGCTTATACAATAGCTTCCAGTCCCACACACAAAACACTGTTGGACGCCTATAGAAAGGATGAACTTCTCATGTCRTATCAATTCCGTAGGATGCAATCCTCTTGCCTTTCTGTCTTAAACTCTTGTGTCGAGTGTTAACAGCGAGCTGTTAAACAGCTGCAGGGTTCCAGCTCTTAAATGGCAACATTTCAGACTGGGATCCAGCAAATTTTTGCATGTGTGTAATTTTAAACACCTGAGTACTCAATTCACAGGGAGGTGGTTGGCACATACGTCTTTACCCAGTCAGGACAGAAACGTTATCCTGTAGTGGTTTGTAAAACACCTTGGAAGGTTAGCATATGTTTTTAGCAGCTAATTTTGACAACTTCCATCTCTGAGCTATGAAGGTGAACAGGAATAACAAAAAACTCCCTTTATCCAATTTCCCACAATTCAGACAAGATTAAGCGTGCACATGAAATTTCCCGCTTCCTATACTGAAAACCAAGATAACTCAGCTGAACAGGGGAAGGGCGACGCTGGCATCAGACAAATTACCTACCAGCTTAGGGCTGGAGTCCTGTCCCAAGGGCCTGTGCCGCCCTGGGAGCGAGGATCCCAGCCTGTGCCAGGAACTGCATGATGTCCCCGTAGATCCACCCATCCTATTGCTACCACCCTCACCATACAGCATCTCTCTTTTTTCTTCAGGGAGGGGGAGAGGAGGAGGAAGAAAAACCTGGATTTTGAGCACCTCACTTCCAAACGGCCAGATTTGACTTACCAAAGTCAGAAAAAGATGCTCGGCAAATACAAACATTTCTGACATTTCAGTTTTGCACTTTCATGTACTGCAAGTCCAATCCATGAACAAATACCCTCGTTCTAGCGCTTTCCTAACGTAAGACACGAGCAAGCTTCACCAGGAATTCAGTTGAACCAAAAAAATGAAGCCAGGGTTTTGGTTTCCACACTACAATCCTGAAATCCAATAACATCCCCCTACCCCCCCACCTCTCTGCTGCTGAGAATTAACTGAAAAATATAGCTGTATAGAGGTGTTTTTTTAATACTTTTCCTGGATGGAATTCTATTTGATGCTGTTAAGCTTTGATGACATACCCCAATGACTTGCTTGGAAGAAATCCATTTAGCAAGCTTGCAAATCATGCTGTTTCAGTTCTGTGAGTGCCCATGAGAAATGTGCATTTTCAATCATAAAAGCTGTAGAAACAAAATGGAACTTGGAGACGCAGACAGACGAATTCCTTATCACGGCTTGGCTGTGTTCACAGAACATGTGCTTACCATTTCAAACTCCGGAAAACTATTTACAGGAATCTGAAATACAAGACTGAATCCAAAAGAAAGAAATAGATAAATTTCCAGAAGATACTTTTTTTTTTTCCATTTCAAAGGAAAAATGGAGACTCTGATTAAAACCAAAGCAAAAAACCCCACCCCCAAACGCAGCCTTTAGCTTTTCCTAGGAATATAAATACTCGTAATACGATCTATGCACAGAGTGCCAGATTTACAGAGGTCCCCTTACGTTTATGTGGCAGGATACTTCGTTTTGGGGAAGCTTTGGGGAAGAAAAAGCAAACAGTTTGCATTTTCTTCACCTCTCCAAAATTCTCTTTGAATGGGAACAGCGGAGGTTGCAGTTCAGAACAATTAGCACATCCCACTGCCACAGCGTAATCCCCAGCAGCGGCAGACCTTTGAAGCACAGTGCCAGGCATCCGAAGCTTCCAAAAAGATCAGTCACGTCAAGTTGGGAGAGAACATAACTCTATGGGGAATTTTCAAAACTGATTGAAAATGGTCTTCACTGGGCATTTTCTGACATATTTTCCTAAAAACACAGCTCATTTCTACAGGATTCAGTCAATGACAATGACAACACCTTTGATGTAAATGCATTTGTTCCCAAGAAGAGAAAAAGAAGAGAATTAGGGCAAAATATGTGATGCTCAGCACTGCAGACAGTAAAACCCGACACAGTTATTTTCCTGGTATGATGAGACAACTGCCTTTCCCACCGGCCAGGGTGTCGCATCCTTTCCTGTGCCTGTGTATCCATCTGCCATCTCCTGTCTCATCCTCAGTTTGTCAGCTGTCTGCATGTTCTCRATTTGATTACTGTACTTTGTTTAGCAAAGCGCAGTCCTCATCCAGGCCTACAGCTCTGGGCGCAAGAACAGTACAGCTCATTTGCTTTTTACGCTGCAACAAAGGGGACCTAAATTATATATTAGCATCCTTAAAAAAAACCTAGCAGTTTGACAGAGCACTTGGAACATAGTTTCATGAAGGTTTTGTCTTGCAGGAAAGCCAGTTTAAGAAGCTCTTGCCTTCTCCGCTGCATTTCATTATCCTGCTGTCAGTTGTTCTAGTGCAACCACTTGATGCCCTGCTGCAGCAACCTGCTGCAGGGTAAAAGAACACCTCCACCTTCCCAAAAAACGCTGCTGTTTTTTAAAGCAACTGGCAACTGATCGTGTTAATAGTCTGATTCATAGCACAGTTCCACAGACAGCAGCATCAACACAACCTTGCAGATGCTCTCCTCTGCTCCTGGTGGTTTGTCACAGTGTAAGAACGTCTAGAAGCAGCTTTACTGCTGGAGACAATGTTCGTGGCATCATATGCCGAAAACCAGCTCCCAGTAATGCCGTCTCTCATTTGTACCTTTTCTTTTTTTAAAGTGATGTTGCATTTTGCATGAAGCCTGCCACGCTTTCACCCCTCACCCAAATCTGCTATTTACGTGTCTGTCAAGACAGACAAGAAATCAACTCTATAACATGCTACAGAGACTTCCTTTAAAGTTGAATCCTCTGGRTATTACCGACCTTGAACGGCTGAAGCTCTCTCTTTGTCCATTTACCCTTGCAGATTCTGCAGCAAATCAACTGAGCCTTGTGGTCAATGAGATCAAAATAAAACCAAGAGGAACTTCTAATCTTTCTCTATTACGGAGACAATGAAATCAGTGCAGGCTCCATGAAATAAGAGTAATGGGAACTGTTCACGGTTATGATATCTGCAACAACAAAGTGCTTCTCATTACGTGATGCAGTGAAGCTGTGCAGATGAAGTTATATGCTCCAGTGTCACAGCAAGGTACAAGTCAACCCAAAAGGAGTATTTTCTTCCTAGCTTTTGAGAGATGCCTTCATGCCCCATGTCTTTGAAAGTGCCACAGTATCTCCTCTTTTCCACAGATATCCCACGAAAAGTTCAGACTGGATGAGGAACAGAGCAAAAGCTGTGTTTGCCTTGCTTGGAGAAGAGCTGCTTTCCTAGTTTTCCTACTGGAACATGTCTAAATTCCTCTTTTTTATTTTGCTCGGATGCTGCTTGGGGCAGACGATCCTACCTTCCTCCCCAGTCGCTGCTGGATTGACCGCATTGTCCTGATCGAAGCAATAAAAAATGGAGCAGTCCCTGGGAGGGTGGCAAAATGTTCATGCACTCTTGCTGTTAATCATTACTATGGTATTTCTGACTAGAGATTATCGGGCTTCTGAAGGGCTGAGACTGCAGCAACTAGCTCTGTCTCATGAGAAGGAGAAATTTACATTTAAAAATGTAAACAAATAACCTTACCCAAACAATCTCTCATTCAGACACATTTCAAGATGGGAAAAAAATCTTTAGGGAAACAAACATCAAAATGCTGAAAAATTCTTGTAATCCTAAAAAAAGAAATTCCTCATAATAACAATACAAACTCTAATGGTCTCTTTTACAATTTAATTTTGAATTACTGTCTTGTGATAGCAGTCTTCTAAGGATGAACAAGCTCTGAAGATATCTAGGAACACAATTTTCTTGCACACTTTGGTTTCAAATCTATTTTCCTCTGGCTCCAGATTTTGACAGTAGTGACATTATACCTAGCCAAGCATTTCTTTCCATCAGCGAGGCAACTTTTGCCATGGATTTTAATACCAATCACTTCCACGTTCATCTGTACATACAATAAATAGTTAAATGGCCTTCACCTTTATTGACTTAAACTCACAACAATTCTGAAAGAATTGCATTTTATTTGCTTAAAAATATTTGATATATTCACAAACAGAATCATTRCCTAAATTTATAATCTTAACAAAATTGTAAGAAAAAATAGTAGAAAATAAACAGTACTGAAAGACCGGTATTTTGATGAAACATCCAGACTATCACACTAGGCAGACAAATGCACCAATGACAAAATCTTCAGACAGCAACTGTCATAAAAAGCCGTAAGCTTTAAAACGTATCTGTCCCTGAAGAATCTGAATCGCCATGTATACTACTCGTACTTTGTGTTTGGTTATCTATGTTCATGGAAGGCAGCTTCACTGACACCTTTGCTGCAGAAACATGTGAATTTAAATGTGGGGCAGCATCCTCTCCTAAAAAAAATAAAAAAAGCAGAACAAAACACATTATTTGCCGTCTATGACAAACAACTAAACTGTACTGAAGTCATCTCCATATTGCATCACTCCATGGAAATACAAAGACACAGACACCCTTACTGTCCACAGTTTTGAGGCATTGCAAAGAGTGCTGTTGGAGCCATCAGAGTTCTCTTTATCAGGTAACAAAGGAATGAATTTCTGTGCATATAGAGACTGGGCTGTATTTACATACACCATACATACATACACACATGTAAATATATAATCTCCAGCAGGCCCAGAACAATTTCAAATATGTATAGTGGTGTTTTCCACAGAAATGAATTGAGATCCACAGACACTGACAGTATTTCTAAACTCCATCTATATGTGTATGTCTGTTTGCATCGAACCCTTAAAAAACATTCAGGTGTTCAATACCACATATATATACACAATCATAAAAAGCAAAGCAATCCAAGTTGAAGCCATTGGCTCCAAGTCCTATGGAGAAAAACACCCTATCAATGCTTCAGCTGCCCAAAACACAAATGAGAAGTTGTTTCAGCTCTTCCCTATCTCCACCCCATTTCCCTGACTCATTAAGGGTCCTTCTTGCTACTCCTTTGTGGTTTATCTCCCTTCTCTCATCCTCTGACAGACCCYAGAGAAAACGTACACAGCCTCCCCCCCGGAGATGTGGCTTGCAGGACTTTACAAGCCATGTTCATCTTCCAGCAAGTCCGAGATGGCACCTTGCCACTTCCCATTCTTGCAATCTGACCCTGCAAAATGTGCGACATCCTGGGAGAGGGACAAGCCCCCGCACAGCCCAGCCACCGCTGTGCCAGCAGCCCCTGCAAGGGAGGGGGACACGTCCCACAGAGCTTCCAGCAGCACTGGCTGCTGGGCAGCTGTGAAAGACCACTGCAGCGCTGAAAAGTCCTCCTYGTCTGGGAACCACTGGAGGGGTAGAAAACAACCTGTAGCCAGACACCAGAGATGGGAAGGGAGAAGGGTCATGGACAAGAGTTCCTGTATTTAGCCAGAGGAAGGAGACAAGATGAATCAATTCATGGCGCAGGGTGAGCAAGACATGAATCAGGCTACAGACACAGAACAAGGAAGGACAGGAGAAATGGCATTGGATGAATGGTACAACATTCACAAAACTACAGAAAGAGCATTTTGAGATTTCAGTTGTCCTTGGGACATTTATTTTAAGTGCAGCAGCTACAAGCAAAATAAACATGTATGAGTCTGTGTACAACAGCAAAGGCTCTCTTGGAGTTTGTTCTTATTCCAATAAGCTATAACAATTCTCCCTTCCTCTGTGATAGACTAGGTGATTAAAACACTGTTTTCCCAATAAAACCAAGAAGTTAGGCTTTCTTTCACCCCAGTTAATTATCTACTATGTCACTGTAGTAGTAATCTGCTTTCATCTGACTTGTAGCAAAGCACGCTTCAAATGGCTAATTAAAACAACAAAAACCCACTGCTAAAATAAAATTTCATCTGCTGTTTTTCATGCTAGAACAGCTGCCAACAGCCTAGGAAGTCAAACACGAATGAGGCCAAAGACAGTAAAGCCAGTACATGGAGCAACCCGTGCCAGCCAAGCCTCCTGCCCCTCAGAAGGCTGGGCTCAGGAGCGGTAGCAAGAGCACAAGAGCATTTTTTGTGTCCCCAAGGAACCAGCACGTCACCTGCCCGCCACAGCCGCTTACGCACTTTGCAAGAAGCAATGTCCATAGTTTCATTAGTCTATCCTCACTAGTTGGACAGCCTTTGTCATCCCCAGCCCGAATCCCCCTACAAAGCACAGCTGCCAAAGTTTGGGTTGGCATGGGCCTGAGCAAACCTAACACACGAGCAGTTAGAAGACATGAGAAATTCTACATCTTCCGAACGTGACTCAAAAGCACATTTATGGTAACACCACAAAGATGTGCAAGCAACATATGTGTTTTGTTTTTCCAGAAGTACTTTCCACAAGCTTAGTCTGTAGCCATGTTTGCGTGATAAAAATAGGTTATTCAGAAGGGGAACTGAAGAAAAGCAAAGCGTTTATTTGCTTAGACATGAAGCTGACACACAGTAAAGACGTGAATGTGTAATGCCCGAGGAAACTTTGTAAATCATCCTAGATGCTAAAGCAACTTTCCAACACTATATGTAGTTTGATGTTTTCAAAGCTTGACTTTGTTAATAATTTCCAGTCATGTCACATTCCATTATGTCATTGTTTCAACAGCTGTTTTCAGGTTTGTTTTTGAGGAAAAAAAAAAGAAGAAAAAAAAAAAAGAAAAAATGGAGGTGAAAAAAAAAAGAATATTCCCTTATCCCAAGGCTCTGTAGTAACTTCCCAAGTATTTGATTCTGGGGTGCTGAAAGGAAGTATTGTATTAGTCTACATTCTTCCTAACACATAGTCTAATATCTTTTACAGACATACTATAGTTCAATTTTATGATAGATATAAAATGCTAAAAGGACAGAAAAATTAAAAGAATAATTCCATCTACGTGCTCAACAGAAAAGTTACCAGGTCCTGAGTTATCTAAATATCCTTAAAGATAAGCTTAAAAATACCCAAAGCAAACATTTCCTTTTTTTAAAGACAGAAATCTGAAGTCTTTGACTTTGTTAGGTGCACGCAGAAAACACAGAACCTGGGTTTTCAGCATTTTAACTGTAAAAAAACTATGGATATCCTGTTTCAGCTACATGGCAGATTCTGCTCCATGACTGTAACTTTCCAGGATAGAAAGCTGCTACTCCTGAAACTCTACGTTGGCCCAAAGATACAACTACTAAGTTACTCTCACATATGCTTTATCATTACCACCTTTTGCTCAATCTAACCTCGTGCATGCACAGTGCATAAAACACATTCATATATACATATACGGATGGCTATGTGAATAAATACACAAATACAAGCACACAGGTTTAAATGCTTGCATTCCTGCTCACATATATGTTATTTACTGATGTCTGTATCTGCCTTTTGCTGTACACCAGTGATAGCGCTTGTATAGTCCCTGGCCAGCTCCTTCTTTAACAATGTGATATTCCATTTTATTTCTTCCTCCCATCAGAGAACAGCTCATAACCAATACTAAAATGGTTTCCTCTTAAACACTGAGCTCTTCACCGCCGCAAATTGCAATGGTGCTTATAATCTTCTGATATGCCATAAAAATGGAATGGAAAATTCCTCCATTTACAAAGCAGTGCAGGGCAGGAAGGCAGGTAATCTTCACAGCTTTTTTCCCTCTTTAGAGGCTCTGGAAGTACTCAGTACAATTTTGTAATCATGTACTTAGATGTATTTATAAAAATTTTCCTTGTTAAAATCCAATAAATGGAACATGTGACCTGAGGTGACCTCCAGTTCTCCAGATTCATTGTCACCGTCTAATAGAATACATTCATATAAACTGAAAACTGACACTCTTAATAAGTGTGTAAGGGTCCTTGACTGGCAGAAACTCAACAGTGACTGAAAACATCTTGGTGACCCACTGATGGAAAAGGTCAGATTTCAGATTAGAGATTTTTCCTGTTCTTGGCAATCTATAACAAATTCATGTACAGTACTAAATTTCCAGATCTTTGTTTAACAGAAACATAAAAATTAATGGTGTGTCAACTGTCCGGTGACCTGTGAAGGGAGTTTTTCTCTAAGAGGTACTGTCACACACAGAGTATGCTATATACAAGTGTATTGTGAATATATGCCAAATGGAAAAGGAATTAGACACACTGAAGGGAGGTTTGGTTACTAATACCATATGGCAACAATAAGAACAAAGAAAAATGTTTAAATCTTTCTTTTTAAATTTTTCTATTTGGCAAAATAAAAAGACTAAACAAGTCTGACTTTTAAGCCAAATAAAAACCATGTGCTTTAACTCCTTCAAGTCAGTGTCCATACATTAAATAAAACTTCTATTTTTTAATCTATCCGGAGGTAAACCAGACCCGTATCTTATAAGTGAAAAGAGCTATCTTCAAGACAATAAATAGGGAGGGGTTTGAAGGATCAGGACCCAGGTTATTGTTTCAGTATAAAACCAGAACCATAATTACTGTAATTACCTACATGTTACTTCCTAAAATTTAAAAACAACCATCACCCCCCAGCAATCCTCCCTCTACTCTTTAACGTAACAACTGAAGCAGCAAACTTCTATAGCGAGAATAAACTTCCAAGCATATGTATAAACAACTCCAGTGCAGTGCTCTCATTCCTTTAATAGCACAGGTTGATATGAATGGCTTGTTTCTTCTTCTGCCAGATTCCAGCTGCTTCACTTTGTTTATTACCGACTTCAAAGCTTAAAACACTGTCCTGTCCCAACAAATAACTTCCTCCAGATGGCATTATCTCAAGTGTTCAGAGCACTGGGGACAGCACAGCACCTGCAGATCTGTAACTCAGCATCTTAAAATCTTCAATGAAAGTGCCTTTGTTTTTTTTTTCTGTGTCATTCCCCCATTTTGCTTTTTCCCTACAAAAAAGATTTACACCTGGGATATAGTTACAAAGACTGTTAACTGGGAAACAGAGCTGTCAGAAATTCTTTACAATAATGACTGTAAAGTAGAAGAATACCTACAAGCCCAAAGGTAACAGAACCACTATCAGTAGAAATCCTTTATCTTCTCTTCTTACCTGTAAGTAAAGATGTGAGATATGTATTTGTGCCAATGTGTGTCCGATCCATGTCTCCATGGATATCTGTAGGGTACCAAAGAAAAATTCACTCATTTTCATACGCGGTTGTACAGGCAAGTTACCAAGTATAGCAACCCAAGAAGCAGCATTTTCAGCAAAATCAAAATTATTCCAGACTTGCTGGGCTAACATACACTGAAAAGAAACATCCATATTTTGATCTAAGCAATTCTGAAGGCTACACTGAAAGGACAAAATACGCTGCAATGTCAGTCATGTTCCTAATTATAATTATATACAGTATTTCCAGTTCAGATTCATGTCTAACTATACCCTGCATATCGGCTACATAATTCAATGCTTCTGGAATTTAATGGCTTATACAGTTGAAAGTGGGGATGGTAAGGAACTAGTCACATGGCCTTGAGATGGTAAAGAATACAACATTCTCAGGAATAAGCAGGACCATCAACAGTTTCTCAAATAATCCAATCGTTTGGACAAAATTATTCTCCATTCATTAGAAATGATAGCTCCTCCACTTTTCTAGTCCTGGCCACCTTGAATCCTTATGCATATTTATGTTATTGTGGAGAAGGTGTCCTTCCTCAGCTCTGCCAGAAGCAAAGCAAAAATGCTTAAGCATGTGTGCTTTTTAGGGCAGGGACTCTCTTCTCATTGTGTAAATGCTTTGCTAAGCATAGGGCCCCTGGCTGCAGGTCAGATCGCTGCCTTCCACTAGGATAGAAATACAGAAAGCAAGAACAAGGTGCTCTGCAAAATGCATGTAGTTCTTGTTTTCGTAACTCAAAAACGGACTGCCCCTAACTTAGCCGGTTTCATGACAAACAGAAAAGATTCTAGGCAAACTTAGGCCAAATTTCTAGGGCTGAGTTACATGAAAGGGACAGATTTACAATTAAAACACTTCAGTTGTTTTACAGAAATGGACTGACATCTGTAGGACTCGAGCCAAAAATGTCTGGATTTAAAAGCACGAGTCTACTGCTTGAGCTGAAAAAACACAGTTTCATTCTCAAAGGCTTCAGCCAACTCATAAACCTCCATAAGTGGGCCACAGACACCAGCAGAGACAGAAAACTATATAGTATGAGTTCAGTTCAAGTTTTGACCTAAACTTGGCAAATTCCACCTTCCCATGGTGTAATGTACTCACAGAAACTCTGCATACAAGCACACAGAAAATAAACATGCATACACACACGCGCTTTTCTTTTTTTGTTTGTTTGTTTAAACCCTAATGTATATCCTAGCTATAAATATTTCTGAAAAGAAAATAAATTCAGATCCCGAGTCAGTAAAGGAGGGCGGGACACAGGCTAAGCAGCTAACAAATTTTTCAAAGCAGAATATTTGAAAATGATTTTTCCTCCTCTCAAGTCTGAGTTCAAGGTTCAGTGGTTTTCCAAAACATGCTATATTCCCACCAATAGCAACACTAAACAGAACAAAAACTAGAAATACATAAAATAAACTAGAACCAGATTTTTCAAAATCCTAACACAGAGGCCAGTAGGGAAGGGCAGACGGAAAGCAGCTCCAAAAACATCTAGGAATGAGATTGCAGAGTTTACTAAATAAATATTTCCTTTTGGTGCCTAAAATCTACTCTGCTCCTATGGATCTGGCATATTTTGCTCTGTAGAATATCTCACTGCTTAACAACTTCGTTCCCTGGCCACAACTCTTGCTGTTGTTTCCCAGCAAATCACTTGCAAAAGATGTGTAATGATCTTTCCAAATAATTACAATAATTATTAATACTAAGAAGAAATATTAAAAGTCAATTTGATTTTTCTGTACAGATGCCTGTGATTTTTGGATGTGCAACTGGCTAGAAACAAATAGTCTTTTCTTAACTTTTAAGCCCTGCTGTTTCTTGACTGCAACCATTTTTTTGAGGAGAACTGAGATGAGAGGTCTGCGGKAAACCTTGAAGCAGCAGCTTTTATTTCAAAGTAAAAAAGGAGAAGGAGTTGGTTCGTTACTGGTCCAGAGCCTTTGAAAAACACTAGGAAAATGTGTATCTTGTGCAAGGGCTGGGGGGAGGAGTAATCTCTAAATCCACAAGAGGCAACCTAGGTAAACAGCTGGTGGAATCAGGAGAATCTGACAAGTGATAATTAAAAACCTGCATATCTAATTGCGTAATTAATATTTTATTTATTCAGTAGAACTAAATATCACCTACATACCAATCTTTTTCTCATTTTCTGCAAAATCTAACAGGCAAGTGGACAGGAAGGTAATTTTAAAAGTATGCTTGTATAATATATTCAGCTCTGTTATTCACACCTTCGTGTTTGGGGATCCAAAAGACATTTTAATGCCAGCATCTGAAGCAAAATAAAGAAGCTCAAAAAAAAAATGGACTCGAATGATCGATAGTGGGAATTCACACTAAATTCTAAGATAAAGTTATGCAGACTTCCCTCAGGATGCAGAATCATTCACTGCAATCCTAGCAGTAGGACTGGCTCCACTGAGACCTCGTATCTTAACAATATTAATTGCAGCAATACTGCCTCCAGCTTATCTACATCATACCACAGTGCTAGACATAATAGCATTCATAGCCTACATGGGGAGTGGCAAGTAAAAAAAAAAAATCAAAGCATCTTTTTAATTCTTAAAAGTTACATGGTCTGTTTTTATTTAAAAATAATTAAAAAATAATTTACACAAGTAATTAAAGTTGAATGAACAAATTCAATGATGTTTCATCATAAATTAGGGTTGCAGTGGGTTTGAAAATGAACATCTTTCCAGTTCATGCTTAAAATGAAGATGGGTGTCCCAGTGAGGGGATCCCCTAAGCAAATGATGTTCTTTTGTAAGTTAGTGTACTGGCCAGGATACATATTGGGTTACTCTAGAGTCCCTTACTGCCTCACGATTTTTGTTCAGATCAGCTTGGCCCACACAGTTAAATTACCAACAATTACTCCAACATGCTGCTCTTATGCAGTCTTTGATGTGTGGTTGTCCGTATCACTTGGGATGCACATAATTCGGGGCAAATGACAAATCTCTACTTATCAGACAGGTTCAGTATGTTGTAGGTCAAGACTGAGCATGTTATCTGCAGTGATGCTTGCACTGCATATGCTTACTAAGCACTGCACGCTATCCAGCCCTATTAACGCCTCAGCTACGTGACTATTAGAAAAATTGTTAGGAATTAGTTGTAAGAGGACAACTTTCAGTGAATCAGTGTGAGAAGTCACAAGCTACTTTCTATCACTTAAAAGTGTCATGGGAGACCTYGATGAGCTCTCCCTCAAACAGCCAAGAGGATTTCCTGGGCAAGGAGGTTTCATCCCCTCCAGCCATGGCAGCAATCGGCACCCAGATTTGAATGAAGGCTAGGGGATGGGCATCATCAGGAAGAAAACAGAAACCTTTCTGTACCGCACAGCTCTTCAGGCAGTGCTGCAGGGCAGAATTTTCTCACTGCAAGTCACTCTTCACATGTAATGGAGTCACTAAATGCATTCTTATAGTAAAAATTTATATAAGATATACTAAAAATAAAAAACTGTTCAAATAACAGTGTTTTTCTAGATGACCACAAACAAAATAGCTATATTTCTCTATTCTGAATACTTCTAAATTCTAAATATTCACATGACCCWGTGCATTTGTTCTGATGATTTTCACTTACAAAGTCATGGGATTCTCCGTATGGAAACAGTTTGCCAAGACTCCTATTACTGTACTACCATTACAAAGATCTGGCATATTAAAATGCTTATACCTACAGCACAATTACTCAATTTTTGTAATTACACCTTTTAAAAAGGAGATTGTGAATGTTTTCACCAGGAAAAAMCAAAACAAGACAGAACAAAACCAGCCCTATACAGTTAGTATTTTCCATGATACGTTCTAATAAACACTAGGACCTTTCTGCGCACATCTCTAGCATACACGCCAACAAACTTRTTAACAAGACCTCCTTTCAAGCCATTTGTTTAACAGCAGAAGATGGCCACTAAAGGTCTCACCATTTGTTCATATCAATTAACTTTGAAAAATGTATTAGGAATAAAAAATTCTAGGAAGTTCAGAGAGGCAAGCAATTTTTCTATTAGCTCAGAAACAGTACTGTTGTAATCTACATAAGTAAGCATATGTTAAAATAAGGAAAACATTAAATGTCTTTACTGGAAGATCTGCTGGGCGAGAGCCATTATGTAAGTGTCCAGACCCTATTCTGCCACAGGCCGTCTAAACCTTCTCTTGAAATGAGTACCCAGTGTGATGACAAGTAACACTGCCTTTACAGTTTAATGCCCAGGACCAGAGACTTGGAAAGGTCTGAGTAAATACATGTTTTTATCCTGTGCTATTTTAAAGTTTGTTAAAATCTACAATGTTTAAACTTTGTGCAATGAGAGATAAGCATTCCTCCTTGTAAAAAAAAAAAACCCACAATCCAAAAACCTTGGCCTGTTACATGGGAAAGAGTAAAAACAAAATTCCTTTGCAATACTTGGGTGACTCTCAGCTCTAAATCAGTAGAATAAATGAACTGCAGAAACGTATTGCTCTACATCTATGCTACATATTCAGCACACTACACCACCTTCTCAACTCTCTCTTATGCACATCGCTACTGATTTTAATATGACACACAYCTCCATCTCTGCTAATTGCTATAAAAAGTGGGTAAAACACTGCAGACGGCTCCCAGGAACACTGTGCCTCTTGAAGATTTCACTACTGACCAACGGTTCCCCAGCAGCAACAGTGAAACCAACACTCGCTTGTTAGCGACCCAGGAGCTGCTCTGCACAAATCTTCGAGCAGCAGTCAAGCAATGCCTTCTGAGACACTGAACATTCTCATTTACATTAGGTTCTCATTTGGGCAGATGTTCTTTACCTCTGAAGCTGCACACACACACACAAGTTGAAACTTTGAAGATGCTGGCTGCATTAACTGATGGTGACAACTCCTTCTGGTATCTAGTGCCAACTTATTTTAGAAAGCATTGCAGCACTTTGACATTCACTCTTCCCAGTTCAAACCGTTGGTGCCAAACCTGGTTGCACTCAGTTCATCAATAGCTTTCTTCATTGCTCTGGGCCACAAGCATGATTAATATAGCTTGTGAGCAGCCTGAATAAAATTCATTTATCAGTTGTCTGGATTTAAATATTCCTGGCCACAGTACAGGGAAATCTGCGCTGGAAAGGAGCGTGTACAGAAATCCCGTCGGCATGTGTGGGAGCAGCTYCCTTGCAGAGGTGTGGGCTACTGCGTGCTGATGGGACACGACTTGTGCAGGTGAACGGCACAGACTAGAGCACACTGCAACTCCTGAATTTATACAGGGTTCATAGGAAGAGCAATTATGGAAAGCTCCTTAAGAAGGCAGCTTTTGCAAACCCTCCATATACCTGACAATGACACAAACCAAATTATTTAGCACTATCCTAATCTGCCACAATGACACCCAGTGTGTACCAGAATTAAAAGCACAAAGGCAAAAAAATCTTATTTCATGTGTCTCATGGAATTTAATGGCTCCCCAGTATTTTACTTGAAGCAAATTCATTCACATTGTATACACACACATGCACTCCCAAGTTCAGGAACACTTACTCTGCAAGTATTAGATAAATCAATCTGCTTTCTAGCAGTTTCTTGCACACGCTCACAGTAAGACCAGAAATTTTAAATGCATTATCCATTATTTTCTTTCTCTCCCTCTCTTAAATATCATGAAAGAACAGAGTCAGAATATACTTAAAATTCAATACATATACAAGTTGGGGAATATTAAGCTTCTACAGGTACGTCGGGGATAAAAGGAAGACTAGGGAAAATACGGGCCCTCTCTGGAACAAAATGGGAGACCTGGTTACCTGGGATACGGAGAAGGTAGAGGTACTCAATGACTTTTTTGCCTCRGTCTTCACCAGCAAGTGCTCAAGCTTCACTGCCCAAGCCACAGAAGGCAAAGGTGGGGACTGGGAGAACGAAGAGCYGCCCACTGTAGGAGAAGATCAGATTCAAGACCATCTAAGGAGCCTGAAGGTGCACAAGTCCATGGGACCCGATGAGATCCATCCGTGGGTCCTGAAGGAACTGGCGGATGAAGTTGCTAAGCCACTATCCATCCTATTTGAGAAGTCGTGGCAGCCCGGTGACGTTCCCACTGACTGGAAAAGGGGAAACATAACCCCCATTTTTAAAAAGGGAAAAAAGGAAGACCCAGGGAACTACAGGCCAGTCAGTCTTACCTCTGTGCCTGGCAAGATCATGGAACAGATCCTCCTGGAAGCTATGCTAAGGCACATGGAGGACAGGGAGGTGATTCGAGACAGCCAGCATGGCTTCACCAAGGGCAAGTCCTGCCTGACCAACCTAGTGGCCTTCTATGATGGAGTGAGTACATCAGTGGACATGGGAAGGGCTACAGATGTCATCTCTCTGGACCTCTATAAGGTCTTTGACACGGTCCCCTAAAACATCCTTCTCTCTAAACTGGATTTGATGGGTGGACTGTCCGGTGGGTGAGGAATTGGTTGGATGGTCACATCCAGAGGGTAGCGGTCAATGGCTCAACGTCCAGATGGAGATTGGTGACGAGTGGCATCCCRCAGGGGTCCATATTGGGACCGGTACTGTTTAATATCTTCATCAATGACACAGACAGTGGGATCAAGTGCACCCTCAGCAAGTTTGCAGATGACACCAAGCTGAGTGGTGCGGTCGATRCTCCTGAGGGATGGGATGCCAYCCAGAGGGACCTGGACAAGCTCAAGAAGTGGGCCCATGTGAACCTCATGAGGTTCAACAAGGCCAAATGCAAGGTCCAGCACCTGGGTCTGGGCAACCCCCGGTATCAATACAGGCTGGGCAATGAAGGGATTGAGAGCAGCCCTGCCGAGAAGGACTTGGGGGTACTGGGGGATGAAAAGCTGGACATGAACCAGCAATGTRCACTCACAGCCCAGAAGGCCARCTGTATCCTGGGCTGCATCAACAGAAGCGTGGCCAGCAGGTCGAGGGAGGTGGTTCTGCCCCTCTACTCTGCTCTGGTGASACCCCACTGCAGTACTGCRTCCAGCTCTGGAGCCCTCAGCACAAGACAGACACAGACCTGTTGGAGCGGGTCCAGAGGAGGCCACAAAAATGATCAGGGAGATGGAACACCTCTCCAATGAAGAAAGGCTGAGAGAGTTGGGGTTGTTCAGCCTGGAGAAGAGAAGGCTCCGKGGACAYCTTATTGCAGCCTTTCAGTACTTAAAGGGGGCTTATAACAAAGATGGCGGCAAACTTTTTAGCAGGGCCTGTTGCGATAGGACAAGGGGGAATGGTTTTAAACTGAAAGAGGGTAGATTCAGACTAGGTATAAGGAAGACATTTTTTATAYGCTGAGGGTGTGAGACACTGGCAGAGGTTGCCCAGAGAGGTGGTAGATGCCCCATCCCTGGAAACATTCAAGGTCAGGTTGGATGGGGCTCTGAGCAACCTGATCTAGTTGAAGATGTCCCTGCTTATTGCAGGGGGGTTGGACTAGATGACCTTTAAAGGTCCCTTCCAACCCAAACTATTCTATGATTCTATTCTATGTTTCCCCTCATCATTACTCTGTCACTGAGTTACATGGCTACACGGCCTACATAAGACCAGAAGAGAACAAATTCTTAAAGATCATCTTTCTTTATACAAGACTACATTTGAATGTCACTGTTATTTGATGCAATGTTGTTTTTTTTTAAATCTTGGAGGGAGAGAACACACATGCAAGGTCTCTCGGAACAGGACTGTCTGCTACCATGTAGGAAGCCTGGCAGAAAGGGCTCTGGATCACGCCTGGGGCCTCTCAGTGATTCTGCAATGCAAGCTGTACTATAGTTTTACTGCGCAGGTTACAGAGTTATCCAATCCTTTCCTATTCTTTCAGAGGAGAAATAAACAGGTTAATGCAGACTCATTGTCCACGGCCCTGTATTTTTAGATAGCTACATGGAAAGCAAGTAGCATAGTAGCCAAGGTGTAGCATTATTCACACAACCTATGCTTATCATGCACAGAAAGTTTCCTGGAAATGTATTCTAAATCTGATAAGAAAAATCCTCATTAAGAATCATTTGCTTGTTTAATTTTCACTTATTGAGCTTTAATGTACCATAAAAGTAAGTAATAAGAAYGGTGCCTTAAATAAATATTGCTTGTCTTGTACTCATTAATGTTTTAGAAGAACACAAAACTGCCTCTAGATACAGGAAGCTGCTGGAAAATAAAAACTAACCAATCACATAAACTAAAATGAGAGCTTTAAAGAATTTTTTGTTAAACACGGAGTTCAACAAAAATGTATTCTGTTCACTGTACACACGACACCAATGGGAATAAGAGCCAGTTCAAGTTCTAAGTTACCATTACTTGGGTAATAGTTTCAAGCTGCAAGGCACAGCTGTATGGGCCCAGCCAGACAGGCTATCACAGCAATGCTTTGATAGCATGGGGCCCTTAAGTGTCAGGATATAGAAAAGGCAGCAGTTGTTGGCTGTGAAAACAGTCTGATACAAACCAGATGGGGACTTACTTGATGGGCAACACAAAGGAAAACAATTGGCTCATTCAACAAAGTCAGGCCACTGCCCCGGAGAATTAACAGAAGACAATAACAGTCAACCAGAGTTGATGCAAACAAGAAACAGCCATGTGGTTACGGTTTAAGGAATTGTTTCTCCTCAGACTAAACATAAAGTTTTGATTTCTAGTTCTTATATTCATTAATTTCAGTCTCGTTTACAAGCCCCCTCTTCCTCCAAAGTCTTCCGTATAATTCATTTATGTAGCACCAGCCTTCACACACCTACTTAAACAAGAAAAAAATTATATGACAAAGGCAGCTATATTAATCTAATGTTTCCTGAAGAATGCCAAGACCACAGACAACTTTCTGAACCGTGTCAGAACAACATTACAGATACACAGCACACAGTGTGTTATTAGACACATTTGCATGCATATGCCAGCATATTTACTGATTCTTTTTGATTTGAAATGCATAAAGCCCAGTAGGTCACATGCTGGGTTACCGGAGTACAGATGTCCTCCAGTTTTGTGAAGAGTTCTTCTGGTTTCTTACTTAACTTTTTTCAGAAGTAAACTTCAGATCAATTATGTTACCACATAACAGTTTTGTTTGTCAGGCTACAGTTAAAAATCTATTAAAATAGCTATTACCAAACTTTTTTTGAAGCAATCAAAAATTTTAAAATTGGCTATTTCAGCCGTAACTCAAAAAATCCCCAACCCATTCATTTTTAGAAGCTTGTAGAAGATTATGGTCCAAAATCTTAATTGCTCTTGCTGTTTTATTACAGGAAATATAAAAGTGACATGTGCAAAGGTATTTTGATTACAAATTACTTACAGAGATTGCACAATAAGTCAGACCTCTAAGGGCCTTCTGCAATTTCACTCTCAGACTAAAAACATCTGAACTTTCTTTTCATATACTTCAAAATATTCCCTCTGGCAGGCTCTGCACTGCAGTGCTCTACACGAGTGTGAACGGTTGGATGGCACRTTCTGAAAGATGGTCACATACTCGGGACACCCAAGCAAGTATGTCTACAAAATGCAGTGACACACAGATGTCCTGGATGCCTTATGAAATCACATCGTCCTGGGACCCATCAGCTTCAGCACACCACGACACATCTCCTGAGCTTCACTGCTTCTGGATATTGCTTGATGGCTAGTTCATGGATTTCTGAGCTAGTGGTGTTGCGTGATGTAAACATCTCCTAAACACATCACTCGGACCTATGACGGGTACACATGAAGTCTACTCTTCTTTCTAAGTGCTTCACTTTCCATGCAGACTTGCAAAAAGCAGCTGGGTTAAAGAACTGAATGTATGGTTCTCATTTAACAGCCCACACTGGACAGACAGAGTAAGGGAGTTTGTCCTTAAAGAAAGTTAAAAAAAACCTACTGAATTAGTGAAGTGTAGAGTCAGGCCCTAATTGTCATCTTAAGCGGTTCTAGCTTTTAGCTGCTGTGGTTCTCAAGCCTGTGAGCATGGTTTTACTTCAAAAAAAAAAGACTAAAACACAGCCTTGGCTGCATTCAAAACAACCACCACATATTGTAGGTAGAAAAGTAAGGTTTTTACTGCAGTTTCCTGCCATAAGTGCAGAGCCAACACTCCAACAAAGCCGTTGTGTGCTGCACTCYGTCTGAGCTAAAACATCTCTCCGGCAGAACCATGAGGCTTATTTCCAAAAGCGCAGCCAAATTCTTGAAACCTCCAATGAAGGGGTGGGTTGTCACATCGTAGCAGAGAAGATTTTGCCTGCAGTGCTGCTATTATTCATTTTTCACATCATATATATATTGAGGTCAGAACACATTTTTTACATACAGCTGAAATTTTGGGTTGAGTGTCTTCATTAGGCCGTTTCTAGAAGATTACAAATCTTAGGAACAGAACAGCCTTTATCAAGCCTTAACCTCAGAGATACTGGCTGTCGAAGCCTTGCATTTAAAAGCAGATGAGAGAGGAGCAAAAATCTCTTTAAATCCCAGGTCTGCCTGTAGAGGCAAAACCCCAAATGCTCTTGTAAAAATGGKTTTGGACATCGTTCGTCAGAGAACGCCTCCACAAAGGACGGCATGTAAAGACCAGCTGGAGCAGGGGGAGGCATGACTGCCCAGCCTCCGTTAAAGTCAGGACTCCAACAGGAAACTGCTTCCCCCTTTCTTTTCGCTTTTTTTTTTTTTTTTAATCAGGAAGGAAGTTTCATCTTCAGAAACAAGCATTCCCTGTGTAATCTCCCTGCTTGCCTGTCTCTAGGAGTGGGTCCAATTACTGAAATAAGCAACATGCACTTTTAAGAAGTTAATTGTGTATTTACACTGTAACTCAAACTAGTAAATATTTCACATTTATAATTTTGATTTACGTAACAGAGCACAATGGCAGCTGTTAAGTAAATAAAACAATTTTCTCAAGATCTGTAATTACAGTTTTAGGATTATAAAAACAAACTAAAAAAACCCAGAAATTAAGCAACTGCCAGCAAATTCCATGCTTTTTACTTCTGCTGAAGATACAATGGTCTGACAAGGACAGAAACTGCAGCTGTTATACTGTCTTTAAACAAACATAGCTCTGCCCAAGTCTTGCAATATGTACAGTGCATAAAACAAGGCCACGATATGCAACCCTGACATTATTGCTTTACAGTAACAACCTGAGTTAGGGTGGAGGTCTGCAGGTCAACCCATATTAAGTCTAACCTGCTTTGATTGTATAGTTTTGAGCCAAAACATAAATGTAATTCTACTAGACCCAGAAAATGTGAGATACACATTTTCATTGTTTGCATATGGTTAATGATTTATTATTTTATATTAAAACTACATGCCTATCTGACATTAAAAAAGAAAGAGTTAATGAAAGTCAAAGTTGTGCCGTACACAAAAAGAAACAGTTACCTCCCTGCGGCCAAAGCATTGGGGGAAAAAATGCATTTTACAGAACTGCTACATATTTTGTGTCACACTCAACAACTTTCACTCAGGTTGTTTAGAACTGTGCTTCAAAACAGTTCTTCCTTCTTTAAAAGCAAAACATAAGTTTTAGATTAGAGAAGAATGACAACACAGATACAAAGGCTCTAAATCAAAATTAAGTTTTTCTAGGTGTAGGGGTTTTTTTTCCTGAATGACAGCATTCGTGATAAAAACCAGAACACAGTAGTCCACAGACAAAATTTAACCCATCTCCATCATTCACTACTGTTCCTTGCAAATGCAGTCACCAAAAGCACATTTGCAACTGGTGTTTCAGAGATGAGGATTTGTTGTATTTTACTTTCAAAATTAGTTTTATGGAAGATGAAAAGTGTTTTAACCAAGTTTTACATTTGCAYGTGTTATTCAACACTATTACAAAATACAGTCCCATATGCAACCTCAGCAGTGAGCAACAGGTCACACCTGACAACTTTAATCTTCACTCACCAGTCCTTACCCTATTTTTAAGAAGAAAGCTACTTTGGCAGACTGCATTTCTCAAAATCAGCATGTTATCAAAGAGTAGCATTACCATTATTTATATAGTATTCTTCATTTGGAAGACATCCTAGATAAAATTTACTCCATGTTGTTGCCTTCTTTCAAAGTTTCCTGGGCTCCTAGTCTTAAGAAATTAATCACATGGGCACTGGAAACATATATTTATATTTAATTATAGGCAGTCTTTGTATCACTGTATTGAGAAGCTGGTGCTGGAAAAACCTGGCCTCTCTTCAGTGCATAAAGTAGAAGGTCTGTTTACTCCTTCTAGTATCTAGAAAAATAAGCAAATAAAGGACTTGGGTAACAACACTGTTCAAGAGCATGAAAACTGCCAGTAAGTCAAGCCCTCTCACAATATTATAAGCAGTAAAATTAAAAAAATAACATTACAATTTGACTGTGGACACCAATCATCTAAATATTTGTCTTTATTGGCTAGTTAGGTTCTATTAATAACCTTACAGCTATGCCTCGCCTCTGCTAGCAGTGCAAAAATTTACAAAGCATTAAAAAAGAAAAAGAAAAAAGTTTAATGGCTGAGAATGACAACTTTTGTAAATCCCCCATTTCCTTTATAAAAGAGGTTTGGAGGCAGACAGTCAGAATCTGTGGGTTATTCATCACTCACATTAAGCTACCTCCACTCGGCATATATGCTCTTGTCCTAGCAATTTCTCTTCTACCCAGCCACTCCCCACACAAACAGCTGGCTCCTTCCAGTTTTTATGTAGTGCTTTAAAAAGTTGAATTGAGAGCTCTTAACAACAGGTGAAACTGAAGGCTGTCCAGCTGCTTCTGCCCAAGGATCACCAAAACCAACACAGTGTGGAAAGCAGAAGCTGTTCCTTCTGTTGCGTTGCTCTCAGAGATACACAAGCCACTGAATTATAAAGGGCAACATCTGCCTTCCCTGCCAACCAGAAAAATAAAACAAACCCAGCACATACCGAAGACAGAAAGCCTACATTTCTCTTATCACAGTGCTATAAATGTTTCTCCAAGTTGAAATATGTGTTTGCAATACTCCTTGTCTTCACCTGTCACCATACAGTATCCATGCAATGTGTTGCCAGCACCCAAAGGCATCAAGACTTCCTGGTCTGATACTGATGCCTTTTATAAAAGAAACGCAACTTTCACACTAAAAAAGAAATGTGAGATAAGAGGCCTACTTAAATGACTGTTAATCCAAGAAAAGATGATCATCCTATAAGATCCTATAGTGCACCTGCCAACTGAACTAACACAGAGTCGGCAGCAGGTCTACCTGAGACAGCTGGAATGGTTCCTGACTCCAGCTTAGCCGACATTGATGTATCAGGCTGAAAACGATAGGGACTGAGGAGTGTAAATACATCTTATTCAGGAAATTGTCTTTGCAGGCTGTAATCTCTGGCAGAGGCTGTAGCATACTCCTGGAGGTAGTAACTCCAACCATAAATTCTGCTGAATAAGAAAAGACAATGCTATTTCTTACAACACATGTTGTTATAGTGACATACTGAGGCACATCGTTTAGAACAACTAGGAATCTCAATTTAAATTCATTTGCCATCAGTGCTAACGAATAGGCATGTGAATTAAAGTAGTACAAGACCATAAAAATCGAATGCCTCTTTACAACATTATGACAGAAGATGATGTGTAAAGGGACTTCAGCCTCAATTATATGTATATAAATGAGTAGCAGGTTCAGGAGAGACTGTTCTGATCATTTTCCATGACCTACCACAACACACAGGTCACAGAACAGCTAAGCATGCTTCCTTTCTAGATGCACATCAGTTCTTTCTTATTAAACCATGGGCTCAGAGCTGTGGAACCACTAATTTGTGAGAAACTTCTCCCTCCAGAGAAGAGCTAACTGGAAACAGCCCTTGGGCTGATGTAAGCATTAAGTACATGGGGAGTCTCTGTCCTTAGGTAGCTTGCCCAAGCCCATTAATTTTTTGTGTGCGTCCCCCATTTATATAAGCAATGTTTGCATGAAAGGGGAAAGCAGGTCAGCCTAGTCAGCTTGCTACCATCTGCTTTTATTCAGAGTTACTCAAGATCAGTGCCAGTGGGATCAGTGCCCATTAAGGGGGTTTATTGTGTGTGTTTATTTTTTGCTCTTTACAATGAAGGCAACAGCAATTACTGTAAGTTTGTAAAAGTGCATACAAATCATAATACACAATACAAAGCTGCTTCAGTCAGATCCTAGCGTGTTTACGAATCCTACACAGGCTGTGAGAAAGACTGCTTTGGCACAACAATTTGGATAGACTGATGAGGAGTGTGTTAGTGTCCAGGAGATCTGAGACCGTATTTAATACTTGCTATCAAGACCATACCCTGCTTGCAATGCACAGCGACTCCAGCTGATTCACCACCACATGAGAACAGGCATCACATTCTACCTTGGCCCTAGACAGGCAGACAATAAGTGGATTTATACAACTGGAAACTGGAACTGGTGAAAGATCAAAGGTAGACTGCCAAAGTGGAAATAGCAATTTCGGGCTCTCAGCTTGTACATTCCAACTCTTGAAGAGTGGATATGCAGCAGCAAGACGTACTCTCCTCTTAATGAGAATTCTCCTTAGAATATGCCTGGCCACTAGAGACACAAGCTACAAAAAAACCCACAACCCCAAAACCAACCAAAACTCCCCTCCCAAACCTGCAAAAAAGGAAAAAATGGAAAAATATGGAGAAATATGGAGTGTAGAAAAGCTCTACAGAGGGATCTGGACAGGCTGGATCGATGGGCCAAGGCCAACTGTATGAGGTTCAAAGAAGCTCAGTGCCGGGTCCTGCCCTTGGGTCACAACAACCCCATGCAGTGCTATAGGCTTGGGGAAGAGTGGCCGGAAAGCTGCCCAGTGGAAAAGGACCTGGGGGTGTTGGTTGACAGCCGGCTGAATATGAGCCAGCAGTGTGCCCAGGTGGCCAAGAAGGCCAACGGCATCCTGGCCTGTATCAGAAATAGTGTGGCCAGCAGGAGTAGGGAAGTGATCGTCCCCCTGTACTCAGCACTGGTGAGGCCGCACCTCGAATAGTGTGTTCAGTTTTGGGCCCCTCACTACAAGACAGACATGGAGGTGCTGGAGCGTGYCCAGAGAAGGGCAACGAAGCTGGTGAAGGGTCTAGAGCACAAGTCTTATGAAGAGCGGCTGAGGGAAATGGGGTTGTTGAGCCTGGAGAAGAGGAGGCTGAGGGGAGACCTTATCGCTCTCTACAACTACCTGAAAGGAGGTTGTAGCAAGGTGGGTGCCGGTCTCTTCCCAAGTAACAAGCGATAGGACAAGAGGCAATGGCCTCAAGTTGCGCCAGGGGAGGTTTAGGTTGGATATTCGGAAAAATTTCTTCACTGAAAGGGTTATCAAGCATTGGAACAGGCTGCCCAGGGAAGTGGTTGAGTCACCATCCCTGGAGGTATTTAAAAGACGTGTAGATGTGGTGCTTAGGGACATGGTTTGGTGGTGGACTTGCCAGTGTCAGGTTAACGGTTGGACTCGATGGTCTTAAATGTCTTTTCCAACCTAAATGGTTCTACGATTCTATGATGCTATGACAGCCGCATTGGAGGGATGAGGCAGTGGTGCCACATGCAGCTTAGCAGAACTGCCTGGCAGTCTGGGCTGCTTTGGTTCCAGCAGGTAGTCACAAGTGTTTGAAAAGCAAATGCAATTATGAATCAAATTTTTTTAAAGAAATTCTAATAAACTTGGAAGTAAAATCCTTCACATTATTAAGATATACTTAAGAACAGAAGATCCTCAGAAGCCTCTGGTGTCTGTGTGATGCAATACAGACAGCTGATGCTCAGCAGGCACCCATACTGGGTAGGCACATGATATTTTGAGGCAAAAAGGACATACAAACTCCAGAATGTACACTGGATGCTTTATGCAGCAGTAACACGGGTTTTCAGCTTACCAGTATGAAAAAGGGACTGGTCCCTCTTTATTTGCACATTACAACCCCCATGTATGAATGAAATACCAGGCTTAATTTTGTCATTGCCCTGAACTTTAGTTTATGATATATAAAATGCACTTTGAGGGATGCCACAGGTCACTGGATTAGATCACCTGCAATCCTTTAAAATCTAGGCTTGAAGGGGGAATCAGATGAGATTTCTGGATGTTTACTTTGAGCCCCAGTATATCTGAAAAAAGACAAGGAAAAATCCAAGTATTGACGGTCTCCATAGGAAGTAATCCTTTAAGTAGTGATCATGTCAGTTTGAATAAGTTTTTCTTTCCCTTTCCGCAGAAAAAACCTGCTGCTGTGTACAGACCAGAGGAGGGACTTGGTACAGGAATACACCCTGAACCTCAGCAAAATAAGTGTACTTTAAACGCAAGGATCTGATCAAAAGGGAGAAAGGAACAAATGTAACTGCTTTCACCTGCTTAAGTAATGGGCCTATAGATGCCAGCCTCACCTCCTGAACTTACAACTTCTGAGCAGAAACACTCCTTAAGCCCACACTGGAAAGTTTCCTGCTTTATGCTTTTTACTGTATCAAAAATGCAAAATACCTTCCCTCCAAACATTAACCATACCCACATCCAGCACGGAGCAGAAGTTGATTCTCATGAGGACTGTACAAGGGAAACTTGAAGATATACAAAGCTGTGCAGATTACATGATGGGTGTAAAGCATCATCTGCATAGGCACCAAGGGAAGACTAAAAAGGTGAAGATGAAGTTTTCTGCCTTTGCGCATACCTCCCACAGCAAAAGCCTCAGCACAAGGTCAGAGAAATGTCTTGACAATACTGCAGAATGAGAGAGCACTGTATCCCTCTGTGCCATTTAAGGAGGCATGCAGTAAGAGGAGAACTAACTCTCAACCTCTTAGAAGTTGAAGAAAATTGCCAAGTGAACAAAAACCTAATGCATGTAGATCCGTAAGAAAAGGGCCAGGTGATACGTGGTGTGGAACTGGAGTCCAGAAGAGAATGACTTCTACCAGAGCATGCCAGTCAGTAGGAAATCCTCAGACTGCAAGGCAATATAAACTGGCTTGGTACAGTTTTCTTTGTATAAACTGGGTTTTTTTGGTTTTTCATTTCTCCATCTGATTACTTGGATTTCAATTAATTTAGATGCCTCAAAAAATCAAATTACATTCTAGGAGTCTAAAAAACATACCAGGGAGATTCGTGCTTCACCTGCTAGAAGTTCCTGTTGTTCACGCCTTTTGTACAAATAAGTGAGGGGAAGAACTGACAGGTCTAGGAGACCGGCGGATCATTTCCCAGAAAGAGGTCTTTTGGGAATGGGTGCAAGGATGTGCACAGTCACATGAAACCCACAGCAGTTCCTGGTGCTTGGTTTCCCAGGACCCTAACTTGAAGCAGCAGAACATACCCACAGCAGGAGGACATCATTGTCTACAATAACAATTCTACACAAGACTTTGCCTTAAGCTATGAAAAATCAAACTTCTGTTTTAACATTTTGTCTGAAACATAACTGAAGTAACTCAGTGGGAAAAGAAGCAACCATAGATATAAATGGCACTTCTTAACAGATAAATAATATTTACAAAAGCCAAGAAATTCAAAACTCCTGTTCCAAATGTACTGTAACACAGCTAAATATTGACTTACAGTAATTCAAACTAGAAACTCTCAAGTGTGGCTACTGAGGATTTTATGCAGGAATAATATGCAAAGTGCATTATTACTCAGATGCATGTTTTCTAACGCATGGGCTATCATAACTGCTATGGTCACATGTGCAGAAAAAACAAACAAAAACTCTTGGAGAACTGGTGTTCTAAACCACTTGGAGCACCTAAAAGCTAATGACTACTTATAGAAAAGACAGAGTTTCTGTGGGAAACGCAGCTTTGCATTTCCTGACTTGCCCGAATGTAAAATACATTAACTGAATTATGTTAATGAGCCATCTGATAGCACGGGGAGGTAACTGTATAGGAAAACCAGAGTCAAAATAGACCAGAAATAAGAGTTCTGAAGAAGCACTGAAAAACTTACATAAACCTCTAAGAGGACGTTTGCTTGAAAAATGCCATAATTATAGCTAATTGATTTCATGACTTCAATTTCCAAGATCTTCTCTCAGAAATTAGTCAAATTCARGGAGCAATGTAGGCTACACAAACTATTCCTACCTCTCAGGTTGTGGTGGTACTGTCTACTGTGTGAAAGAATAGCTCCGTTTTGCTTCACTAGCTGCTATTTTCAGGGTGGTATGGACGGTCTTTAGCAAAAGCCTTTAGTGAAATTCAGTCCAAAAAAAGAAACAGCAGGATATTAAGGAGAAAGTAAACTTTCAGTAGAATAGTTGTTAAGAGTTTGACCAAAACAGTTCCAGTTCCAAGAAAAAAATAAAGACCTTTAGCCTTATCCTAATCTTCTTCCTTCCTTGAAGCATCTGTTAGAGATTTGCCTCACGCCACAATAATTTTAAGAAAAAATAACCCAAAACCTAACTCAGAGCAATGTCTGGCTGAAGAAGAGAGGCAAAAAAGTATTTAGTTATATCCATATTTTCAATATTACAGTTTTCAATACAGCATAATGCCAATGTTAACACAGAACTAGCCCATTTTCAATACCAAACAGGGACTCTGGAAGCTTTATTTTTTATATAGATTGTTTTAAGGGCTTCTTGCCCTCTTATTCATTTATTGCACAGATCATCTCCTCCCACAAGCAATTGTGCAATCTCTCTGTGGCAACAAAGCCAATTGCTTAGTGTCCCAATATTATTTTCCCATGTACTTATGGCTGCCTGAATATAATTCACTTGCTGGAGATAAAAAGGAATTACTATCATGAAGTTGTGCTCTCTAGGTCACATTTTGACAGTCCGTGCTGTAGAAAAATAATTAAGTGAAGATACACCTACCTCTTGGTTCTGAGCTGCTCATATTAAAATTTAAAAATGCTCTGCAGTCAAGCATTGCCACCTGTTCATTCATTTTAATTTAAAAATTCTGAATCATGTTAATGTAAGCCTGAAAATGCTTGTATTCTGGAAATATGTGCATTCACCAACCACAACAATTATTATCATATTAAATTTATGAAGATTTATGAAAGAATGGTACAAAGATTAAAGGGTATTATAAAGCCAAAAATATATATGCATGTATATTATATACTACAAATATATGTTTTCAAACCACTGTCTCCACTATGTCTAGAGAAGGCACACATTTCAATTAATAATACATTCAGGCTTTATTTTCAGTTGTAACTTTCAGGAGACATTACCCTTTCAGGCATGATATTGTAACAGTCCTACTGAACTTCAGCTTTCATTAGAAGACATCAATCAACTTACTTTCAGTAAAAACACATGTTCACTGTAGACCACAAAAATTTTTTAAACAACAAAAGAAAGCTCTATCGTATATATATTTATGACCACAGACAAAAGATGAATCAAATCTTGTCATGTATTTATCAATTAAATAAAAAAGGCTTTTTTTCACATCCAACTTGAAGTCCAAAACAATTTCCCTTTTCTCCCAACATCCTGAATTCACACTTCATTTCAGGGCTCCAGATTTTCTAAGCTCTAATACCGATACAACCACTTACCCTTTAAACTCTGAAAAAATACTTAAATGCCTAATCCTGCCTCTGAAATGCTTCTCCATTTTCAGGCAAGTACTCATTGTGCCTTGCTATCTCAGCAAAGGCAACCGTTTGACATGAAGTTTTTATAAACAGGGTGCTTTGAACTTGAAGTAACAGATGTGCTTAATTTTAAAATGTTGTATTTACTTAAACCCATGTATACTTATCATGTTGCAAGTTTTCATTTTTCTTTCAAATGGTTCTTATTAATTTTTACCCTCAACTTTTTGACTGATTAATTTCGCTGTGGTGAAGCTTATAGAGACAAGACCTTCTGGTTAAAACTGACAGACAGTTGTTTCCATTTGCAAATCCTCTAGATTTTTATTGGGTCATTAAATATGTATACTTTGAATGAGATTTAAATTATCCTGGTATATAAATCATCTTTTTTTTTTTTGTTTCTCTCAAAGAAAATTGACTACTGCCATCTCGTGGTCAAACATTTTCATCTGACACAGTATTACAGTATTATGACCTTGTATTACAGTAGAGGTAAATTTTTTTTTTTTAAAGATAAATGTTCCAGAAAACAAGAGATTTGATAAAAAATATTTTACTCCATTTCCAGCCCTCTCTAACACCCTACTCAATGATACAGGCTGGAAGTGCTGTCGTTTTTAACACTTTCAGACAAAGTTGAGGTATAAAAGCATGAAGTACAGCGTTAGGAAGACTATCCCCCCTTTCCTCCTCCTCTCTGATGCTTAATAGCAAGTGTTGGGAAGAAGAAGAAAAGGAAGATTCCTATAACCGCTATTAAGGAAAACTGCTTTTAAAGTTGGGAACGGGTCGATCCTGCAAGGCAGACCTGCCACATAATTTCCTTTTTGGCGATTTAGAGGTCATACTCAACTTACTGGAAATTCACTTTCCTTAGGCAATTTGGATTTTCTGAACACCAGAGGAAAAATACAGTTCTTCCTATTAGAAAAAGTCATTGCAATATTTTCCACCAAAGTTAAATAAAAGAGTTAACCCCCATTTTTTAATAAATTAAGTCTTTATTTATCCACTTTAAAAACACGTGTTGATAAATGTCCCTACAACAAAACATATACATGCACTACAGTGTGCCACTTCAGTTCTGTAAGCTTTTCCACCAATTGTCCATAGAAGCTAAGTTTTACATTATTCATCACTTTCTTCATATGTAAACCATGGTTTTGAAATTTAGGTTCCAAGTCCCACGACCAATAACATTGGCCTAGGGCTTTTCTTACCACTTATAAGTATTTGAAGCAAAATAATTCCATCAGAATTATAATTCGATTAGATGTTTTAAAAAAATTAAATGGAAGAAGTTCAAAGAATTATTTTAAAAAGGACTTGAAGGAAGAATTTGTCTATACTAGGGTGGAGCAATTATAATTGCATATATTGTAGACATGCAGGTTTTTAGGTTCCTGTTCTTAGCACGTAGGATTAAAACTGCTACGTATTTCACTCTACCACAACTTATTATCTGCTAAAACAATTAAATATGGCAGTAATATGCACAGTATATGTTATTTCAACACTGACTTTAACTACAATAAACAAAATATATTCTCTCCCTCTCATGCAACATCCTTAACACTTTTAACAAACACTGTTAAGTAATCTCCAAAAATAGCATGGTTATGCATAGATAATACGTAGTGTCCTTCGCAAAAGAAAATCACTATCTGTTACACACTAGCTTGAAGCCCACCTCAAACCTCAGGCCATTTTAACATTGAAAATGTCTTTTTTTTTTTTCACATTTGCATGATCTTAACTTTGTATTATCTTTCAGTTCTCCTCTCGTACCCCTGCATTTTTTCATGCATATGAACCACTGCCATCTATCACAACATTATGAATATTTTGTTTGCTGAACAGCATTCTATAAAGCAATTAAGATTCAGTTGACTACATAATATGCACATTGTAATGCTCTTGGCAAATAAAAATTTAAATAAATACTTAATTGCAAGGATTCTGATGACTTACATACAGATATATTTCCAATCCTTTCAGTGCACCCCAACCATATCGTAACTATGTACACAGATTTATACACACTATATATAAATGTTTGGAAATTTTGGGAATTTGGTAGTAATGAAAACCAAATTTTAAAAAAATCAGAACTTTACTATACATCAGTATACAACAACATTTAAAAGTGATGTGCTTAACTGAAAGAACTATCTTTACTTATTGACACTGATTTACCTTCTTGTTGCATCTCTTCAGACATCCTTCTCACATGAATAACTTGGGGTCTCACAGTCTCAACTTGTGCAGCTCCTCGGCTTTCCTCCTATATATCATACATTAAAATCATATTACAAATCTGACTTTTGATGTAAAAGCATAGTAAAATTATGTGGAGCTTCAAGAAACATCCAAAGAGGTTTTTAAAGATTCATTAAAGGATATGCACTTGTTCTCCTTCCTTTCGACTTCAAAAGAATTCAGATCTGAATTAGCCTATTGCAATGCCATTTCCTCTAGATGAACATCCTGGGAGCAGTAGGTATGGCAAAGTGCCATTTAGACGTGAAGACACAGGAGACCCTCAATTTCTACTCAAAGCATGTGGTGGAAAGAACCTAAGATTTCTCTGTCTTTCTTCAATACCCAGGACTTCTCCCTAGGTATTATCCTCCTGAGGAAAATGAGAAAGTTGAAAGGGAAAAGAAAAATAAAAATTTCAGCACACAGGTTGGAAGACCCATGCCAAGTATAAAATTTATTTCCTTGACCATGTTTTTAAAAACATTTTCTGCTCTTCCTGAAATGCTCTTCAGGACCTAGGTCTGCAACAATGCCTATAGGAAAACAGTTTCTTACAAGCAACAAAAGCTCTGCGTGTTAAAAAGGGAGACATCATATTTGTCAAGTACACTTGTTATCTTATGTATTAACTGGAACAGGGACATTCCACTACACGTAGGCAGGAAACATGAGACGTGCAAAACAGAGAGTCATGGAGCCCTAGAAGACTTAAGCATTCTCTAAGACAGACAAATTTGATTTCATCAGTTATTCTGTTGATTCCATAGGTGAATATAAGTTTTTCAATGAAGATTCTTAAATAAGGAGGAACATGAGAAAGATCATAAATGTTTGCATATCACACAGCATTTGGAGCCTACAGACAGAACTGCTGTATGACTTCTGGGAAAATTATATGCCCTGAGAAGCAATGGCCTGGGTATTCTCTATTGGAGACCTGATGACAAAGTACCAGTGGTATTTTGCTCCCCAAAAGCTAAAAAGGAAGAAAAGGAAAGTATGCTTCAGTTCTGCAAGAGAAACCCTCCGCTACCGTGGAGGCCACAAGTGAAACAAACAGCCAAAAATATAGATGAAAAGAAGAAAATTGTTATGTCTGGCAAACAATAAGCATGGTGCCAACTACGCAATCAGGGCTTCCCATTTCTTTCAGCTAACAACTGCCTCCTACGATAACAGGAATCTCAACAGTAATGATATTGCTTCTCATGTAAYGATCATTTAAGCCAGTGTTGCAAAAATCAGGAGGAACAAAAAGATAAGCCATTCAGTCACTGTCTTTTCCTCAATGGCTGCATGGACTTGTTTACACTCCCCAGTAAACAAAGCATAGAGAGGGCTACACTAGTAGATAGCATGTCATCTCTAACAAGCACCAACACAACCTCACCAGCACAGCGATGAGCATAAGCTGACAAAAGTGAATATACATGCACCTGAGATCAAGCTAGCATCTCCACAAGGCACTATGTGCATGGATAGACCAGTTAGGATTGGCAGTAACTTGGGCACCTCTACACACCACGATGTTGACCAACTCTGTTCATCATTTAAAGCTGACAGGATAAGAAAGAGTTGAGATGATTTTCTGAAAGCAGGAAGGTCTCATGGAAATGTGATCAAAGGCCACCAATGTTACAGAACATTAAATGTAAGCAGCATTAACAGTATACTCATGAGTCCATTTGAAGTGTTTATTTTGTTTTGGATTTTTAATAAGACAAACCAAAAACCAGTTTAAACTGAACTGAGGTGCAAACAGAAGTTGAGAGATAACACATAGATTCATAACCTACAATTATGCATTCCTGAAGATTAAAAAAAAACATGTCTTTTGAAATACTAAAAATGAAAGCTAATGAGAATACCAAAGTGACAATCCCACTTAAAAAATGTTGATTGTATAAAAACATTCATACTTATATAAGAACATTATGAAAATATGTTGCAACTAACTGATTTTCTAAGATTTTAACAATGCATTTGGGACTTCAAATGATTTAGATTTACCATCTTTGAAATGTTTAGCCACACAAATATGACTTCAATGTTCATGTCCCTCCCATGATCAAAATGATTTATCTAGAACAGGAAGAGCCCAGCTTCCTCCTAGTCATTCTCTTGCTTCTTAGAGCTAAGAGCACAGGGGCAAAGTGGCCACAAATAACAGTCAATTCCTGTATTGTTGCACAAGAATGGACAGAAGGGGTCAAACCAAAGATGCATTTAGTCTGGCATTCTGTCTAACAGTGGCTAAAAGCACATATAAATCTCAAAAAAAATCCAATGCCAGAAATGGAGGAGCAGCCAAGGAATTTGGGTAGATAAGAAAATTCCTGTATGACTTAAGCCATTTGCTTTGGAGTGAGTGACCACACAGACTTCACTCTTCATGACTAAAACGCATTTGCTCCTGCCCTACATGAAAAGACAATGCTCTTTCTGTTGGTCAAAATCTGGTCTACACACCGGTGCCAGGGAGCAAACAAGTGGTACATATACGGCAGCTCCACATCACTGCCCACAACCTCCCTGAAACGAGAATCCTGTTCAGATGGATTACAGAAACCACCCAAGCTCTGGCATAACAAACCCTAACATCCAGGAGGATCATTCCCAGTTAAATCAGAACAAAGCTCTACCAAACCCAAGGCCCAGCTGGACACCATCTGAAATACAGTCTATTTTCTCAGGTCTCTCGGCAAACACCACGAAAAGCCTAGTTTTGCTCCTAAATAGATTCGTCTTCTTGCTTTGTATGTAGCTGATACAGTTTCATTTCAGTGAAGGCAAACACTGCCTAGAGATGAAAAACAAGACATGAAACAACTGGTGTGAGAGTCAGTGACTAACTTGGGAGGAAACCTTTTAAGAAGTTTAAAGTGATTATCGCCTTAAACAGTGCATGGCCTAAGCATTCTCTTGCTCTCTTAGCTGATATTATGTTACCAGAAAATCTGTTTCCTACAGGCAGGTGACAAAGCAGATCCAGCCATAGATCTGAATACAGATGCCATCCCTAATTGAAACTAGGGGAAAGGCTCATCATTGTTACATGGTAGATAGATGCTGTCAAAACAAGCTTTCAAATCATCTGGTACAGGGATTTTTTTTTTTTTCAGAGAAGGATGTACAGATCTAGCAGAGGATCTTATGGAGCATGGCTTTGCCATATCCTGGACAGACGTTTACAGTGGTTATCGCTTATAGGCACGGTCATGTCATAGAAAAGCGAAAAATTTAGCCCATGAGAAACAGTGATTTAGAGTCTTACATCAGGAATACCCACGTACAGGAAGAGATCATTTTGTTTGGGAGGAAAAAAACAAAACAAACAAAACCACACACACAAAGTTTGGGGGTTTGTTGGTTTGGTTTGGAGGGAAGGTGTGTTTTATATGCCAGCAGGCAAAAAACCACACACTAAGGGTTCAGATGCAAGAATAAGTTTCTAAAGATAACATAATATATAACTATCTGTGTATTTTCAATGAAAGACGCTATGTCAGATCACCTTACAATTCTTGCATAGGTAAGACTATGTACGTGGGTAATCTTACACATGGTACATTATCATTTGTCTGTACCCAGGCAAACAAAAATCAATCCTAACCCCATCAGCTAATTCTCCAGAGCATGAGATGCAGGTATCACTGGGTTCTTTATCACAGTTAATGGTGCTAAAAGAAGGAAACATGTTTTACCCTCTCTGCCCCTTTTACTTTTGACTAGTGAAACGATAACAAGAATATGAGCTTCACCCCAACAGACGTAGCGGTTTAACAGAATCCAGTCTTGCCTGTGAACAATCATCCCAAGAAATAATATGTTCTGGTGATCTCCAGAGTGAGAAAGGTTCCTCTTCTCCAAGTGAAAGAGGTATAACATTTACAATCCTCTTTGAAGATGCAACACATTGCTTCAGATGACATATTTAAGAACTGCTCAGACACCAATGGCATGATACACATCAAGGCTCAAAAACATAAAACCAAAGACAGGTCAATATAAGATACTTCAGGTTATTTTTAATATAGAACATCAGGGAAGGACAGAATGCATCCAGAAACATAGCAACCATGGTAAGTATATTATTACTTTCGAACACACTGTGAAGCTTAACATATTAAAGAGCAATCTGCCACCTCATTTTTAGCTTCTGCCACTCGCTATTTGAATTTATCTTTAGTTAGCGAGTAAACCATCATCTCTAGGTAACAGCACATACTAATAAAGTAGCAATGGATTAACTCTATAGGTTTCAAGCAGAGATCAATAGGATCTTCCTCTAACTTCAAGTATTCTGAGGTACATGAACATTACCACCTTTTCCAACCCTGCCCCTACAAGGGCAACTGAAGCTCCTGAAATGCTGAATCAGTGGGTTACAATTGGTGAGGCCAAACCTCTATTGTTGCTTCCTCTCCCATATATCCATCATGTTATTCTGTATTTGAAGCACTGTGCCCCTAAAATATTGGAATGCCCCATCTGAACTGAGTATGTATAGTATTAGATCCTGTGAGACCAGTGAAGTTTTGAGGAAGTGCAGAAAAGGTAAAAGAGAAGGTCTGAGTCTAACAGAAAGCATATTGTAAGGATTCCATCACAGTAAACACAACCATTTTTATTATACATGTGACTTTTGACTTCAGTTTCTCAGCTGAATGTGTCACTTTAAATGCACCAGTTCTGTGATGTCAGTCACCACAGCAAAACAGGAAAATTTATTTTCCTAGGTTTCAGTTTGCACTTTCTGACTAGTCATAGAAAGATCCCTTGAGTTTACCTCGGACAGATCCTCTGAGAGAGATGTCACTCTGCAGCTTGGTTGGGTTGCTTGCAGAACAGGATTTGAAACTGGTTGCAACTCCAGTTCGGCCATAAGCATTGGACCACGACTTGTATCTGCATCTCCAAGAATTTCTGCTGAGAGAGAAAAATAAAGAGAAAAAAATTCCTTGATGAGCTGGAGCAATAATCTCCTGGTCAACTCATGTGGCAGGATGTGGAGCTTTTCAAGATTCAACAATGGGACATGCAATGTTAAAGAGAATTATTTCCTCCTTACGTGGCTCATTGTATATCCCTTAAATTGTTCTTGTGGGGAAAAAAGAAATAAGAAATACATGTCTGTGGAAATTGAAAAAAATAAATCAGTTTTATCATCTGTAGATTTCTAACATGGCAAGCATTTATGATAGCTACAAAGCTGKATAGTTCATTGTACCATTATATGCTTAATGAGTTTTATCACATGTATTGGAAAGAGATTGGAAACGCTTCTTCATGAAAATGTTTCACTGTTGTGTGAATGAAAAGAAAGCTGTATATAGTCTTTTTTAAAGGGATAATTTGCTATATAATCCAGCATTTATCATGCTTTTGCAGCCTGCAAATGTGTAAAGCATCTTTACGAAAAACGTACTGACAGCTCATGAACTAACTTTAGCCTTCTGCTATCATACAGAGCCAAAGAATGAATTTTAAGCCTAATTAACTATAATTATTGCTTAATTAACTGTAATTATTGTTCACTTTAAGACTACATGTGCCACATTTCATTTGCATGTTGGTTTTTATATTCATGACTTTATGCACTGAAAACAAGGATTTATAAATGAAAGACTGATCATCAAGATGCTGTTATATACCTACATAAGCAATACCTTCTCCATCCTACAAACAGGCATCATGTTTCCATAATACAAATAAAAACCGGTCACAAAACTGAAGATACCCATAGACACACAAACCCCAGAATTCTTACAGATATGTCTGTGAGAGATTTATTCTGACAGAGAAACGGAGTATCCACTGCAAGGTTATATGGACAGAGATATACACCCTGAAATATATGAACTTTTACACCCAATGGTGTAACAATTATTTAATTTTACCTGTAAAAATAATTCTGAAATAAAATGACGGACCTGCATTGTAATTGTTGTGGCTATCAGGAAATAGCACTTCATCCTGACTTGCAATAGACTGAAGGACATGCAGTCTCACATACCGGTGGAGGGATACAAAAGATTTGGAAGAAAAGTGGAAACAATCACACATCATCCCTTCCCCCTTTCTACCTCCCCCCAAGAACAGATTGTTTCCTCTTCAGTGTTGACTTTGCTATCAAAAGGACTTGGAAACAAGATTTGGTGTTCCTCCCTGAAATGAAAACACTCTTGTCTTGAAAGAAGATCCTAGCTGTTATACAATGTTGTTTCCTTAGCAATGTCAATGAATACTGTGCTGTGTGTTCAGAGGTGGCGAGGGAGGGAAGCTAAGTTAAAAATCATCAGAATGCAACAAAACTCAGTCTGGGATTATTACAGATTATGTAAAAGCACAGGGCATTCCCCTATGGTAGTATGTTCAGGTCCCTTGCCTCCTCTAAAAAAATACTACAACAGAAACAATACTACAAGATTTAGAGAGATGAATATAAAGATTTACTAGAGAAACACACTGCTTCTAGATTACTATCACATGCAGGAGCTGGTTTTGAAAAGTGTTAGATATTTACAGGACAGACAAAGGGCATCCTAAATGAAATAAAATAGATTTTTAAAATATAGAGAGAGGAGATACAAACATGTTATGCCAGATACAGCTATGGACAATCTGGATAAGGAAGAAATATCCCTAGTAGACAGGTCCTCCCATTAACTTGCATCTTCTAACTCTCTATATGGTCCTGAGCACTATCAGAGACTTAGAGCAGATTGATCTAGATCACTAATTTATTCCTACATCACAGTGTTCTTAATGCTGACTGTACTCTAACAACACAGTATTAAACAAGTGACTTGGAGAAAGGGATAGTAGCATTACCTCGTCCTTTGCCAGGAAGCCTGACGTAACAAACCTCCAAACAACATTCAACAAACTACTTTCAAGTGAAAGTTTGATAATATGTAATGTACCAGAATGTATTTTCAAGGCCGACAGTGGTGTAGCTGGTCCAAAACATTAGGTAACGGCTACCTTAAAAAGCTTACTCTCTGTATAACCAGTTCAACTGTGAATCGGTTCAAAATTAAACAAATATTCTTATTTCTCTGAGATAATTTTTGCCACATGTTGAACACATTCAATTTCAATCCACTTCCTACTGGTCAAGGGCTGATAATGTGACATATGCTTCTCTTGTCAAATTCATAAATGTGAAACTGAAAGGACAGAAAAACAGCTGTTTGATCACTTTAGTTTACACAACTTGTGATGAATCAGTGCAACCACATTAGTGTTGCAACAGCTTAATAATTATTTCAGTTTATTTAATCATATTTAAAACACACTCAACAAAACTAAGAGTTTCTACGAGCTTGCAGGAGTTAATTAACCAAGTATAGAAGTATATTTTCAGATAACAATAGAGAAACTGGGATAAAAAGATAAGGGAGAGGAAGGATGGGCCAGTGGTTACAGCACTAGTTTCAACTGAAAAGAAATAAATTAATTACCCTGCTTTACCACAGCAACATATTCCTGCACTAATTTGTACAAGCCATTATGTGTGCACCTCAGCTACCCATTTGGGAAAAAAAGAATTCCCATATTTTTACAGGAATATATGAAGCTAAAATATATTACCAATTATAAGACATTGCAGTATCACCTTGATGGAGTGATAAAAACAATGAGGAGGAGTGCTGTGTAAGAGGACAGAGAGAAGTAGCTTGAACTGCTGGTGTTAATACCTGTCCTATGGAAACCAACGTCAAGAATGGTCAAACTAAGTGTTTTTGAGAACTGAATTTGACTTAAAAGAATAAAATACATACTTTACAATCAACTTTTCTATAGGCAAGTGGGTACTTGCCTTTTTGTTCAAACTGTAGAATATTACAGACAAAGAAGAGTGAAGACACAGCTTGAATTAAATCCAGTTCTCGGAATACGAATGCTAATCATTTCATTGCAGCAATTGCCTGTAAATTTTTAATGTTGGATTTTGAACATACTCTCTGAAATTATTTTAGATACTGTTATAGAAAAAACTCAGAATCCACGTAAATATCACAGAAAAGAAGTAACAGTCTAATTGTACCTCCAATTTGGGCAAGCTGCCCTGGYGATGGAGAACGGAAACCCTGGTGTGGTCTGTTCTCAGAAGTCTGAGCAGTTGGATGGTCCATATAAACTGAATGTCCCATTAGGATTCTCTCTGCTGCTCTGGTCAGCCTCGGTCTTTGACCTTCACTGAGCTCCCCAACACTATCATCAGAATCCTATGTAGAACAGCAACATCAGAACAGCAGGTATAAAAAAACCCAATGTATTTCTTCTAAAACCAGGCATTGTTATCTAATTACATTAACCCTTACAGCATACATAAACTTGTCTATACTATTAGCATTGAATAAAGAAAACTGAAACTGAAGAGATACCATCTAACTGGGTTTGAAAGCAAGATCTACATTTATCAGTACTGGACAGAACAGAACCACTTACAGCCAAAGAACATCACTTATTTTGTTAGTGGTATCCCAACATGATCAGAACCTAAGTTATATTTTTAGCACATGAAGTCTTTAATGTTACACATATGGCCATTGTTGACTGCCTGACCTTGTAACATTGGAAGCACCTAAAAGCTATTGACTCTCTGTTGTATGTCAGATAAAAAGTTCAATTTTTAAGTAGGTTTGGATGGCACTTAAAACAGGGATGGTTCTCTGGATTCTGACTTTCAAAGCTGCAGAGAAAAAACAGCTTGCTTCTACGCAGGAAAACAGGTTGAATACACATACACACATGTGCACAGTATCATTCTAAGGCAATACTAGTAACATCTAGGAGAATATTCTCTCTCTTATAAATGAGAAGGTATGCTTGCACACACCTTGTCAGAATCGGGGTGGGGGGAGTTTATTAGTGTCTTGTATGGACAGACTGAGTGGTCCGTGACTATGGGAAAGGGGAAAAAGCAAATTAGAGATGCATTTGTAATTGGCAGTGCTGATGAGAAAATGTCACTACAATTACAGTCAGACTCAGAGCTGACACTGTAGAAAGCTTTTCACTAAGTCCATCCACCAGAGCTCATTAAGTACAACACAGACAGACAAAGAAACAGTTAAGGAGGTGAGTGAAGTTAGTAATTATTTAGACTAAACTGACCAAGACAGAAGGAAGAAACTGCATATGCATCAATAAAATCACAAAAAGCAAGACCTGCCATAAATAAAGGTGTTCATGAACCATACTGAAGTATTCACAGTTCACTTCCTTTAAACATTCCTCCAGCTATGTCAGTTAGAATAGACGCCCAGTCCCAACAACTATTTTCCGCATAGAAAATACTTAGATGTGTGACAAAAAATTACTTTTGTCCTTTGTGATGCAGATAGTTGTATTTTTCTGTCAGTCTGTTTTTTCTGCCAACTGAATAAAAGTATTTTGAGGTTTTGTTCCAAGATCATTATCAACAGCATGTGCAAAAGTACATGTAAACATTTGCTGAGTTATTCTTCATACCTCCCTAAAACACTCATATGGCTGTTAAGTGCAGTGAACTTGTACTGCTAAACATACCACCTATATTGCTGAAGTGACAGAAAACTTCCCTGGTGTTCAAAATGACAGGACAAATCTGGTACACTGGAACAGTCAGATACACACCTTGAAAACTAGGTACATGTTATACTACGTACAGCTAACTTGTTTATAACAACGCTTAACCTTCAGTGTTTTTAAACAGTTTTACACAAGAACATAGCCAACAGAAGTGGGATCACTTCCAGCAGGGAATGAAGTGTATGAACCTGTTCTATAGCCAACAGGAAGGATAAGCTTGAAATATTTTATCTACTTTTGAGTAAGAAAGTATTACTTCAAAAGTACTGTACTGGAAGGAAAAGGACTGTAAGTTACCTCCAAATGGTACATTCCTTCTTGTGCAGCAACAGGTGCTTGATTTAATTTGGCTAAAAGAGTCAGGACAGGATCCCTGTGATAGCCTTTATCCAGCCTTCTCACCACTTGCCCTTCGCTGGGAGGATCATAATCCTAAAACAAAGAAACAAAATCCACATAATACATGATCCAAAACTGTTTTTTGTAGGAACTTGAATCATTCTTACTTTAGTTCACAATTAAGCTTTTTTCTTTTATAGTAAGTTGTTACAGTTTCCACACTGAGAATTTGCGTCATGAAAATCTAGGCACTTAAAAATAAGCAAACTGACGACACACTGCTTTCTCCTTTTATCCACAGACATGCACAGTCTTTATTTGATACTAAGACTGCAATACTTAGAGAAGAACAAGGTCCTTTAGGCCTCCAAAGTTCAGGGAAACAGTTAAATCCTAACACATACTGGTTGCTAGCAACGATCTGGCTGCAGAGCTGCTCTCACCAGCAAGGATTTAGCTTCTTCAACCAGAGAGCCTAGTTTGAGGATGGAGGACTATTGGAAGGAGTTACAATCCAGCTGACAAAGAGAGGGAAGAACATCTTAGCAAGTGAGCTTTCTAACCTGATGAAGAGAACTTTAATTTAGGTTCACGTGATAACACAGTCTTAAGTCCAGAGTTTAAGAGAGGAAGTGTGGCAGACAGAGGAGGCATCTAAAGGGAAGCCCACAAAAGGAACTTCTACAGTCTTGATCAAGAGGGAGGGCATTCTCCTCAGGTGCCCATACACTCATATGCCAAAGTCTGGACAACAGACAGAAAGATCTGCAAGTTCGGGGCACAGTCTCACAACTATGACATGCATGAAACCAGGGATATTAGATGGGAAAGTATGCACAGGTGAAGTATGGCCATGTATGGGTAGAAATGTTTAGGAAGGATAGGTAGGGAGAAGAAAAGTGGACTCCTACTCTAGGACATTTAAACTTTGCATTATTGAGGATGGAAGGGACCTCTGGAGATTGTCTAGTCCAACCCGACTGCTCAAGGCAGCGCCTCTTCCAGTGTTTGGCCTCCCCCACAGTAAAAACATTTCTTATGTTTAAAAGGAATTTCCTGAATTTCAATCTGTGTCCACTGCTTCCTGTCTTTCACTGGATACTACTCAGAAGAGTCTGGCTCTGTGTTCCTTACTTCTTTCCACCAGGTATTTATACACATTGGTAAGATCCCCCCAGAGCTTTCTCTTCTCCAGGCTAAACGATCCAAGCTCTCTCAGTATGACAGATGCACCAATCCCTTAATCATTTTTGTAGTCCTTTGCTGGATTCACTCCAGTAAATCCTTATCTTTCTTGTACTGGAGAGCCCATAACTGGACACAAGACTCCAAATGCTATCTCACCAGTACTGATTAAAGGGGAAGGACCACCTCCCTTGACCTGCTGGCAATGCTCTTCCCAATGCAGCAAAGGATGACGGTGGCCTTCTTTGCCGCAAGGGCATATTGCTGGTCCACATTCAACTTGTCCACCAGGATCCCCAGGTTCTTTTCTGCAATGCTGCTTTCCAGCTGGTCAGCCCCCAGCATGTACTGGTGCATGGAGTTGCTCCTCCTTGGGTGCAGGACATGGCATTTCCCCTTGTTGAACTTAATGAGATTCCTGTCAGCCCATTTCTCCAGCCTAGTGAGGTCCCTCTGAATGGTGGCACAACCCTCTGGTGTATCAACCAGTTTTGTATCATCCGCAAACTTGCTGATGATGCAGTCTGTCCCATCATCTAGGTCATTACTGAAAATGTTAAACAGCACTGGCGCTAGTATTGACCCCTGTCATACACCACTAGTGACTTGTCTCCAGTTGGAGTTTGTGCCACCGACCACAACCCTTTCAGCCCAGTAGCTCAGCCAGTTTTCAATCCCAGGTCAAATCATTCCTTGAATTCACAGACCTCCACGTGCCTATTGATGGTCTGAGTCAGGATGAGAGGGGAAAGGAGCACTGGGGGTGTTGTGGGCAGGGTCTGCTTCAGAGCACCTGACCAACAGAAAGTAAGAGGAGGCTTTCTACAAAACGTTAACAGGGGTCTGATGATTGCAGGTCTTCATCCTCATGGCAGATTTCAACCACCTGGACATCTTCCAGAAAAGCCATAAAGCATTGTGGAGGCACTCCAGGAAGATTTTAGAAATCCCTCTGGAGGTCCCTTCCAACCAATACTATTACAATTTAACTATCAATTTTTTTATTCTTTCATAAAGAAAAGAGTTTGGTTTAAGCATAGTATTACTCTACCTGATACTATCATTTGTATGACAGCTATGTCCTACCAAGAGGCATTACACAAAATCACAGAGGGAAAGTCCAGGCATTTGAGGAAAACTGTTAAAAAAGAGAAAGGGAATGGAGAATACCTTGACCTGGGAGGCTTCCAGGACAATTGACTAAAGTAGACGTCAGATAAAAAACTATACTGAAGTTTTAAGCAGCTTTAACTAACTCCAGCCTCAGCTAACCTACTTTAATAATTTAAGCACACAAGCAATTAAAAGATGGCTCAAAGCTAAAACAGCTCAGAGCATAACAATGTTCTATTCTGTTTAAGATGTCTTAAAACTAAAAACAATAAAGAGATGAAAATGCTTATTAGCTATCTCTCACCTACAGAAGCATATAAATCATTCAACTTTTCTTTTTAATATAAATTAGTTTGTATAATGTGGGTTTTTTTCTTTGGAGCTCTGAAATTCTAACATTCTTTGTAAGCGTACAGTTTAAAAGCGTAAATTTAAAAAGTTTATAAGTGAAAATGCTTAAAGCACATCCAATTTATCACGATGCTCAAGGTAGAATACAAGACTAACTCCGTTTCCTTGTGAAACGTTTCCTTACCATTTCATTGGCATCTCGTAAAGTACTCGTTAAGCTCTCAGGAAGGTTTGGAAGAGACAGTCCTCCTTCTGCTAATGCTGAAAAATATTTTAAGTTACAAATACTAAAAAGCATGCAAGTTATATGAAAGAAAGCCAAGGCCACATTCATTAATAATTGCAACACAGTGCTTTAGTAAAGTTGGAAATTCCTACTACCAGATGTGTATCATAAAGACGTATTCTCAGCTTCCAAGAAAATCACTCTTATACTTTGCTTTCAATAAAAACTTAGTACTTCGTACCACATGGTACRTGTGCAACATAGTCCCAACGATACTAGGACAAAAGAGCAGATTTAATCTTTTTTCATTAGTAAGCAGAAGCATTTTGTTCAGAAACAAGAAAAAGAGCAATGAGGTCTCTTAAATCCAAAACCATGAACTGAAAGTTAGAGGCCAGGTTAATGCTTGCAGTTTTATCAGCAAATGTATGAAGCGTAACTTCAGTAGACTGGAAGAGAATTTTATAAAGAAAAAAAAATTAATCCAAATTCTCATTTCCACAAATTTGTCTAGTTAGTTACCTCTTGCAGCCAGCATCTGTCCATAGCTGAAGAGTACCTCCCCTTCTGAGATGGGTCTGTCTGCAGTTTCTGTTTCTGTCTCTGTGAGGGTAAGGCTGCTTTCCTGTGTGGACTGCCCAGAACTAACTGTAGGCACAGGGGAGGGAACCTGTGGATTGCAAGGAAGCGATTCGAAGGGCCTCGCTGACGACTGCTGAGATGGTAAAATCAACGCCTCTGGTTCCTCATCATTAGCCACTGACATCTCACTAAAATTAAGAATATGCATTGTGAATACAACAAAATGCATTGAACAATATAGACTAAAGTCTTAAATCATACTGAAAAGAAATTAATTTGCAAGTATTTTTTCAAATGAAAGAGCACTGCATTTTACAGAACAGTCCAAGAATCAACATGGTTAAATAACATTATTAATGAATTTCTGGTTATAACTAAAAATTACCATGTGTATTCCCACTGAGATAACAGAAAAAATAAAATGCTAATAATACAATATTTCATTGTCGCTACATTTATTACTGGCAGGTGTAACACTACCAGTTTACTAAATACAATGTTCAACAGGACAATGAATAAGGACCAATAAATTCTGAGAAAGGTCCTGATTTCACATTTTTCTCCAAAATATAAGTCAAACAACTCAAAAAAAGAATCCTGGCTTATCTCAATGCCTCCTGATATACACATTAATAATTTCTCTACTGACTTTTTGAGGATATATGTAGAAATATTATATTTATTTTTTTCAACAAATGAGAAAACCATGCAGCCTGTTCAACTCACACAGCCTTGGGACAGAACGGTTCTTCAGTTAAAGGGCTGGGTTTCTCTTCTTCCAGAGGAAGTTCTGCATCATCCCATGGGTTTGGAGGCTTTGGACTTTCCATTTCTGCAGCTTCGGAGACCCCTTCTGAGGCAGGAGGGCTTGGTGTGGTTGTTCTAGGAGGCGTATTGACAGGGGTAACCACAGGTGTGCCAACACAACTAGTGGCAGCTGGAATCTTAACTCCTGCATGTGTGAAGCCAAATTTCAGACCAGAAAGGAAAGCAGGAAGTAAATCTCGGACAGAGTGTTAGTCAGTTCCACTAAGCACTTGTAATGTTTGTGACACCTTTTGATAGTTAAGGAGACAAGACTAGATTAAAACTAGTTTCTTTTAAGTATAGCGTTGGCATCTGAAGGAGCTAGAATAAAACCTCAACTGCTTATTTCCTTTAATAAGGGAGACTGCTCTGCATTTTAAAAACTAAGGTGCTTTACTTGGAGAGTGTAAATTTAGCTTAATTAACATTAGAAACACAGGAAGGTGCAAAAGACAGCTATTTTTCTGATGTGAAAAAGCGTGGAGGGGCAGGGAGGGGTAGAAATCATGCAGACCATAAAAACGTGTGTTAAGTTTGAAAATAGAACTGTTACCAAATAGAAGATGTTTGCTTTTTATATGAATTAGCCCATAATTTTTGTACTACATGAGTTCCCACTTGAATTACAGCCTCAAGAATATTTATCCTGAGAGATAACGTGTCTTTGAAGAAGAAAATTAAAGGCAGTAGATTAAAGCATATTTGCTACTTCTAAACTTCAATTATTATTTTCACTACCTGTTTCTTTAATTTTTTCATGTTCGCGAACATCCCAACTCATTTCTGTAAGAGACAGAGAAGACTCTGGAGTTTTGACTGGAGGCAATTCTTTTTCTGAAGGTGGTGTTTGTGGTGGTGTGGCCTGGGGTGTTGGCAATGGAGTAGGCACAAGAGACTCCTGAGGGAAAAAAAATTGTAACCACAGTTATTATCTCAATGCAAAATTCCTATCTTCCAAGTATCCCCAGAGTTAGCTGAGAAAGAGAGAGAAAGGCAGGTTATCACAGAACAGGAACAGTTGTTGCTTAGATACATGCTTCATGGATCTAACTCCTCCATCTGAACATAAAGTTGCACCAGGCTAAATAGTATGCCTGGACAAAATAAATTAAAAAACAGTAAATCATGCATTTGAATGATTACATTTGGAAATCATTATGTGTAGAATAGAATAGACTATTTTACTCAGAAGGGACCTACAACAACCATCTAGTCCAACTGCCTGACCAATTCAGGGCTCACCGAAAGTTAAAACATGTTGTTAAGGGCATTGTCCAAATGCCTTTTAAACACTGATAGGCTTGGGGCATCAACCACCTCTCTAGGAAGCCTGTTCCAGTGTTTGACCACCCTCCTGGTAAAGAAATGCTTCCTAATGTCCAGTCTAAATATGAATTATATGATTATATAAATTTTCATAAAGCATTTGATACAATGTTAAGCAAGAAAATATTTCGTGACATGGATAAAACTGAGTCAGTATGATAATTTTATAGTAAGAGCATCAGCTAAAGAGAAGATTACAAACAAAGCAATAGCCAAGACAGTAAAGCACTAAAATAAGCACACAGTTGTGATGTTCMTTAAAAAATGACAGCGATGGAGATAAATCTGACAAGCAAGTATGATGGTTGTCATTCAGCCTGCTATAGAGGAATATGATGGACCTTTCCAGGTGTTTTCCAGCCCTGTTCTCTGACATTTATAAAGAAAACAAGATAATGGGGCTAAAGGAAGGCTTCCATGCTAGTTTCTGAAGAATAAATCCTCAGATCGATGATTTTTATTAACAGCTCTTAGGGGAAGTGGAACACGCTAACACATTTGGCAGTTCACATACAACTGCGTGACATCATGAACACCAAAGAACTCGGTAACTGGGCAGCTGAAGTTCTAGATAGGAAACTTCACAGTAAGAAGGGGTAAATCAAGAACACATAAACTACATATTCAAGAACTTCTGCTATAAGCTGAGCAGAAAAGGAAAAAGGAGAAGAAAAAAAAAACTTATGAATGTACAAGTTATCCAAAGGATAACTATTAGCCACAAACGTGAAAAGACTTTAAAAAAAACCAATTGGCTACCTGAGATTCCAATAAAGGCTGGAGAGTATCACTACTATAGCACAAGGCACTGAGGAAACCCCATTTACATACTACATTATTATTAAAAATGTGTATTAGCATATTAGTGTTACCTGTGGCCAAGACCAATCTAAACTGGAAAACATAAAAGCACTGCCCATCAGTAAGAGTCGAAAAATGGTATGCATACAGACGATTGCTTTATTTAGCCTAATCAAACAAAGGCCAAAAAGGACAAAACTAATCTCTAGAAGTGCACAAATGAATATATATATATACTAAGGAGAAAACAACCATTTCAGCATAAGGATGTTTCAGTTTAAGTTGGTACAGAAACAAGAAGGCTTAAGAGGACCATTAGTAAATGTAGAATGGTTATTAGAAGAGGTTTCTAAGTATCAGAAGACCAAGCTACAAAGAACAGTCATACCCTCCTTAATCTGTAATGGAGTGGGGAAGAGCTCTTTAGATGCAGGATGGCTGTATTTAAGCCCACAGCAGTGAAATGATTACTTTTGACTATAGAATAATCTGTTGGTCGCTTACAGCAGGCACTAGCTGGTATTTCAGTCTATATGCACTGTAGCAAAAYAGAATAATTGATCTCGCTTTCAACAAAGCTTTATATAGTCAGATTTCTAAGCACAGCCGTTTCCACAGTCATCCCAAAGACATTATACAGCACCAGATTGTAGCACAGCCACGTTGTTATCAAAATAAGAGCCAGCTGTCATTTGATTATCAAAGGGAACAGAGAAAATTATCCTGTATTACAGGAAGCTCTACTAATCATTTAAGCATTTACTGAAAACTACTGAACTCAAAACTTAGAAAGAATTAATACTCATTTTTACAGATATTAAAGAATGGCTGCAAGCCCATAAGATGAAAAATAATATCGCTCTCAGTTTGTATTTCTAGGAAGAAATTAGTTTCTTCATATTTCATTTCTTCACAAGAAAGTAGCATAGCTATTTTTGTTGAAAATAACACAAGCTATCTTTTGACAACATGAAATTAAGTACCAAGTCTTTCCCTTAGAAATCAGTTTTGTGCTCAGCCTTAAAGTAAATAAATAAATATAGCATGTTGCATGCAGCACAGAGGAATTAATTTTTTTTTCTTTTCAAAAATTTTTTTTTTTTTTTAAGTGATGTAGGTTTAATCTTGTTGCTTGCTGGGGTATAATACGGAATAATGAAAAAATGCAAATCATACACACTCAGTTCATCAGTCTTTTTCTGTCATCTTTGTCTCGCACATAGTTGAACCATCATGCCACAAAGAAATTATCCCTTAGAACTTCAGTAGGAAAGCTTAAATAAAACAGACTCTTACCATCATAATCGTACTTGGAAGAACATTTGTAGCAGGAACTGCTTCCTGAGCCTGCTTGTTACCCAGCACAGTCGCAATTGTCTCACTGAGAGCTTCATTTACGAAATGACTTATCATTTCTGAGTCCACAGGCACGCCAGCATTGATAAAGAGTTGAAATCCTCCACCACCTGCAACTTCAACTGAAAATGAAGAAACATAAAGCACACATCCAGGTCTCACTTCTTAAAATGCATGTACTGTACTGCAGCCACTCATTTTCTTCTCCATGAACTTTTAAACATTTCCTTGCAAAAAGTGATTTTTTTATTTTACAGATAAAGCAACAACAGTAGAGGAGCAATTCAGAATCATAAAAGAAGGCAGCAGCAAAGGGCAGTGACATCATAGGAGAAATGCATTTGTCTTCCATTCTTACACATTTATAAGGGAGGTAATTTTTGACAATTAACAAAAGAAAAGGCAAACAAACATTACGGGCTTAGCAAAATGCCAAATCTGATTTAGATGGCCAATAACAGAAGATTATTTGTACAGTGGTACGTTTTATGTGTTCTTTTTCTTTTTTTAGATAATTTATTTCAATGGCCTTATAATGCTTGCTCTGTCTCAACATAAATTAAAGCATGCACTTTTGTATTTTATAGTTTCACTGGTTCAGCATTATGCACTCTTAGGCTCAGGCAACAGCTACCTACACAGCTTGTTAAAATTAGCTGAAAATTGAGATAATCTATCTGCTGAGAACAGTAACTCCTACTTACCAATGTCAGAGGTTACAGTCTCACTGTCTTCACTCCCTGAGGTGCTAACACTGGGCACTGTTTCTTTCTGAACTGGGTACATCCCACTGATAATTTTTGCCATTATTTCTTGTTCCACCCTAGGAGAATAAAACCCGTTTAAATATCAGCAAACAGCAAGACACCTAAAAGTATACAAAAGAGCATTCTTGACATAAAATGCAAGGCAGCTCAAAGGAGAGAGGAGAAGGGAAGGGAGGGGAGGGGAGGAGAAGAAAGGGAAGGTATTCTTATGGAGTCATTCCTTCTTCCATATATATTCTCTCGCCACTTTGTTATATTGCAACTCACCAATTTATTAACCTGTTTTCTATAGTTTCTCTTCTTTGAATCAGTTCATCCAAAACATCAGAAGACTTCTGAGGAGCAGAAGCCACTGGAGGAAATAAAGGACCATTGTATTTTGGCGAAGCAACTTTAAACTGTCCATTAAGCTCCAGAAGAGGCTCAAAGAATTCTGGAATTTCATCCCTCTCCTCTTCCTGATCCTAATAAATAAGTAGTAAATTAAGTTATGGTGCGTTTCTGGAAGGCAATGTCATCGAGGTAACCGTCAGATTTTTTTCTTTGAGAAATATTTGTAGATGTGTCACAGCACACAAACCACATTCTCCCTTCTTAGTATGTTGTAGTTAATTGATACAATTCTAAACTTAGCAAATCATAAATCTGTATACTTATAAGGCTATAGGAACTTCTAAGTAAAACACGATTTGGCTCCTATTTCCTGCCTGTGCTGCACAGGGCAGGGAGCCAACGGTAATGCTAATCCTTGAGAAATTTACTTGTGACATAAGTCAGGTTTCTTTAATACATACTCCAGAAATGCTCCTCCTTTAAACAAAAAAGTTTAGGAAACTTTCTACAGTCACTTGTTGGGTTAGGTTTTTTTGTTTGGTTTTTGTTTGATTTTTTTTTTTTAAATTAAACTTTTACTTTAAAGTCTCCTGTCTGAAAAGACACATTCCCAAATGTTAATGAGCACGCAGTCAGTCAAAACTCTAATAAAGTTGACAGCACTGAAGACTAGACATTAATAGTTTACACATGTTACATGTATGCTTACGCTTTCACTAACTTCAGCTGCTGAAAGTTAAAAGGTATTTCTGGGTAATCAATTCACAAGACCCTCACAGTCACTTTGCATTTAACCTTAATGTGCTATTTCTAAAAGTTATGAAAGTTACTCAGTGTGTGTTACAATGTTTGTCTGTTTCCAAAGATGCCACCCTCCTTTTCCCCCCTGAGCACATACACAGCATTAAGTCCCAAAAAGCAGTCACCAACTCATCATATCGTAATGTAACACTTTAGAAATGTCTCCTGATGGATAAGAACCTGCATCCTGCACTCATAATATTAAAAACAAATGTCTCTAATAGTAATATGATTTTCTAAGAAGAAAACCTGGCATGCCAGAAAGAGATGAAGAGCTGAGCCCTAAATTACCAGTGAGAAGTATGTGATGTTGCATAAAAGAGCTCACTGTAAATCTACATTTACTAAGATTAATCTCCAACACAGTGAAAGGAGAAAAATGTCTTCTTTTCCCTTATAGAAATTAGATTTACTTTTAACCCATAAAATAAAAAAAACCACTATATATTTTCTATGAATAAAAGAACAAATCACTAAAACCAGAAAGAACAGAGAAGGGGGGGGGGGGGGGGGGGGCGGGAGGGGGGGGGGGGGGGGGGGGGGGGGAGGGGGAAGATAGTAACATTTTCCTGTCTCCTTCCCCAACCCAGCATTAGTACTTCTCTCCTACCTTAATATATTTTAAAACTGAAAAGTCAGATAGGTCCATGATGGGTATTACAACAAACAGCTATTGGGCAGCGGGATCTCTCTGGATCTTTAAATAGTAATAATTCTTCAAAGAAAAGCTGTAACTTACAAAGCAGGCAAAACAGAATATGTATATTTGGTGACAAAGATCTCTAAACCATTCTAGGCATAGAAATAAGACAGTAAAGTTAAACTCAGAATGGCACTGGATGCCTTGCAAGCTGATAAGCAGTTCATTCTGTTAAGATGTATGTATTCATAACCGTAATTCATTCTGACAGCAAATGTAAAGATGTCTTTGTCCAGTGTTTCATTATGCATTTTCTTCTGACTGCATTACTCCATAAATTTTCTTTGATGTTGCCTATTTAATATAATCTTTCCTGAAAGTATGCAAAAATACAAACATCTGGATTAAATAAACTAAGTACATACAATAAATCTTACATATATTTAGTAACTTCTGACAAACTTTTGCATTTCTCCTGCATTTCTAAACTATGCACAAAAATATTTTATATTTAATAATGCACAAATCCAAAATAAAATTACATTCATTTTGGGGTGATATATTATCTCTGCTGAAATAAAAAAATAATATAATAGTCAGTATTTAATTATACAGATTGAACTTGCACATATATCACCTTGTAGACCAATCCTGAATAATCTGCACTCAATTCTGCATTTTACCTCCCTGGAGACTATTGAAAATATCTATCATGACTCCCAATCAAAATACGGCATAAATTAGAAAGTCTTTCAGATATGATTGGAATATTAATCACTGTACTTTATTATAAAGTATCAAACCGAAATTCTGTTTCCCAAATTACATTCAGAGAATTAAAAAAAAATGGTTGAAATGATTAGGTGGTATAGATTAATTTTGTTCCATTACCAAACATGTATGCTCATAGTCTTTTATTAAAGCCATCCAAAACTTAGTCATGGATTTCTTCTTGACAGATTTCTAAAGCAATTTTCACAAGCAAGGTCAGGCTGCATTGCAGGTGCCACCTGTGATCTTTTGTCTGAAGAGTTATACATGTAAAAAAATCACTGCCCCAAAGAGCATCTACAGGAAACCAGAGCTGAGGAAAATAAATTGACTCTGATCTCTGCAGGTTATATATTTTGCAGTGGTATTCAAAATGGAAGCAAAAATTCTGAGAAACAAGTCCCCACCTTGCAATTAGGGCATGTTCAGAGAGAGCAAAAAGTGTCTCTAACCTTAAATCCTAGTAAGTTTGATAAAGGTACTGCAGGCTATGGCTGCTGTAACAGCTTTTTCTGCTTTATTCCACATGTGAATTTTCTTATTGTGAAATAAGAGCACCTAACTGAACTATTTTGGAAGATGGAGCTCTGGGTCTTTAAACACTAGACAGCAAGGTTGCAATGGGAGAATAAGGCACATCACCTCTTCCTATGGCAGGGCTTGCGTTTTACAAGTTGGGACACGTTGCATTAGTCCACAAAACTGTTAAAAAAAATTACTGTTAGGTTATGTAATAAAAGGTTTGTCTCCACCCACACAAAGAAGCACAGAGGAGCGATGACAGGTGGGGCAACACAGATAACCTAATATGACAACTGAGCACCCCAACCCAGCTACTCCCAGGGCTATCAGAGGAGAGGGCTCAGCCCCAGTGTCCAGCAGTGAAACCCAGTTAAGAYGAGCCCATGGAAAGACCCTCCATAGCACCTTTCTTAAGGTTGGGCAGGTGCATTTGGATGMGGTGATGACACCTATGACTTACTATGGCAGGCAGGGAAGAGTATTTTGGGATGGTACAACACTTTTTATGTGCTGTTTACGGGGAGGAACCAAAGGTGTGGAAAGGGAAGGACCAAGGTGGTTTGGAGAGGTACAGGTGTGGGAAAACAGAGGGATAAGGGGACAAAAGTGGCTGGCTGCATGTAAACAAGTGGCTGGTCGGCATGGTTGCCTGGCCTTGCCCTGTGCCTGATCAGCACAGTCTGTCCTGTCTCCTCACTAAATGCCATTTTCAACTATTTTCCTGAGCAAGGGGCTTTCAGGGGATTGCACGTCCAGGTGCCAGAGCTGGGGAGGGCAAGGACCCAGGGCCAGCTACTGGGTAGACTGAGTGTCTATCGCCAGATACTGGAGGGATCCACACTGCGTGTGTGTATGCCTGTGTACATACATGTATATACACACACACACATATATATGTACATACACACAAGCACACGTATATCCCAGACCTCCATCCTGAACTGCCAGAGAGGGGAACAGGATCAGCACATTGGTGCTGTTTGAGTGCTGATCTGTGCAGGATATATATCTGTATATATGTGTACTTATCCTCTTCAGTTCTAACAGAATTAAGTTTTCATAATAAAAGGGACGTGGGGGGAAGACAACAGTAAGCTATTTTCCTGTATAGCAATTTATGCACGTTTTTTCATGAATCTGAAGCCTCTTTTATATCAATAACTTTGCTTTCTTTTCATGTCTTAAATACCCCTGCCACTCCAGAGGTTGATTTTATGCTTCCACATTGTGTTTGCCTTGCACATTTTTAAGAACATTGTCTGTGTGGTCATAGGCCAAACATATGTTTCACTTAGAACATTTTTTGGTATTGTGGTTAAAATATATCTCATTGCCAAAAATAAAAGGTAAAAGCAATCCAGGAGAAAAATGAAAAAAGAAAAGATGAATAACTATTATTCACATACAAAAAATTTAACGTTGCAGCATTTTTTTTGTTAGTTCATAAACTGATTTCTTAAATAGCTTTCCCATTTATTTTTATAAAATAAAGCTTTTTAGCGCAAACAGAAAAAAGTTGTCCAAATAGATTTAACTCGTCCCCTCCAATAACATAAGGTAATTTTGAAACTGAAAATGAATAAAGCATTTCCCCACTTTTGATAGGTAAACCACTCCCTTAGGACAGTTTTATCTAACTGATAATGTTAAATGATGAATTCATTTGAAAAGTAAATCTACCATACTGACCTGTAGGCTATAGAGTTAATATTTGATGTACACACTAATCCTGGGATCAGGAGCACATAGAACAGGTAAAAAGACGACATTTTTGGGTAGATTTTGATATGCACACAGCCAGTCTAGCTCACTGGAAAGAAGCTTGAGGAAAAAGCACTTCAAGAGAAATACTAGCCAGCAACAGTGATTTCAAGCTCCTGGTATTTACTGAGTCCTAAATGCAGCAGGAGGTGGAAGCTGCCATCTTCCACAGAGGCAAGATACTCCACAACAGATGGGTGGCAGCATCTTGCTTCCTTCAGGGGCAGCCTTTCCCAGCTACCATTGAGTTTCTGCTTCTGCTCTTAATCTGGAGAAGTGAAATACAGGCTGGTTCCCCAACCTTGAGCGTTTGTCAGCCCCGACTCTGACTGACAAGAGGTCAGCTAACTAAAAAAAGGACTTGGTACCTAAAAAAATTAAACTGTAAAAGAGTATCTCAAATAAACCCATGTTATAATCCAGAAACAACAACATAGTTAAACGTGCACAGACACACTAACAAGGCATCCAGCAAAACAAATGTTCTGTAAACTCTTAATGGGATCCATGAGATGAGTAGTACATGTTGTATGCATATACTCACATACACCGCTTGTCTTTTTTTTTTTTAAATTACATAAAGTTTGACTGAAATGAGATATTATGCTAAAGCATTTTAGGACCTCAAAAGCATATGCAAATTGCTCTATACCGAAATTTTCTAAAAGGGAACCCTCAGAAAATACTTCCACATTTTAAAATATAGGTCACCTTACTTAAAATCTGTAAGAGCATCTTATATATGCATTACATTTAGAGTTTGAAATTGTGAAATCTAAGTGCTATATTCACCGCTGATTTTAGAGGACTATTTTTATTTCTAGTGGATTCTAACACATCCAAATAAAAGCTAATTTTAGTTTTTTTATTGTAATTCTTCAAAGATCCTTTACTTACTAACATACAGTAATTTCTAATATTGTTTATAGCACTGTAAACAGTTCAGTATTGCTCACAATGTGTATTTTTAAAGTTGCTAGTAAAGCAAACTGATTTTCTACATTGTGTTTTCAGTTATGACAGAATAATATATAAAAGGAAAGGACACCTTTGCAATATAATTACCTGCATAACATCAGTAACATCAATGAAATTAGTTCCCGGAAACTTTGTGTCTTCCTCCTCACTATGTATATCTTCTGGAATCTTATAAAGACAGATAGAAATTGTTAGGTATTTCATATTGGGGGGAAAAAAAAATGCATTGACAAGAATGCAATTAAATCACCACTCACTGTCAATAGCCTGAATCCGGAAAAAATGCTTAAAAGTTAGGAGAAATTTCTTTGCGTAGCATAAAGAGAGATTATTAGAACTTTTTCTTGTATGCTGACAACTAAAACCTGCTGTTACCAAATCTAATGGAGTATCTCAACATCAAAAGTTCTAGGGCAATACCTGTAACTCTTATTAAAAAAACAGTAAGACAAAATATTGTAAAACATAGCACACGAGAGTCTAGAAGTGTCTTACGCAGTTTACTTATGTGCGATTTCTACAATGTTATTTAATAATGTCATTTTTAAATAATAATCACTATTTTAGTCCATGGTCGCTGTCTTATTCAGTGAATACCTTGACCACAGGACTCTGGAGGACCTAACTCCTTAAGTCAGAATGGCAGCTAACACACAGGGAAAATAGAAGGTACAATAACTAAACAAAAATAACCACTGCATCACGGTGCCTTCACACTGTCCAGCCTGTGCAACACACAAGACAGAAGTCCACTGGAAGAAACAATATGCTATCCTGTAAACATGTGCCCTAGTTTACAACCTTATAATTCAGCATGCAGCAGCTAACCTTTTAGTTGCACAAAAACCTTCATTACTGCTTAGATTAGACTAAAAACACTTCTGAAAAGTTATATGGAAAGACAATAGAGTAGACCCACCAGCTCCACACACAACAGGCTACCAGTGAACAGGCTACACATACATGCCACTGACCACTCAAGTACAGCCAAGGAGCAGACGGAGGAATGAAGAACATCCTCAGTCTTCATGCCAGAACACTGAAGCCAGTATAAATAAGACAGGCATGGGCCAATAAGGGATTACAACTCTTAACAGGACAGAGAAACGCTGTTTTTCTTAGAGTTTTGCTATGGTGATTACTTAATCTTGGAAGAACAGCATCTTGCTGCAATTTTTCATCTTCTTAAACAAATAGCTCATATTATAAATTCTTCAGAATAATTACTCCATTTTTCCTGGAACTGTCTAATTTCGCTAACTAAAACAAGGTAATGAGATAACTTTGTAGTAATTTAACATATTTTCTTTTTTGACAAATTTGAATTCATAGACATTTAGACCAATCAATACCTGTATTACAGCATCGACAGGAGGAAGTGCAGGTTCAGAGCCTGGAAGAACGTGGTTTACACTCACACTGTCACTTGAAATACTGTCAATATCTACATTTGGCAACACCTAGGACAGAAAAAAGCACCAATCTGAAAATCTATGTATTATCTCAGCTACTATCATTGAACTTTTTATATTCTCTCTTCCACTTGCTACTGAGCCACTAAACTTCAGTGACGTCCTTTTCTCATACCTGTATCTGAAAAACAAAATACTGTAATGTACAAAAACTAACCCCAGAAATATTCACCTCTTTTCTTGCAGTATCTGATTTCTCCTGTTCTCCAATTCGCTGATACTTTGTCTTGCACGTGACAAAAGGTGAGTATACCTATAACTATTTATATAGCAGATGTGTTTGACTTGCAATTCATTTACACTACGTTGGTCTACAAGCCACTGTGTAGGCTGGTTATTGGCTTCACATTGTCATACAACTGGTATAGTAAAATAAAGGGCTAATTGTATTACAATATGGTTTGTAATAAAGGCATGTCCATTACAGCATCAAAACATGTTGTGTTTTTTTTAAGAACAAAGATTTAAATGCTTGCTTAATTCTTTGGGGAGGGTGGGGATGGGGGGACAGAATCACCTTAAACATTTAAGAACTGGGTGAAATAACAGCAAAACGCATGTGGGTGGAATACAGTGATACAGCAAGGGAACAAACCACATACTAATCTACCTGTATTTAACTTTGAGTTCCATGAATCATTTGTATCTGAAAGGTGTGTGTAGGACTGTGTATATTCTCAACAATTCGAATCCAAACCAATGAACATGTAAGAAACATTAACTTCCTTGACAACAGACTCATGTAAAAAATTAAAAAAAAAAAAAACAAAAAAAACCAAAAAAAAACCCAAAAAAACCCAAACATAACCCACTAGATAAGGACTGCAATAGTTGATTAATCAGGAGTGAAATCCTGGGGTTGACTATCATGCTTGAAACAGAAATCTTAAAGGACAAAGCAGTCATCCAAGAAAACTGACATTTATATTAATACTTTTTTTATTCCAAGTTGGCTCAAAAATCTCATTTAAAAAAAAAAAAAAGAAAACATGACATAGAACTATTTTACAAACACCCTGCATAGGTGACTTATGGAAGAAATAGTTTTCTGTTTTGGTCAAATAATAAAGATAATTGTTAAAATATGAATAAAAATATTAGCATAGCATGACAACTTCTTGGTCTCTCCATTCTATATGTTTCTAATGCTTACTGAAAACCATCTACTGATGTCAAAGTAAGTTACTGATGGATGAGACTGTCTTTAGTTAGCATTTATTAAAATAAACAAACAAATAATCATCACTCTTGACATGTACCTGCACAGACAGTTGAGGTGGATCCTTCTTCTCTGATCTCATCTCTATTACAGCTATGTTTGGTTTTTTTATCTCAGCCGGTGGTTTTGTTGGCACTTGAGGAAGAGAGGTTGTAACTGTAACAGGGTGCGGTTTACCTATAACTACTCCAGCAGGCTGCAGTGAGATGTCACTAATTTGGGTTTGACCTAACGACAGTTTAAAAATAATTAAAGATTTATATAAATCTCTGAAGTCAGTAAATTAAAAAAATAATTAAAATTAAACTCTGGGTGTCTGTGTTTCACATGAGACAGACTGAGATCTCGTGCACAATTACAGACCAATTAAAAAGTCCCCTATTAACACTAGCTAAAGTATAGTGCTTCACCAGGTAATTTTAAGGCTTTCCCAGCAGAAACTGTAAACTCAACACTGCCATTTTTTTAAATTATTCACTTTTCTTGACTACAGTGACACCTACTGCTGAAAACGAGAATAACTACATTATGTTTGCCATTCAAAAATTACATACCATGCTTCCCGCACCTCACATTTTCTTAATCATATTCAAAATACTATTACACTTAGTATAGCATCCCACAAATTTTTGAGACACCCTTTTTTTTTTTTAATAATTATCTTTTTTAAATGCCAATATAATACTAACCCTTCCCAAAACAAGGCCAATATAAAGGTTCTATTGAAGGTCCAAAAATACAGAAGCCATGACAATGAATTTAGTGTGTTTGGCACAATCCTACTGAAATCGTTGGGCTGAAGTCATTGTAAATGTTGAATCCAAGGGCCAACGATCCAGTTCCTGCTTACAGGGATACCAACTTAAAGCCAGAACAAGAACCCTAGAAATGTAAAGTGTACCAAAGAAGGTATGTACAGCTAAGCAAATACTTGCTCTGTTAGGGTGTTGCCAGACATCCAGCATGAAGAATGAGGAGAACCAGAACATTTTAAACGGTTCCCCCATGTAGATTTCCCACAAGAAGGGCAGCTGCGAATCTCATGGGCCAGGGCAAATCACTGACTTAAGAAGATGTAAGTTTTACTTCCATGAAGTAGCAGTAATTAACCTTCACACACCCCTTCTACAGGTTATTTGCTCCTACCTAGTGGAATAGCCATAGGAATTAGGTGACCTTCAAGTGGACCGCAGACTGCAGGTACATCTCGACTTGGACTAAAGAGATACTGATTTTCTTGGGTAAGCGCATATAAAGGGTGCTGTTTCCTAGGGCTGGTTACTACCTTCTGTGTGCGAGAAGTCTGTGTTCTTGCTGACTTTACCTTTGTACCTGAAACAAGACCAGATAAACCACACGTCATCAATGCATGTACAAACAGAATAATATCACACACTGCTAATTGAAGCCCTTCAACTGAAACGGTTATAAATTTTTGCTGTGGGATGGAGGGAGCAAGGGAGCAAGGAATCTAAGGGTAGAATCTAAAAGTGCTAAGTTAGATGTCACAGTATTGACAGCAATCAAGGAATTAAAATTACAATTTTTGAACATCTAAGTCTAGCAAATAAAGGCACAGGAATGTGAAGAAAAGGACACAAGGATGGTAGTAGGTTGGAATGAAACGTGCGATTTAGCAGGTAAGAAAAAACCCATGATTTAGGTTTGAAATACAGCATTAGAACAGAATGCAAGCCTGGCATAAAAAATAGACAGGATATAGAATATAGCCAAACTGATCTCTTGTTCATCTGATTAACTGCCTCAATTTTATAAACATGCAGTTTGTCTCCAGCCACAATATCGACAGGTACTCAAAGGAACAGGTATAATCTACGATTCCTGGTTTAACAACTCACTGCTAGTGGAAAATAAAGCCATAACTAACACCCTTAAGTCTTGACTTGCAACATCGAGGAAGCACTGATTTTTTGGTCCAATTTTGAAAATGTATTGTTAAATATCCAACCAGAAGTAATTTGTATGTAACAATGCCTAAGCATATAGTAGAGGATAACGTTTATTGCAGTGTTGCATTTCTCACTATACAGTCATGCAAGGTCTTATTCAACCTATCTTCTTTGCAAACAAGGGATATTATTAGGGAAATTATTAACTTTAATCTAAATGGATAAAAACTGCCTGAAACATCCCCAAAAAAGGAGTCAACAATCGTGAATCAAACAGAAGTGCTTCTACTGCTATTTTGTAGGCATTAGGAAAATGAACCTGGAAAGAACCGCATTGGTAACCAACTCCGTATCTTCACTACAGCTGAAAAATGTCATCTTACTCCTCTGTTGTTTCTAATCATCACCCTTCCTGTATTAATTGCCAGTTAACACACGGCAACAAGCACTTTTTAGCTCTGTTCACATTTAACAGCTTCCTAATTAATTGAAGAATAAAACTCAATGATTATAAAATTTAGGGTTAATAAAGATTGATAATGTGACTTTTAACAAACGCAGACAAGCAAGTAAGGCAATCCACTCAAGAAGTGGTATTTTTGTACACACAAATTATGGATTATAAGCCTAGAAACAAGAACGGCAAGTCATAACTCTTCAATGAGAAAATACAGGTCAGAAAGAAGTGTCTCTGAAAAAGGCTTTAAGGTCACGTTGGATAAGCAATGCAATGAGAAATCACAAGACAATGCTGTGGTCAAAGGGATAAATGTAATCCTCAGATGCCTCAACAGCATGTCAGTGAGGTGGAGCAGGAGAAGACTTCCATATATAATTCTGCATTCAGTTCTAATTCTGTATCCCTGTAAATATTAAAATAGATTGGACATTAAAAGGTCTTTTTCATTTTTTAAGGAAAATCACCCGGAAACTGAAGTAGCTGTAAACTGAAGCCAAAAACTCACTATAAATCAGATACTAAATTTGAAGTGTCCCATTTACTTTTGAACCATAAGGTATCTAGACATGGGAAGAAGTAATTAAGGGCAGAATTTCTGATGTCTTTAAATGATGAGCATGTGCCTTTCTGCAAAGCATAGGTTAGCCAGAAAAATTGTTCTTTAGTCAAAGACAAATTACTGGACTCAGTAACATAAACAGATACAGTTCAGTGGCTTGTGATTTAGAAGAGGTCATACTACGTGATCTAACAGTCCCCCCTGGCCTTGAACTTTTGAGTAAAAGCAGAAATTGGCAACATATCTGTAATACCGCCAACTTGTAAAAACAAGGTTCTCACAGTAAGAATGATTAAGTACTGTATACACACAGCACCTCATTTTAATTGCTTTCAACTTTTCATTTCCCCCTGAAAAGTTTATTTGCACTGGGCAGAAACTAGACATTTAATTAAACTTAGCTTTAAAAACCTAGTGTTTTACATATATTTATCAGTTCAAATTATGCAAGAAAACAACTCCAACTTTTTTAGAAATGCTCTCTTACTCATAAAAGTGTTAGTTGGATTTTTTTCCTAACTTCCCATAACAAGCCAAGCATTAGTCACTACAGTTTATTTGCAAAGAAAATGGCTGAGAGAGTTACAAAATGACTGAAAAGAGACTCTCCAGATGGCCATTTCAGTCTTAAATAAACATCCTTATTCTAACACTAATTTAAAACAAGCTCAGTGGACTGCTCTAACAAAATAGAGTCATTTAGTAAGTCTGGATTTTCCAGCCAATCAAATCCAAGGCCAATGACTTCCAATAACTTTTAAGCCTTTATCACCTGGTACATCAAGGCCAGGAAGGGAATCTGTGGGTGCAGATCCGTGAAGGAAAGAACTAACCATGCCTAATGTGAGAAAGATTTCTTTCTTTCTTTTTTTAAGAACCTGGTGCTTTAAAGTGCTCATTCAACTTTGTTTCATTTTATTTACACTCCTACTATAGAGAAGTATAGATCTGTTTCTAATTTTATTATTTATCCTTTCCTGCCATAACAGCATCTTTCAGAATAGCAGCCTGCAAAAACATTTAACTATTGTCTTCATGAGACCCATGTGAAACACAGAAGCATTACTTTTCCATTTTATTGGTAAGATGTAGGAAAGCACAAAAATTAAGCAGCTTGACCAACTGTCTTATAAGAAGAGTCAAAGACAAGTAATGCCAGTATCAAACAAAGGCTGACCTCAGTCTAAAGCCATTAAAATCAGAAAACTTGGAAATAGGATACATATTAATTGGAGTGCTATTTTTGTAAGTGACATGCAAAAAATTCCATATTCTTCCTTCCTTCCCTTAGATAAGAATACAAGGGGGTGTCTTATTTTACTTACTGTCAAGATAGAGACAAAAACATAACTTTCTGTAATTGCAGTCTGATGTGAAATAAAGAAACGAATTTTATGGCGGCTTTATTRTTGCAAACACACATGTTGCTATACTGCCGTAGTATGACTTAATGACTTGGAAGAGAATCACTTTGGGTAAAGGCTATCCAGAGTTCATTCTGTTTTCAAGCAAATAGCTTTTAAACTGAATTTGTCACATGCAGGAGTTCTGGAAGATTGAATGCTGCATGGATCCAACACAGAGTTTTCTCTTTCATTTCTATTTGCCTCCAASAGAAAACAAGCAGCTTATTACAACTGCATGCAACCTGTACTTTTACATTTCACTGACACTACTGAATTAAACATGTTAACAGTAGAAAACAGTTAGTATCAATTGATCAAATGACCTACTTACTATAATTGGATTGGAGGGGGCACTTTTTCTGCCTCTTTACAAGGCATTGTTTCTGGAATGATGAAATTGGCCTCCCTGGAAAGGTTGTGACCTTCTATAAAGGACAAGAGCCCAATAAATATAGAAGAAAAATGTCATTTAGGACTCAGCAAAAGCAGAACTGCTGATTAACTATTTTTAAAGAAGTGTCTGTTCTCAATCCAAATCTTAGAGGTCACTGTATCATTGTTATTGCTACACTAAGTGCTTACTAGCACACACTTTATGCAAAAAAATCTGTACAGAATAAACTAAATTACAGGTGTGCAGCATAGCCAGTAGTCTAAAAGAGTGATATATCATGCTGGTCTTTCAAATGAGTATACCAGCTTTTTTCACAAAAAAAGAAGTGTTTCAAGAGAGGTCAAATAAAATATRTATGCAACAAGGCTAGCAGTTTTCATCTACCAAGTTCTCACCTTTTAAAAAATAAAGTAAGTTTTGAAAAGTCTTCTAGATTTTTGCCAGGACTATAGCCCACATTTTCCAGGAGGGTTATGAGAATTGCAAATACTTTCTGTTGATAACACTTTTTCTTCATGGATCACAACTGGGCTCCAGAGCACAGGTAAGAAAAGTGCCAGGAAATGGCATAAAGACTACGCTAAGCTTMACAATAGATTCTTGTACTATTTTGAGGATTTGCCACTGTGGATGTACATCATAATGTCAACAACAAAAAAAAAAAAAAACCCAAACCCAAAAACCAGCAGTGCTTATCTTCAAAGACATATATATGTTTTATACCATACATTTTAATGGCCTAAAAACATGGTCTCATCAAGTGACTGCCTTCTCATGTCAATCTCTTATATTTCACACAGAATGTAGTATTTTGACAGTTATAATAAAAAATCGGACGCCATTTTTTAAACATGACAGTTAAGATTGCATCAAGTGTATTTTCCCTGCATGGGTAACAACAGCGTAAGTGCAAGAAGTGTAGAGGGAAGCCAACTAATATTTTTCCATTGATGCTCATCCTATTAACTTGATTGTGCCCACTGTCACTTTAACTGCACTCTTACACACTCTTTCTCTCCATCATTATCTTTTATCATGTAATTTGCTCACTCTCTCCTGCAGTGAGATGATACACATTAGTTTTTCTGACATATCAGTTAAAGATTAATCTTAGTTTCTACTTGAAGAATCAGTTAAATTTTGAAAAGATAACTAGGAAATAAAACAGATCCAATTAAAACATTACTTTCTACTAACTCAAGATAAAGTTTATCTACACTTACCTATGTCAAATACCATATAGTTTCACTTTTTTATTATTTTTACACATTTTTAATAGGTTTGAAAATTAGAATCTTCTGATCCTAACACTTTGCCTACAAAACTAATCAATGGAATTMATTATTAATCAACTAATAACCTTTATCAATCAATTAAATAATCTTACCAAGCTAGTACAAAAGAGAGTTATACTCCACTTTTAACCCTGACTTGACTAACAAAAGAAGTTACTTGCATTTAGTGAATTTAACCAATGCTTCCGATTAACATGTCTTTCAATATTTTCAAGTTAATAGACGTTATCTTCACACCCATAAATTTAAATTTTCGTATTTCAATTCATGTATTAGAAGCGGGAAATGGAACATCAGGCTTTCTTAATTTTTCAAGTCTCAGTAGATTTCTTAACTCTGAATGAATCAATCATTTAAATGACATGACTGGATAAACCTGACACAAAGAATACATCTCTCAGTAACCTTTATCAAAAGCTGAGTTAGTTTTTCAACACACTCAGCTTTCTGGTGCGTATGTCATTACTTCTAGCAATTCAGCTGTTTAAGACTTGGGCAACAATAAATATATATTAATATGTTTATTAAATTTAGAAATAAGTATGAATTTGACAATCTATAGTAAGTGAGATACACACTAAGCAAATCTGAAAACCTACTGGTATTTTTTAGTTTTGAAAAGAGCATCTTTTAGAATAGAATAGTTCAGTTGGAAGGGACCTACAACGATCATCTGTCCAACTTCCTGACCACTTCAGGGCTGACCAAAAGTTAAAGCATGGTATTAAGGGCATTTTCCAAATGCCTCTTAAACACTGGCAAGCATGGGGCATCGATCACCTCTCTAGGAAGCCTACTGCAGTTGCTTAAGCTTTAAATTGAAGAGCAGAGGTGAACTACGATTAAATAGTTTCATTTATACAAGGAATTCCTAATAGAACAACTGGGAAGGAACACCTTGTTCACATCAAAGAATTACTTACCTCTAACACACTCTATCACCTTGGGTCTTTGGAGTTTAGATTTGGGAGAGGGAGAGTTGAATCTCAGATATGGTGCTTTTTTAAGCGTGCTACGATGGCCCTGGTAAATTGGTTTCCCATAAACTTGACACAGATAGTCTTCGTTTTGTACCATTGCACTTCCATTCACAGGTCCCTGACATACACCAAAAAAAAAAAGTAGTTTACAATTCTTCATGTATGAAAATTTGAACACGAGTAGTGTTGGCAAAAGTCTAGAGGAAAGAAAGTAAGAAGTTCTGCAACAGAGTATAAATTGCAAGCACACATGAAAACTTATGCATACAGAATATATGCAAGCGGCTTACTAACAGCCGAGTAAAATAGCAGGTGCTGGGTAAGACAAATTGGTAACACGACAATGAATTCTACATTGTTATACACACTCAGCTTAGGCTTCTACAGCACATGAAAACAAGGACAATTCTGGCAACAGAAATCCATAGGAACAGGGCTATCACTTTCATTTAAAATTATTACAGTTACACATACAAACAATTTTTCACATGAATACTGCAGTCTAAAGCATAGCAGTCATCATTACCAAAAAAGAAACCAAATACTTGGGAACTCACAGCTGCCCTTTTTTCTTTCCTCTGCAAACTTTCAGAAGAAAAGTAAGTTCTAAACCTCTGTTTGCTTATGTTATCTTCTGCTTGCTTCTGCAATGGCTTAGCTGCAGATAAAGGCTTCTTTGTCGAGCATCCTTGGATTTTTTGAGTTTTTCCTTTAATTTCTTTATTGGTCTTCATAGCCTTGATGTTTTGGGCTCTCTTGATCCATGGGACCTTTTGATCATATTTCACTTGTTCCGAATCATTTCTTGCCATTTCAGCCTAAAGATAAAACATAAACGTAATAAAAGGAGATTTTATCTTCAAGGCTATCAGAAGAGTCTGTGGATAACTCTGAAGTTCTGAGAAACGGCCTGTTTTTCATGTTAGCCAGCAACTGTGACCAGTGATTTTCATTAAGCAATGAAAGTTTAAAAATAGAGGTAAATATTTTATTATAGCATAATACATGCTAATAACAGTAAGCAGTTTTCTCATTTTTTCAAGTTGCGAGTCAATCATGTTTAACTATTGATGTGAAAGAACAATGTAAGGTGGAAAAATATAATGCAAAAACCTGAACTCATTTTTTCCAGCCATACCTGGATTTCTACACTGATTGCCTTAATCCACTCATCCACAGTCTTTCTGATACGAATCTCTTCCAATACATCTCTGAAATAGAAGAAAGAACTATTTCAGGTCAGTGCTTCTTAAATTGCACAGATTTGTTCCTGGGAAAGTAGTGACCTTTAAACACTATAAAAAGAGAAACCCAGAACACAGAGACAGTAAGATTATGTACCCCTACAGTCTCCAAAAAGCACTAAGCATACCCTATCCCGAGTTCCCCAAACCTGAATCTGTTCTTCCATAATGCCACCTGCAAACCCCACCCCCCCCGCTTGTATATGTTATCATTATTACAAACATCTGTGAATAAGTGGCAGCCATGTGTCCGTTCCTATTTTGATCAAAAACTGAAAAAACAAGGCAACAAAAACATTCCAACTCAAAAGACAAAAAGCAGATGGCAAAAATTACTACTTCCTCTAAAAGATAATGATAGCAGATATCATGCCTGAAAAAATCTTTACATGAAGAGAATAGTTACTTTCCTCAGGAAAACACAAGATCAAGGAGCATTTTAATAGGAAAACTTTCATTACGATTCAAACAGGAGTATTTAACACAACTAACTAAGCAAAAGTTCAAAAGCCAAACATCTGCCGTAGGATGACTAATTCGGTAACATTTACAGGTTAATGAAGCCTCTTCTGTTTAGAATTATGAAATTACTGCTTAATTTTCTTATTAATGCAGGTTTGTCTATAAAAAGCTAAATGCCCCGTTGTCATGACAGCAGAGCAGTTTGTCCAGATGATAGAGTCTCAGAATTCAGATTTAAGTTCTGGAGCATAGATCATACCAAGAAGTAACAGGTATCCATCAAAAAATTCAATTCACATCAGGAGGGTCAAAAAAACATTTGACGTTCAAGAGAATCATCGCATGATTCCAAAGAAGAATCAATAAATACTTTTTTCAGGGAACTGCACTAGTTCTTTAATGCACGGAATTAAAAAAATTGAAAGAGAGTTGATAAAAGGTGAGCACATATAATGAGTAGTCACACAAAGCACTGAGCAATAGGGTCTAACCTGTTTGTAGTCAAGGCATTAATAAAAGTATACATGGCATCCCCATCTTTTGCGCGAATAACAGCTTCCAAATTTTCTTCAAGAACTTTTTTATTGTTTTGAACTCCTCTCAAAATCCTTTCAGCATCCCTCAGTATAGATTTTGGCACTTTAATATTTTGAAGGATGGATGGTTTTTTGAGCTGATGACGTTCAGGAAGATCAGACACAACCGYAGGGTTTTTGGACTAAAATTGAAACAGAACCACTAGCTTTTAATCGGAGATTGTAATTTCAATTTTCTACACATTGATCAGAATTCCTATTAATCTATTATCAAATCAATGCCCATCATATGAAATACCGTCCATGTGTACTATCATCAACTTCAATTACTCAAGAACATTCAAGTATATTGCAAATATATTTAAAAGTTAAGCAAATGGAAAGACATCCAAAAGCTCTCAAATGCCAAATGATGTAATGTATGAGAAGCAATGCCAATGAAGCAAATAAGCGGGCAAAAAGATGGCAATTAGATACATGAAATAAGTATTAATGCAAATCTCTCCATGTAACAGTATTTAAGTATAATTAAAAGCATAATAAACCCCAAAGTCCTCTAAATATATGCACTCATTTGGCATCAGTCTATCCCAAGAAACACCAGGCAATATACCTAAGTCTTAAAACAACAAAATAAACCCCTCAACAGCACCATAATCCTCTCCCCCTTTCACTGATTTTTACTTTTTATAAGAAACAATGAGGCAACTATTAGCCTTTTACTTTGCAGAACCCTTTTACAGAGATAAAAATTGAGCATATATGAGCTGCTAAATACAAAAGGAAGGGACACAAGTACACGGGAAACAAGGAGCCATACAGCTACAGTTCTCACATTCCTGATGAAACCCAGAGGGCCCCAAATAGAGTGCTTCATTTTCCAGAAAGGAAGCAAAAAAATTAAAAAAGTGATAGATGTACGTAAAGAAAAAGAAACCCCAAAACAAAAACAAAATACCCAAACTTGAGTGGACTCCGAAAGCATTAACTGAATGAACAGAAAAAAATCTCACAGATCAAAAACCAGTTTTGGCTTTAAGGCTGCTCTTTTGTCAAATCAGAATTAAAAAAAAGTTTATGTTCTAACAGGTGTACTGCCAAAGCACAACGGACATAACAAAATAGAAATCAACACACTGATCCCATGATTTTGGTTTTGCCTGGTGAGAAAAGGACAATATACCAAATTATTTACCAATTTTATATAGGTTTGCATTTTAAAATGAAACTTTTTGACAAATACTAGCTCAATAAGACAGGTGAAATTTGTGAGAAAATGTAAGAAATACAGATACATGTTCAACTGTAAAATGATGGAGACTTGCCAATTAGACTCAGACCATGAAATGGTAATTATATTAGCAGTCYACACCATGCCCATTTTGAGGCAGCAGCTTTCTGCCAGACATTTGTATTATTCCCTCAAGATAGCTCACTAAGATTGAGTATGACAAGTCAAAGAACAAGTTAAATCTTACTTTGAGTAATGTAATCTGTACATAATAGCAACTTTTTAAAAAAATACAGGTATGCAATAGTTACTGTAGTGTTATCTCATTGCAAGCATATTCAAAACTGTTTCAGTATTACAGTATTTAAAAAAAAACCAACATAAAAATTCAAGGTATACCTTAATAAGATCATTCATGTCTGATTTCCACAAATTTGCTTCCTAAAAAGACAGAAGAAGAGCTGTTGAAACTTACCTAAAGACAGATCTGTCAAGGTAAAATCTAGAGTAGATATTTGATCAATTTAAATGAGCACAATTAATTCCTTGTGAACTACTAAATCTCACTGCACGCTTCTTTGGGATTAGAGCACCACCTTCTGTTCCATCTCAACCTACCTCAGTTAATTCAGGTCTTTCATTTGCTTGTATGACAAAGCTAGTGGTCATTTATCCCAAGCATTTATTTTCTCACTCTACTTATCTCTCAATGATGAGAAGTCAATAGCTAAGTATCTAAYTGACTCAACTCCACATTTGCTGAAATCATCATCATCTCTATCTTCCTATTGACCTTTTTCATAAGAAAGAAGAAGATATTTGAATCCATTTATGTCAACTGTGTCTTTCTCACCTGCCATTCCTTCTCCCATCTTGTCCTGTTCTGTGCTGCCTATACTAAGGTATGTTATTCAATGTAAGTTTTTAGCAATAGTGGCAAGCAAATATTTGCAACAAAAGGGGCACACAGCATCAGTTCTCTTACTAGTAAAAACAGCTAAACGTGCAATCCACTAATATCTTACAAAATCTATGAAACAATGCATCAGCTATACTCTAAGATATGACAGATGAAGCTATGCTTTCTAAAGGTACAGTAACAAATAACTGGCACATAATACACAGTATTTTTAGGGAAATATGCAAGCTGAAACCTTCAACCACAGAAACAAACCAACAGAATCAAAACTATTATGTTCCAAGCCAATTCACAAACCTGTGGATATTCAAGTCTTTCTTCATTCCCACCGCTTACATTTACAAGAACAGAGAGGACCACAGCAGACAGGCTAAATGATCAGGTATACCTTGCTTCCACATGGAACCAGTTTAACAAACAGATAAAGGCCTCACTTTTCAAAAGCCAGACACAAGTTACATGTTGCCAGCACAGAACCATTCTAGCACCAAAGGTACAAAATCATTAGCATGAGAAACAATACAATGATGTACGCCGGGCAATTTTTTGGAAACAGCACTCTTAACAAAAAGAAATGGCAACATGAGAAAGGAAGTAGCTCAAGTCATCCCTAAAGTTGACTGCAGATAAATAGAACATTGTTCTTTCCCAAATGTGAATGTTACATCAGCTCTGTAGCTCTAGTATCACAGGAGGAGAGCAAACAGAAAACGGGCACTGAAAATATCTGAAAACAAACAAATAAATAAAACATTTTTTTTTTAACCTGTTTTATGTTTGGTAGAATGGCAGTAAGAGCCTCTACAGTTTAGTCCATTGCACACTCATTGAGACATTACTCAGGCTCAAAGCCCTTCCACAAACAAAGACTGCAATATTTCAAGTAATTGTAAACAAAAGTCRGTCTTTTTACAGAGGTAGAAGCAAGGGCAACTCTTTTACTGATACCAGACCTCTAAGTTTTTCTCCACATTTCCTTATTCAAGCTCTTGGTCATTCTGATAACATGGACTTTACCTGTAGCATGTCATGCATTTCTCTTCTCATCTGGCCAAGATCTTGAAGTAAATCATCTGCTTTTTTCACCGTTTTCTCAATTGAACTGCAATTTTGGAAGGAGCTTCCAAAAGCGGGGAATGAGTCTGTACGCAAAGCAGTATGCCTGATGGGAGAAACACTCCTGATAAAGTCTCATGGCTCCTCATGTGGCCAAAGAAAGTAGCCAACTTTGAAACTGAGCATGATTTAAAGTGCAAGAATACCAAACCTTTATATAAAATGGAATTCGCTTTTTCACCTGAGGTTAAAGACAGGTTATTGGGTTTTCTCTGTTTACCACTTAACTCCTTGAGCTGTATCCTTGTATTTTGAACAGTGAAACTACATCTAAAATTCAGATCGAATAGAGCAACATTTAAACTTTGGATACCTTTCCATTTGAAGCAATTAATATTTTTGTCTATACGATCATAAATAAGACAGATTCTATGTAGCTGTTTCTCATTATATTAGTGAAATTATGACATCAAACTATTGCCTGGGGAAAATATGTTTCAGACTGGATGGCTAAAAACATTTCCTAACTCACTCTAAAGCTTAGAAACTGGTAAGGCTGATGCTGCTCCTTCCCAACAAAGTGTTCTCATACAGCTCCCATAAGCAGGCAACTTGGAGTCTCACTGACAAGGGCAGTTCCACTTTAACACAACACCTATATAGCTGGCTTCCTGACACTACTCCACAAGCTGCTGCAATAGAAGAAATATACTCAGAAGACAGAAAAGCACTCCAAGTGACACCCACTAACCTCTGAGAAAGGTGTTAAGAACTATCCTTAGCAACGAGCCTTCATCTACCTTCAGTACGACAGAAATGCAGAAGTAGCATAGAAATACCAGTGCTCCAGTATTTTACTTCAAGCACAGCTTTGTCAGACTCAAGCACCACGCCAGTGACTCTATTACACCATCAATATTGACTACACCTTTCTTGATTCCATTAAAACAAACAAAAAGTCTTCCTCAATTTTAGATTGTTACTTTTATTTACCTGTCTCTTTCAGAATGCCAGCTCATTTTATTACTGTTTAATGTTGCCTTCTCAGAAAACTCCGTTTGCCTCAGTGGCATTTCTTGAGAATTCAGAATATGCTCAAGAAGTCTCCCTTCACCTAAGGCAGAAAAAAAGAAAGTGACATTTACTGTTAAATTTGGTCAATATATTTAATACCTTCTTTTCCTTTCCAGATATTTCACCATTATATAATAATCACTGACGACAGTAAAAATAATTTTTTAAATTTTAAAATACAGATTTACTTCAGATAAGACAAGTCACATAAAACCACTCACACTAATCTATCTTACTATGACTGCTTGACATTAGCAAAGTCGGAAAACAGATGAATGAAACTGTGACGGCAATTAACAGAGTCACAGAGAAACATTCTGTCCATAATGTCACAGATTTGTTGTTCTTCCTTTGTCTCGTTTCATTTATTCCTGGACCCACGGAACAATAGGAATACGTAACAGCTTTGTAAAAGAGAGGTAGAAGCAGCAGTCTGAGAAGGATCTGATAAAGACACAAACAGGCATTTTGTCCGTGATGTTAAGAGTACAATGGCTGGATCTTTTAAATGTTCTTCCTCAATCTTAGATCCTCAAACAATTCTAAACACAACCAACTAAAAAAAGATGCTTTATTTTTTGATGAAATGTTCAAAACTGAGTTTCATGCCACTAAACTGATCAAAAGCAGTGAATTTGCTTTACACGTGCTGTTTTCATTACGATAGCCCAGAGACCCTATGGATCCATGGTTTTGGGAAGAAAAATTTCAATTCAACCAATGATAATGACAAAGTTATTGAGTAGCTTCCAAGTTTTACATTATTCTATATAATCTTCCTTACACCTGACAATGAATGGTCATTTGATTTTTCATGTGAGAAAATTCCAGTGAGAAATTCTGTCCAGAAGGTACAGGTTAGATCAGTACTGTCATTAAGTCTTTAGTTAGTGAAGAGTGACTTATGCACAAAATTAACCCTCCCCAAACGTACTTTCAAATATTCTGAATATATGTATTTAAGTGCCAGCAACCCAACAGCTCAAAATAGGTGAGGACCACACAAAGTAAACCCCAGGCCATACTATTCCTGCCAGTGGAGGACAGGAGTGTCTTACTCACGATACCTTCGCATGTGGATTTGTGAACATTTTCCTCTTCTGTTGCAGGGTTTTCTTCCTTTGAGATTTTCACATTTTTTGATACAGGTTCTGGAGCATATCTCCGAGGAACTGGTGTCTTTAGAGGAGATTTTTGTGTATGAATGGCACGACTTCGAAATTGGCTTGAATATGCTTCAGGGGAAAAAAAACAATTAATGTTATTTAAATGTTAACAATTTTCTTCCTAGGAAAACAAATCGAGAGAAAAAAAAACATGCCAACGTTATGAATTTTTCACAAAAATGCAAAACATTACAGAACTAGTTAAAAAAGTAAACAGGAAGAAAATTTCATACTTCCAAGTGCTATTATAAAGGGATCAAAAAAAAAAAAAAAATCCAACCATAGTATGAGCTAGTTCATTACAAGCTTCCACATAGATTATTTTTCAGTAAGATTATGTTAGGTTAAGTCTAGGCCTCTCTTGGTGCAGACTAAGCACTTAGTAAATACCAAACACTCACTTCAGTTTACACTGGAACATTTTCAGAATAAGTGGTATACATTACATAGTATACTAGGCAATAAAATCAATTATACAGAAGAAATATTTACTATTCATTACTGATGTGATGCACATTCCACTATTAATGGAAACAAAATGAATGCAAAGCTAACAGCGGAAGTAAGATATTAAGAATTTGTCTTCACCTTGGGCAGATGGACCACTGTTAGGAAATAAACCCCTCTGACATGAAGATACTTCGTTAGTAAGTAATTGCTGTTGTGGCCTCTCAGATTGTTTTGTCATGAGACTGGAAGAAGGTACGTGAATTTGCTGTAAGCCACCTGTGTTGACTGCAGAGCTAATGAGATGAGACTAAAAGACAAAATTACAAAGTATTTCTGATATATGCATTAGTTTCCCAAGTAAAACTCCAAACACGAATACCTGCCATGTAATCATACTAATCAGATTTTGACATGCTATCTGAGAGAAAAGTCACTTACAACAACCGCAGAACACAGACGTGCTTGGACATTATTCTGCCTTTCAAAAAAGCATGGAGGCCTCTCCAAAGAAACAATTTATAACTCTTCTTAGATGTTTAGTCTGACTGGCTATTTATTAAATGAAAGTTTCTTCAATTAATAAAGGTCTAAACAATCTCTTAGTGGGAATGAGAACATTTCACAATTTTTGCATTTACTTTCCACAGACACAAAAATTATGGCAGGGAGGGGAGTAGATACCTGGGACAGAACCAGAAATAAAACTTTTCCCAAAAAGCTCATGCGCTGGCCACTGGATCTTTCTTTCTTTCTAATACTAAGATACAATCCAAATTATTATAACGTTAACACTGAGATACASAAGAAACGATTAAGCTAAAGCTTCTACATTGTTACTTAGATACCTGAATATTCATTTGTTGCTCCTGTAACTTTTCCAGATGCTGAATCCGTTGCACCATGAAAGYATTCATTTGTTTTTCAAGCTCACTGACTCTTTCATGACAGTGGGGCTTCTCATGTTGAGTCTTTGTATTTGTTTGCTGTTCAGCAACATGCTGCAGTTGTCTGTCTGTCTCCTGTAGTTTATGAAGTAATGCTGAAACTGAGTTAACTTTTGCTTCCAATTCATTTTGAACCTGGGAGAAAGAAAAAAAAAAAGGAAAAAAACCCCTTACTGCAAAAGAGGTGCAAGCATGAAGGGAACAAAACATCTTTCCCATCATGCTTCCCAAAAGAAATAAAATCCTAGTTAGCCCTAACATTTGGTGGTTTAGTAATACTATGAAATTCTTCTAAAAGATAAATCAAATGGTCCCTGTCCATTTGCCCATTTAGCCAAATCCAAATTAGTTCTCTCTGGTGTATTGATCAGCAAGTCTGAGATCACTAACGCAAAGAAAGCAGTAAGCAGACACATTCAGCCTCTCTGGCTCTACTACCAACAATTTCAACATCTACTATTCTAAGTGGATAAAGAACTAATATGACCACAAGCTACTTACTTTAAGAAGCGGAGCTGTAGTAGCAATGGCAGCAGCAGTTGCTGCTGCAATGGTTGTTGCAGAATCAACTTCCCTGTGTGTTGAGCTGGTGTCTTGACCAACGCTTTCCTTTTTTTCTGTGGAGGCATTTCCTAAGAGCTGTACCTTCACCTCCTTAAGTACAGGAGTATTTTGAGTTCTATAAAAATAAACAAGTGCCTGTAAATAGCATGGTTTTCTCCATATCCCCTCCAAGCAAATGATTTCCCACATGTAGCATTGATGTCACTACTTATATAAGCATTTCTCCTTGAAGCTCTTGACACCTAAGAAACAATTTTATTCTCATCTTTTAGCATGACACAAGAAATTTCTCAGGATTATATTACCGATTCTAATATAAAAGGCATTTCCCTGTGATGACTGCAACCACAACGAAGAATATGTTTACAGGTTATATTTTGCAAAGTTCAATGTACTAGTAGGAAAGTCCAACTAAATTTCTGATCTTCAAGATTTCCAGCCTATGGATAAACAGCATGTGTCCTTATCTGTCTTTAAAAATATTATATGGTTTTGGTACAAAATGAATTATCTATCAGAGCAGATGTTGCCTGACTCTTGTATGAAAATCATCAATTCAAAGAGTCTAAAGGCATTACCAAAAAAAATACGCAAAATAAACAAGATACTCCAGTGAGCTCTGAATGATAAAATAAACTGAAAACACCTTATAGACAGAAAAAGAATACTAACAGAGAACAGTAAAGAATACTTTTTCCTTACCAGCTATGCATTTTGGCAGAAACTGAAGTAGTAGTACAGTAGTATATCTGTACAGAAACAGAAGAGCTGAGACACTAACAATGACATATACTTACTTTTGCTTTAACACTGCTCTCAAAGCCTCTTTCTGGCCAGTAGCATATTGAGAAATAAAAACATCATCTGTGGGGAAGGACATAAAATATACTTTGTTGGGTTAACTGACAAAAAATGTCTATTTTAGAGGTAGACACAAAGCATTATTTCAACAACATGTACAAATTTGCTGCTAAGAATCTGTTGCCTGCACAAACCACATCATCTATTGCAATAGCAAGTTGTTTCCCTTCACTAAGTAGCAGACTTAAATCATGATGAGAGTAAGGGTAGGCTTCATTTAACACAATTTTATCTAGTATTGAATGTTGGTATCAATAAAATCTATTTTGGTATGCTGTGAAAACGACAATACCTTACCTTCATAAAATTTGGGGAAAAATGCCATATAAATGGTAACTTGAGCTCAGACAACACATTCAACAAAACCCTGCAAATTCTAACTTGAAAAAAAATTAATTAAAAAAAAAAAACACCTGTGATACAAATATTTCCCCGCACTCATCATAAATTACAACAGATTTTCTTAATAGCTTTAAATTACGCTAGAAGGATTGAGGCTCTCCTTCATCCACTGTTTGCCGGGCAGAGGCAGCAACCCAAGATGTGGCAGGTTTGGTGTTTCTCTGCTGCTGACTACACACAGCTAGTACACACATGCTGATAAGCCAGCTAGCTGCTGCCACTGTGAGCATAAAAGACAAAACTAAAGTATTGATTTTTGGCCTTAAATGGGGGTATTGATTTGTGTTTCTTTCCTCTACACAGCCACAGATATCCAAGAAACCTGTAGAAGTGTATTTTCTTTAAAAACTCTTCACTTCCCCACATCTGACTGAAACTGACTGGCAGATTCAGAAGTTAAAGGAAAAGGCATCAACAATGTGATTTCTTAGATTCTGAAGGATTAAAAATATACTTTTTATGGTGCAGGTTGCTTGCAGAAAAATATGCATTTGTAGTACAATTACTCACAACAGGAAAAGGCATCCAAACAAGGTGTCCCCCCCACAAATTCTCTATTCAGAGACATGAACAGTTCGATTAGCAAAAGGACTCTCAACATTCTGGTGCACTGGTAGAAGTCCCTCTCAGTTAATCACAAGAGCTACATAAGCTAGTGTAACGCCAGCAAGACTGAAGTAAAATTTGCAAAATTTAAAAATGTAAATTACAATTATCATCTTTTTATCAAAGAAACCTTTGAATATTTTCACTCAAAAGTTTCTATATTGAAKAAAAAATGCCTAAGATAAAATTAAAGCTCCCTTTTCCTCTAATTAATCAGTTTTCTTACAAAAAAGGGGCTGTAGCAGTATATCAGTGTGTCTTACCTTTAGGTCTTCTGCTATCTTCCAGCAGCAGTGAAGGATCTTCTTGTACTGCAGCTTCTCTAGGATAATCCTTCAGAACAAGAGCAGAAAAACATACATCAAAGCCTCTGGTATCAGTGGCCAAAATTTTAGAAGTGGATGGAACTGCTGAATACACAAATGTAAGCATCTCCACACACTAACACAAGGTCTTGGAACAAAACATGTTAAGATCTCTACTGCAGAATCATCTGGACTTCGTAGTCAAGAACTCACATGACATTTTAGGGACAAAAACCCTAGAGACACAATTCAAATTAGAAGCATATATTCTAAGTGCTGATTAAGTGTATTCTCCTCATTTATGGCCAAAGTGAAACTACACGTTTAAGTTTATACAAGTTGCTAATCTCAAACAATTCAGGATTACCCCYCCACACAGAATTAAGCATTCATAACACTGACTGTGGAACTGAAGGGACAGAGCTGAATTTTCTTGAAGTGTAATCCATGAATAATCAAAGTCTATAAGGAGTCATAAAGGCAAGTTAGGAAGGTAAAAATCTCTTACTTAACCTTATTTGATGGTGGAGTACTCCACCATACTTTTGAGACTTTTGTTCAGCTCACTAGGTCTACTTTGAGCCGTGCAGAGACACTGCTGCAATCCTTTCACAGCATGGGTTAATTTTATCCTCATGCATGCTTATCACCATATGGATGCCCTATAGACAAGTTTCCACTCTATGTAAGGCACAACAAACAAATCAAAAGGAAATATGCCTTTTAATTGTAAGTATTAAAGAGTTCCATATAAACTAATGTCCATTTCATTATCTATGATGTGAGGARAAAAAAAAAATCTACAAAAAGTTTTAGAGTTTTTAACAAATATTGTGCCATGTGTAACCGCCTTTTCAAAGGAAGAATTACACTAAAATTTAAGAACAAGCCTTGGTATTAATTATGCAACAGGTAGCAGTACARTAAACAAAGCCCCTCTAAACACTTCAGCATTAATATCACATTAGCAGCAACTCAAAGAGGAAAGCAGCTGCACAGTTATTGTGTAGAAGCTGAGCCAAAGATTTGCTATGCTTTTACAGAAGCTACAACTTTTTGAGAAAAATGCTGTTCTCTTAGTTCGGGATTGCAGGAAGCAACAGTAACTTTTCTTACCATTTGTGATAAAAACACGGGCCCTGTAGAATTTTCTACTGAAAGCAGACGTTCTGGACGTCCTTTAGTACTCGGGACTCCTAAAATAAAAGCAGTTTTACTGTGGCCATAATGATTCGTTATGCATTTTCAGTATACCTTGACTAACCCAAATCTCAACATTTCCTCTGCCTATATCTTTGAATATCTAAACACAATGACTTTCATAACATAAATGACCACAGCCATCAAGCTGAAGCTTACGAACATTAATGAATTCTGTGAGCCTGGGTTATAGACTTGTTTTACAATATATGAAAAAGTCTCTGAAAAACAGAGCATGAAAAAAATCGACAATGTCTAGCTCAAATTCAAGTCTAAAGATCACAGGAACATAGCAAGTTACTTGTCTAGAGAGACAATTATAATTATACAACAACATATCTTACAGAAGAAGGACACTGAGGACAGTACACATTGTCAGAGACTAATATGTCTTCCTAACACTATAAAAACAACAGCTTTTGAAGCTGTTTGAACCTTGATCCCCAAAAGACTAAAATCACTTCCCCAAACTCCAAAGACTGTAACTGATATGTATTTTAAAGAAACAAAATGAATATTCTATCTGACTAGATAAGTAGCACAGATTGTGTCAGGTTTGAATTTGAAGAGTACATGGTACATCACTACAGTCTCATTCTGTTAAAAAAAAGACTGAAAATTATTTACTTAATACTACTACAAATAGTTTTTAAAAAAAGTTACAGAAAATGATGCAATCTATTTTTTTTCCTTTTGTTTACTCATCTATGTGAGCTTTATTGGTACAGGCAGTTGACCCGTAGATGTTGTTAGTGTCAAGGAGGTGGGGTTAGGAGGGGTAGGGTTGGTTGGTTGGTTTGTTTTCCAAGACTACAAGGGAAGAAAAATAATTTTAACAAGTAAAATTTAAAGTTATGGTAGATAGCAGGGAAACTTGTTTTTTTCCTACAAGTTTTTTGAATAGTTAAATGACCAGCTCTGAAAGTTATATTGTTCCATAAAACCTGCAAAAACCCTGTAAATTAAAAAAGACAAGAGCTGAATGACTTTCTCAGAATGCCTACTTCCAACATTTAATATTTATTACCTTTTAAGTGTCCGGTAAACACTTCTTTAAAAAGGCAAGATTGTACAGCTATAGCTTGAACATCTACTAGCTCAAGCTCTCCAGAAAAAATCATCTTTAAAGAAGGAGAGAAAGAGGAAAAGTGTTTAAAAGGCTTTTGATCCCTCTTCTGGTATAAAACCTCAAAATAATTCACAAAATTCCATGAAAACACAAAGGCAGCCCAAATATTGGGGCTACTCAGAGCTGTCTGTTGGCAGGAGCAATATTCTGTTAGCACAGGTTTGCTTGCTGACCATACTTCAGGCATAAAATTGAAGAGATAGATATGGTGTCTAAAAAGATGAGCTACAAACTGGATTAAAAACTGTGAGTCAGACTGGAAAGGTATCAATCTTCTTAACTTTCTTCTTTAGGTCCCTGCCCACGTACACTGTTTCATCCTCTGATGCTGCCTAAAACCTTCCTGCCTAGTATATTTGTGAAATGTCACGATGACAGTCATAATTTTTCTGATAAAGATGATAATTGCCTAATTTAATTGGACTAGGAATCTGGAGACAAGACTGGAGTTCTGTTAACGGAGCTCTGACTGACCACCTCACCCTGCGCAAGTCGCTTTTCGTGTGCAAGAGTTTGGGAAAACAAACATACAAAACTTTTGAAAGAGTGCTGATACTTGCAGTACCAGAATACAAAAATTCCTTAATTATAAAACTACTACATGACCGAAAACACTACACAGTGACTTTACCTCAAACCTAAGCTGAACACCCACGGTAAATCACGCACCTGGTGCCACGCTGTGGGGGGTGCCGTGGGTTACTCCCCCGCACAGAGCCCTGTTCGCTAACAAGGCTGGAGGAACGCAGGGTGTTCCGTCTCCGGCCAAAGCCGCATCAGCTGCCTGGCAGGGAGAAACCGCTTCACGCAGCTTCTTGACAGCGATCGTCACTTTTTTGATGCGGCCACCAGTTCCTGTCACACTTTCAATGGGCTTCTCCCGGTGGACACCTGTGGAGTGAACGAGCACGTCGCCCGCCGTGAGACTCGCCAGGGAGTCCTGGCTGAGGCTGGAGATGCTTTCTGCTTCCATGAGGATCTCATCACGCGGCTCTGGCAGAGAGCCCAAAAGCAGCACTCTGACAAAGAGGCCGACCCTGCGGGCCGGGCGCTACGGCGACAGCCGCCCCGCCGCCTGCCCCCACGCAGGAAAAGCGGCCTGAAAGCTCCGGGGAACGGTTCCCCGCCTCGTCGCGGGCACGCCTGCCCTCCCCGGCGGCCTGACGGACAGAGAGCCCCGCCGCGGCCCGCGCCGCTCCCCGCCGCCCGCACCGGAAGCGCCCGCTGCCATAGCAACGGCGCCCGCCTGCGCCCCCTCACGCCTGCGCGCGGTCCGCTCCTCAATTCTGTCCAGAAGGAAACCTGCGCCTGAGCCCCGCCCGCTTCCGGTAGGGCAGCGCGGGGGGCAGATAAGAGCGCTGCGCTTCGGGTAGGAGAGTAAAGCTGTCGGTAAGTCTGTGCTTGCCGATTCGCCGCGTGGCGAATCGGCGGGGGCTGTAGGCCTGCTGCGGCCCGGTCTCCCCCTCCCGCGCGGTCCGGGCTCGTGGCGGTGCGGGTGAGTGAGCGCGCGCGGGCGGCGGCGCTCCTGAGGGAGGGCGGGAGGGACCGGGCAGCCCGGYGTGGCCCCGCCGCCTCACGGCGGGCCCTGCGGCGGTGAGGTACAGCGTCGCGGGACGTGGGTTGCGAGGGCGGCAGGCCGGGGTCGGCCGTCAGGTGTGGCCGTTGCTGGGAGAGGCGGGGCGGGGAAGCAGGGCAGGTGGGACGAAAAAGGTCTCGTGGATGAAGAAAAACCCCTCCCTTTTCGGGCATTTTCTTAGTGCCGGGGCGTCTTCTCCTCGGCTGGGATGGAGAGAGGGGTGCGCTCGTGTATCTGCACCGGCCTGTTGGGTTGGAGCTTGGCTAGCGAGTACCTGCCTCGGCAAAGAAACTCAAGGTGCCCTTGAAAGCAAGAACTGAAGGATGTAGTGAAGAAAAAAAAAAAAAAAACCACAACCAAAATCAAGGTGAAATTGTTTTATCTCCAGCTTAGGTTTTGACCTTACTGGGTCACAAGTATCAGCCAGGCCTAATCTAACTTAAATAGGAGACCACTTACGGAAAAAATATGTATTTTCTCTCAGGACAGAACCCCTTGTGTGTGTTCAGTCTGTTCAAAGAGGCTTTCAGGGTGTCTGGTTTCAGACTTACTACGTTAACTTGCCTTTGGCATTAGGAGACCTTTTCTACCATTGACCTTTTTTCCTTCAGAGCAGGGTCTAGCCCACGGCCACAAGATCATGAATTATAATAACCTGTGTACTAGGTACATCTTATTATCCATTCACCTTCTGACCAGTCCCTTTCTCATCTCCCCACGTGCCTCTGAAGGCTGATCGTAGTGTGCGGAGTGAGAAGAAAACCATTGTGTAACCCCATTGCAAGCACCAGTCTGAAGGAAAGTGGCTGGACCAGCTCCGGGCGTGGGGGAGAGATGGGCCCTTGCTGGGCTGGTGCAGGACGGAGGGGTGGTTGCCCATTGCGTACAGCACCGGGAGTTCGGTGTTAAAATGCCTCTTGCCCTGAATTTTACGTGATTAGTTTAGCAGTCTACTGGTTTCATAGGTATTTGTAGTTTGATTAGATTCAGTAAAAGAGCTCTTTAAATCAATGAGTGGTTTTTTAATCTCATGTCAATCAAGTTCTAGCCTAGTAATTCCCAACTATAAAAAAACCACTTTCTCTATAAGCTGTGGGTGCTTTATCTTGACACATTTCTTTGACTTGATATTTTTATTCTTCTTTGTCCCTTCTRTGCACATGCAGAAACACTTGTGTGATGTTATGTGTGTACAATTGGAAGTGAAGGTTAAAAAAAAAAAAAATTGCAGCCTTGTATGTATAGAATAGGTTGTACCTACACCTAATTCAGATTGTTAATCAGGATAGCAAGTGTGATGGATTTATGGTGTCTCTCCACAGACCCCTGCCCCAATAAAATGTAGCTCCTTGCAAAAAGGCTGGGAAAAAAACCCAAAACACAGGGCTTGTTTAGTTTCCATGGGAAAGGATACTGTTGACTTAAGATTAGGTAATAGACACTAACATTGATTACATCAGTGGAAAAAAAAACTTCCTCACTGTAGTTTACAGTGCATGTTTCACCTGCAAGAACTCTAGGCTGTTAAATGGAGGCAGGCTTTTCAGCCACCCAGCAGTACAGTAATAATAATCAAAAGCTCTGTTCCAGTTATTAGTGCTTAGGAGTTATGTTCATGAGCCCTCTGCCTCCGAAGGTCTGTAGATACAGCTGGGGAAGCTGTATTCCCACACATAAGAAGTTTTGGAAGAGTTCTGGCTCCTGTTCCTCCTGCCATGGAAACAGATAGGTGACTGACCCACTATGAAAAATCAAAACCTCAAGTTATCCTTAACTTCTAATTTTGCTCAGAGAGACTTACCTTAAAAGAATGTCTCTTTAGAACATCAAAACATATTTGGAAGAGCTCCAGGGCCCTTCAAGAGGGGAGACTTCCCAGCTGTTGCTGCTTTCCTGGTGAACCAGCACATCCAGACCATGTGGCCCTTGTTGCAGAGGTTTATTCAGAGATATCTGCTTCCTTCAGTGTGACATGTTTAAAAGTGCAGTGCCGGATTTCCAAATCGCATTTAGCCCAGAGGAAAGTAATCCAGGCTGCGTGGGCTTAAACCTGAAGCATGCTGGAGTTGTTTGAGCAGCTATGTAAGAAGCTGTGGTGTGTTAGTCAAGGTGCCAAGCCCTGTAATGGGCTCTTTCATCAGTTGTTGGGTTTTTTTTTTTTTGGCTTGTTTCATAGGCTGGAGGGAAAGGGGACAAACAACAAGAAAACTTGAAATGATACATTTAACATACTTTAAGAATAAACCAGATACACATGTTTCTGGGAGCGTCCAGGTAGCGCATTTCTAGATGTTAAGGCAACTCCCTGAAATTCATAGCTACTGAAGAGGTGCAGTAGAGCCATGTAATTTCACTGCCCGCTGTATCGAAAGTGTAAAATACCTGTAGAGGCACAGGTGCTTCAGACACTTAAAATCAGATAGTGCCATTGTGCTGATTTAAATCGGAGCTATTTCCCAAGTGCAAGTGTAAAAGCTTTGTGGAACTGCAGTTCAGTAAAACTGTAATTTTAAGCTTGCCAAACTAGCCACAGGAGAACAAAAGATCAGGTTTGTTATAAACAAGCATAATAAAGCAATACTGAGTGTGAGAAAACTGCACTGACAGTTGAAGCTTTTAGCTTTCTGTGCTTGGGAGAGGACAAAAGTCTTTCCTGTTCTCTGTGGGTTTTGACTCTGTTTAATAATCTACTTAAACTGACTTCATAGAATTGTCACTGTTTTTTCTTCTAACAGGCTGAGAAATGAGAGTGTGGAGCTGCTATCCATTTTCACTAGTTGTGAAATGGATAGCCTGATGATAGCCACAGCCACCTCTCCTAAAACAAGTTAGAGGTTTACATTAAGCTGAGTAATGCCTTGTTTCTTCTGAGCAACCATATCCTGTAGGTTCTCCTTAAGAGTAACCTGTCTGCCCTATCTACCCATGAGGAATTCTTGGTCGTGGGGGTATGCGTCTTAAACCCAAGAATCATATGTGCTCTTTACCTCCAATCCCTGAATTGACTTACTGTGTAGTGATGAAGTGTAATGTTAAGAGGCAGATGTTATAATCACTCCCCTACTGGGAGGGGGTGTAGGGAGAGTGCACGCTCGTGAGAGCTCCATAGTGCTATTTTTAGTTGCTTAGTTTTCTTTCTGTTGTAGAAATAATTATTAGTGTCTTTTTGTTCTTGTTCAGAAGGCTTGCTTACCCTCTCCCTTCCCCCTGCCAAGAGACTGGAATAGTTTAAGCTTTCTAAAACATGAATGTCTTGCTCAAAATTTGGCAAAGCATAACACAAGATTAATTATAAGTAGCCCTTGCTAAAGGGCTAAATGAACTATTTTCACAAAGTGATTACACTTCAGTGCTAATTTTTCTTCCACAAATTGATGTGAATTAAACTGAAGGATCTTGTTCTCCTCAACGTGTAATATTAGCTTGCATTATCATCTGTGATAGGTCTTAGATAATATGTAAATTAAGGGAAAAGGAAGACTAGCTTTCAGTATTCTTCTAGGAAACCTGCAGGGATGCTTTCAAGCCTTAACTTGTTTACCATGTGGATTAGGAATGTGAGTCTTCCTTGAGGATGCTTGCTTAAATTCTTGGATCCATGGCTGTTCATTCTTCCCTTTTTCTTTATCTGTTTCACTTCCTTTAAGGCCATTCTCATTCTTAACGTTTTCTTGCATTTAATTCACTATATTCAATGACCAGAACATTTGCTCTAGTTTAAGTGTTTGGTGGGAACACAGCTACGTAGAAACCAGGCGTCTGCTTCTCTGATGCAAGCTGGTTTATGCTGCATCTATTCAGAGTGGCTACCATTTCATGCTTGCCTCTATTCCTTACTGTTTTTACAGATGACATCTAAAGTCACTGAAACTATAAGGCTAGAAAATGTTATTGCTTGCTTCTCCCCCACTCCTGCCCTAGTTTTACTTTGTGTGTTTGAAAGCATTTATAAAATACCTTTTTTTTTTTTTTTTTTTACCCTTCTTATATTCTCCTAATTTTCAGATCAACTTGGTTACTGAACATTATCATCTTACCTCTTGTACTATCTAACGCTCATTATAGAATTTCTTCCCTGGCACAGATTGGGATGGCAGATATATTTAAATTTTGAATTGTAGATTTCCATTTTCCAAAAACAGGAAGAGAATGACCCAAAACCTGCAATATGTGCATTGTTTTTTTTTTTTTTTTTAAGTCACTTTAACTGTTTGAAATGCTTAAAAAGTATTTAAAGGACATCAGTTAACAGGTGGATCCGGGAAGGTTTCATACCTGGAGTTATCTTGGATGTTCTTTTAACTGAATACATTTCAAATAGATAACTTACTTTCAAGTTTGCTAGCAAAGTTGCATTTAAACACACTTCAAGGACGTATAAAATGCTATTCTGTTGTAAAATGTTGCAGTTCATATGTATGCTTTTTGTGTGAAACTTGACTTTTATCTTCAGAATAGGTGAGTGAATCACAGGCGGTAGAATATGGCTGGACAAATATCGGAATCTGATCAGATCAAGCAGGTAAGATGCTCTGTTCATGAGTGGTGGCTTTGAAGATCTTATATTACTTTGTCACGTAGAGTAAAAGGTGTAGGGTATGGAGAAGGACAAAAAGTTTAAGTTACCATCTGAGTTAAGACTAGTTCTGTAGCAACAAAAATTTAAACATTTGACCATTGACAGACACAGTATAGTATCTGATTTGAGTACTAGCAGCGTTTGGTGCTGAAATCTTCTGACTGATAGTAAATTTTTCTAGTGACTTGTCCTTTAAATGTTAGTATCACCAGATGGGCCATGCAACTGTGTGTAAGAAATTAATGTAGAATTTTTTTAATACTCATTGTCTGATTGATTTTTATTTATAGTTCAAGGAGTTTCTTGGAACATACAATAAACTTACAGAAAACTGCTTCCTGGATTGCATAAAGGATTTCACTAGCAGAGAGGTTAAACCAGAAGAGGTAAGTAAATGTTTCCTATGCTTTTAATGACCCTTTGGTAGAATTGCTGTGTAGCATTCAAATTTCAGAAGCAACTTAAAGTTTTGATCTTTCAACTAGCTAAAAAGCTAGTTAGCAGTCTTTAGTGGAGTATAGGTGTCTGGCATGTAGCTTCCAAGTGAGAAAGGAAGAGAGTTAGTGGAAGGAAGGGAAATAGCTTGTCTGCAGTTTTGCTTCTCCAAGTATGTCCAAAGGCGATGACAAATACTTCTTTGGACCCTAACAGTCTGTTTACAAAAAAAAAAACAAAGCCAAGTGCTTTTGATGTGTTAGATCATCAGCTACAGACAAACTAYGGGCTAGGACCTCTTGAGGTTTTGTCATTGTCGTCTTTTCAGTATGTACGTACAGAGGGAATCTTCCCAATCTCACTGTGAGTATTGGCTGCTTATTGCAATTCTGTGTATTTCATTCTCTGAGCTATCAGTGGAGGTTCTTGTGCCTCAACTTCTGATGGGTGGTATCTTTATGGACATGGAAGTCGCCCACCTACAGCCTGCATCTCATTCCTTGAAGGTAAAATCCTACTGAAATACTTGTTTACCTACCCACGTTTCCCGTGTTGTAGTGCGTCATAGAAACACAGGCCTCCAAAGCTCTGGCTGTTAAATCCACTTCTCTGCATTGCAGGGAGCTCCATCACAGTCATCTGCAAATGTAAGCTCTTGATAAGATTAGTTGCGTGTTTTTTGCCTCTCCTCTCCTGTTGAGAGGCTGTTTTAGAATCTCATAATTTTATTGGTTAAAAGTCTAATAACCTTTGCTTGACTCTGCTGTCGGGGAACAAAAAGCTGAAGTTTTAAACTAACCATTGTTTTTGAGCATTTTCTGCATCCTTGGAGTTCAACTCCTCAGCGCAGGCAAAAATCATGTCTTCTTTCAGCTTTTGTTTTGCTGCGCTAAACAAAGCTCTCTTAGCTTCCCAAGGCAGACTCCTTGTTTCCCTGATCTTCTCTGCATCTGCTTTAGTGGAATTTTTATTGACTACAGGAGGTCAGAATTATTCTGGATAAGGTCTTGTTACTGTCTTTTACCAACTCATTTTGAATTGCTTGAACAATACAAGGAGTGTCAGTTAACAGAACTGACAGAAGTGGTAGTGGCACAACCTCTTTACCTTTCTGGGATGGTATTTCATTTCCAGTAGAGGATTGTACTTCTTTCTTCTGCTACGCAAAGTGTTACTAGAATTTCTTTAAAAATAACAGTTCATATAGTCTTTCATTAAAGACCTGGGATCCAAAACCAAAGAATGCTCATTGGAGGGGAATTAAACTTAAGATTACTTAGATACAAAAAGTATTCTTAGATTCTGATCTGCTTTTTGGTTTTTTTGCTTCTGTGCTCTGCAAAGGGGCCATGTCCAGCAGTACAGGACGCATCTGTTAACGATGGAGGCTAGGAAGAAACTGTCTTATGGGAAGTTTTGTCTGTAATTATCCATTACGGGGTTTCTTGCAGAGCATCTGGCTCTCACCCCTGCTGGAAACAGGGCACTGGTCTAGGTGGACCACTGGTCTGATCTGGTATGGAAATTCCTATGTTCCTATTTAAAGTCATAGTTTCTTATTAAATAATTAAGATGAATACCTCCATGAATGTCCTTTGAGATTCTACATTTGAAAAAACAGCTTCTGACCTCTTTCCCTACAGCAAGTCTGCACTGCAAGTCTAGACTTCCCCGGGCACCATATCACAAATACCACACCCTCTGGGAGAAGTGGCTTGGGGTAGTTCCAGAATTTGTTTCCTAGTCAGACTTAACTCCTGCTTAACAGGTTTTGCTGTAGCTGATGCCAGGTCAAGGAGAGAGAAGGGCGGATGGTGGGTGGTGTGCTAGCTGCATGGGGTTTTTTTGTCATCTTTATTTTCAGCCCCTCTGCATTTCACATCCCTTTATACTGAGCAGAATCAATGCAATTTCTGGTTTTCTAGTAATTATGCAACGTGGTCATCTTTCCTTTCTATCTAAATTTGCTAACTTTTACAGTGATAGCAAGGTTTAGAACCATGATACAGAATATCCAATTGGTAGAACTGTTGCTCAGAAATAATCTCATAACTCCTTCTCTACACTTCAAGAAAGGAAAAAAAAAAAAACAAACACCAAACTCTAAATTTAAAAAATAATACCATGGGTGGAATAGGCCCTGGTATTTATTTCCCTGTTCAGCTGACTGATGGAACTTCAGAGGGTACTCTGGTTGCTTTTGTGAAGGTTAACCAAGCAAGTACAGGAAGACTGATAGAGCTAATTGGAACAAGGTCAAAAAAAGGTTAAACTGAGCTAGCACACAGTAGACCATATTTGGCTGTCAAAAATAGTATGCGTTTGTAAACAGAATTAAAAAAAAGATACTAATTTAATAGATATAGTATTTATTGCAAAATAAAAATGCTTTATATGTTTTAATTTCACAAGAGGAGCCCAAGGGTGAAATGGTAATACCTCCTAGATCTGAGATGTTTTCCATGAAGACTTTCATATGAGAATAAATATTAAAAGATGTTTCAGACATCCCTCAAAAACTAAACTTCACATTTTTGACTGCACAGAGAGGCTGTGCACAATTAGGCCCTCATCTTGAGGCTTAACACAGAATGAGATGTAGTCACCTCATCATTTATCCCTGTATATGATTGTATTTTGGGCCCTCTTTGGGGAAGTGTTTTAATAACTATTTGAAGCCTTCTGTTTCCCTCTTCTAGATGACTTGCTCAGATCACTGTCTACAGAAGTACTTAAAAATGACACAAAGGATCTCCATGAGATTTCAGGAGTACCATATTCAGCAGAACGAAGCTCTGGCAGCTAAAGCAGGACTGCTTAGCCAACCCCGTTAGACAAGAGCACTCTGTTCAGACTTTACAAGCAGTGCCAGCGTTCACTGGGCAAGAATACATTTTGGATTTTCTACTGTCAGGATGTATGTCCAGCAACTCAGAAGAGAGTTCTAGATGCTGTTCAGACAGTGGAAACCATGAAGGGTTAAACAAGAAGTTAGTCATGGTGGACTGGCAATGGAGTCTGTTTCTGAGGCCCCTTTCACTCTACAATGGAGTAATACTGATGCAAACTTTTCCAGGGCCCACAGACTGGTATGTTTAAATCTCAAGGGGGGTGGGAGGGTTATACTTCCTTTCTGCTAGGACAGGTTCAGATGAAAAAAGTGTAATATGGGAAATTTTTTATTTAACTCAAGTAAAATAAATGGGAACTGTACATTTGTATGTATGTTCTTTCCAAAGATACATCTTCAGGACACTGCTTGAGAACAGTGTTTTGTTTGCTGTGGTCTCATTCCTCCTCAGCTACTACAGAGTTCTGTTCATTCATTGCTGCTTTAAGTTGCTGATAGATAACAGAATTAGTGACTTTGTTTCAGCGGCTGGGGATTTGTGAATGTGTTATTTCTCTCAATTTGGGAGGAACTTCTGTTGAGCCACCCTCACAGAGCCTCGTGATCATTCTGACTCTCCTGGAGTGCTGGATGGTGATGAGAGCGTCAAGCCAAGGGTGGTTATAAATGGCAGACAACTGCTGTAACTAATGAGCTCAGGTRGGAAGGGATGCTCTGCCAGCTTATCCCTAGGTTATGTTTGCCTCATGCTTCACCAGGTCATTTACAAGGGACATGAGCGAGTCATTAGCAGCACCTGCACCCAAGGCAACTTCTCTGCACTCCTTGTTTCCCTCGGGGAACCCTAGGGGTCCTCCAAACCCAGCTTCCTTGCCTGATGCAAGCATGATGCACTCCAAGCACTGAGCTTGCTGGCAGTTTTCTCCTTCAGTTGCGTGAATGCCAACAGAAAGTACAAGGTATGCACAAAACAATGTCTTTTTTGCTGCTGGATGAGTGCAGAGAGGAGTTTGTGGAAGCTAGCTGTTCTGATGTTGTGGTTTTGGTTTAGAAGAAACACCAGTCCTTTGAAAGGATCTTGATAGCTAAAATCCTGCAGTCAGATTCTTAGTACAGTAGAATGATAGCGAACAGGCACATTTTACTTTAGTTCTAACTAACAAAATAAAGTAACAAAAGGAACTGAACATCAGGATTACCGTATCRATTTTGAGACTTCAAGCGATGAAGACTGAAACAAAGCTATTTCATGTCAGCTGCCAGGTTCTGTTGTTGGGTAGAAAGGCAACAATAAGGAACAGAAATGGCCGGCAGCCTGCCCACATGCTTTTTTGTTGTTACCTTCTCTGTAGCTTTTTATTTCCAGCAGCAGTTTGAAAGAGTGATTTCCTGCCTGTTTGGTTTTTTTTTTTTTTCCTTTAGTACTCAAACTCTCAGCTATCCAGGCTGTGGATTACTAGGCCCTGACTGCAGCATAGCACACCTGCCACTTGCACTGGACGCTGCTCTGCTTGCTGCTGTTTAAAGCTGCCCCAGCTCTCCACAGAAATCTGTTCATATGCCTTTCAGAGGGGGAAGAAACAAGTATGTTCCTACAGTCTCATTTACGTGTGTTTTGTACGTATCGCAGCTCTTTCCTACGTAGCCCATGCCTTGTTACCTTGGAGATGGCTAAGAGCTAACTCTAAAATAGTAAAGGCTAAAAAAGAGCCCAAATAAGGCAGCAAGTCTCCAATGTCCTGTTTTTTCAAAGGAATAACAGGCTAATAATGTCTAGATTGTTTGCTACAATTAGGCCACAAATATTATGGTCAATTAGAAATAATATATCTATAGTAAAGATTTAAGGCTTTCTTAAAGAAAGCAGTCTTTTTGTTAATTTCAATCATGCTTTGCTTTCAAATGTTTATCCCATTTTCCATTGTATCCTAGTGTGCAAAGAGAACAGTTGCTCAGAAAAGTGATTAAAGAGTTTAAGTGATGGGATTAGAGGATGTTCATGTCTTCTGGGCAAAGCTCCTTGGGGCTGAAGTGAGGGGGGGTTAAACGCCACCCACACCCCCCCCCAGTTTTCCCTCATGTTTCAGTGTTTGGGGATTTGGGGGTAGGAAGATGTTTAAATATTAAGACAGATTTACTGTACAAAAGGTTAAGCAAGTGGTAGAGGGACTTAGTTAATAAATTACTCACTTTCAGGTCCCCCAGTTTCTTTTTACTCAAGTTTTAAAGCTGCCTTAACCCACTGTTATCCAGGGAAAACATATTCTTAAAATCTAATTAGATGTCACATCCTTCTGCCTCTCCCCGTGCTCACTGAACAAAAAATAGGTGGGATGAAAAGTGTCACTGGAAGTATGAGCATTGGGTTGATAGCTGCTACCCTGAAATAAAGCTGGCCAGACAAACACTCTGACTTCACAGAGGCGATGTGCTTATAGCGACTGTAGTTTGTTTATGGATGTGCCTGTTAATTATGACTACCTCAAAGCTAGCTAGAGTGGAAAGTTGCAATGCTACTGCACAAAGATGCAGATAAGGATGGAGTCACTGGCTTGCTCTTTTGGATAACCAGTTTTGTCCTAGTTCTATTTCACTCAAAAAATGTTGTGATCTTTCCACATCTTTCAGTCCAGGTGGCTGATTGAAAAAAAGATGATACAAATATTTTAGCTTGGAAATAAAGTGCATCCATGTAACTAAAGCATCCAGGTGGTGCAGAAAGCAACAGTGAAAACTTTCTTAAAAGGTTAATTCGCTTTGCTGAGCTTTGACTTCCCTTTGCTTCTTTGATGAGTTAGCACGTCCTGATGGCTGGCTGAAATCATGTTCTTTAAAACCTCACGGGGTGCTATTTTCTATTAACAGGACTTGTGGGTTGAGAATGATGCACGACACAAAGCGTTTCAGTGCTGCTCACACACGTTTTGTCAGCGTGTATTGTCAAAGTGTTGCAGCTGGTCTTTCCTCCTTGGAGCAAGATCTCCCATCACCCAATTCTCAAAAATATTTAATCGCAAATGCAAGAATCACTCTTTCTGCAGTGCCTGGATGGATGTCGACTGTGAAGGCTGGGAATGTCTACAAAGGCAGGCCAGGCCACATGTTTTCTCTCCCAGCGCAGTATTCTAACCTCCATGACATAGCTTAATCTGGAGTGTTCTCCATCCCTCCTCTTGAACAGCTTCAAGTTTGCATGGCATAATGAAATGCACAGCCAAAATCGGAATAAAAATGAGAATACCGCTTAGTCTCTGGATCCAACCTGAAAGGCAACAGAATTTAAGATAAGGTGTGTGGAGAGTAGGTGAATCACCTTAATGAGGCCTATTAGGTTAGGTGCAGGAATGGAACCRATTCTGATGGAAGGAGGAACAAAGAGTGAAAAATGGAGTGCTGTTGAGGAAGGAGTACTGAGAAAGCTGTGAAAGAAGTAAGCCAGAGTGGAGGTGGGAGGGGAGAGAGGGCAACAGCAGTGCAGTCTGCCAAAAAGTGGCTTGATGGGACCGGGCTAGTGAACAGACGCTCCTTTGGAGGTGGTGTTCATTGCAGCAGAGACAGGAGCACAGATCCTTCCTGCTGAAATGAGTGTCTGAACCAAAAGCCTAGAAAAGCATGCAGTTACTAGTCAGCCCACAGAAAATAGAACAATTTCAACAGGAAGGGTCAAATGAGAGCCTTGCTCCAGGCTGCCCTGTGCATCAGTGGTGCTGGCAGAGTGATCAGATCAATCATCTGCAAGATTGTAATAGAGGTTCCTTGAATTCTCTCAAGGATAGGAGCAAAGTCCTAAGTTCTGTAACCCTCCCTGAGAGCTTCAACTACTGAGCTCTTGTCTGGAAGGCAAGGAAAGGCTGCGACTGCAATCTTCTGTGAGGAAAGTGTGGGTTAAATACCTAACGCCCAGAGATAGATTGTGGCTTTGACTTCAATGCAAGGAGGCATTCTTCTGTACTCTTAAATACCTAACTCTGAGAACTGGAGTTTAAGCAACAGCTCTTTTTTCAGCATTTTCTATTAGCTAGGTCAGGAAGTCAGCACACAGCATTTGAGGAATCTAGTTCAAATCTTGGGAAGTCCATTAAGCTCAGCTCTAAAATTTCTTGAGTGAGTCTGGCCCAAATTCTAAAACCTGTAAATGCAATTAGAGCTTGTGACACCTAAACTTGCATTATGCTTGCACCTTGAGTTTCGAGAAGTCAGCATTAAAATAACTAACTAAAGTTACAATTCTGCTGAATACTAGAATTTTTTTTAAATTATGTTTACTTTAACTTCATGCTCCTTAGCATTTTGGTGTTAGGTTCTTTATGTAAACACAACAGGGAGCRTTCAACATTCAAGCTTTAGTAGTTCAGGACTGTAGGACTGTGAAATGATGGTTAAGTCTCTTTTCCCAGGATTTCTCACGTGAACAGATGTAACCAAAAGACATGTGAAAGACCCTAAATTGCTCTTACAAAAAAAAAAAAATCTACACTTATACAATGCTTGAACAGACCATGGCTGGTTAAAATTTTTTATTCTTAACTCACTTTCCTCTAATCTGAGGGGAAGTGAGAGGACTGCTGAAGGAGCTGGGCTGTGTAAATATTTAAGGGAGCATACTTGACATATCACCATTTGTTTATGTAACGCAAAGGGGAGCTTACCCAAATTTCAAATAATCAAAGTAGAAATCCAGTTGGTGGCTATTTCTGTGTTTCACAGATCCTGCCCTTACTAGGATATGGAATTAGGGACCCTCTTTCCCTCTCTTTCTGCCCAAGCAGATGTTGGATTTCTGTGYGTGCTGCTGCTGCCCCGGGGACCTGCCAGGAACTGTTCTGAGCCATGGCTGAGAGGGTTTCAAGCTGCCTCCTTCGCAGCGAGGCATGCTCTAACCACCTTATCGGTCGGAAAGGGGTGTCAGCCGCCTCTCCTGCCGTGTTTTTGCTGTGGGGCCTGCTTCGATCTCTGGGAGAAATTGCCTCTGTGCAGGACGTGGATCCCCTGGGGACGGCGGCGGGGCCTGAGGAGAAGAGCTGTGGGACTGCACTCCTGCCACCTCCTCCCCCGGGGCCTACCGGCTCTCCCAGCCCTTCGCCGGGACCCGTCCTTCTCCTCAGTGCGGGGGCGGCCGCTGAAGCGGGAGGTTGCAGCCCGCCGCCACCTCCCCGTCCACCGGCCGCAGCGGCGGGGCCCAGCGCGACGGCGGCGGGAGCGGCGGGTTCTCCCGCGCGGCCGCTCCCCCCCTCAGCCGCCTCCGAGCTCCCGCCCCTCCAGTCAGGGGCGGTGGCGCAGGCCCTGGAAACACCGCCTGAGCAGGGACCGCGGTGGCGGAGAGGCTGAGGGACGGGCTGGGGCCGGGCGGGCGGCGGGGCCCCCTCGGTAACTCGCCCCTCACGCGTGGGGACCCGCGGCGCCAACCTGAGCCGGGCCGGGGGAGGGAGGGTCCTGAAGTCAACGTGTGTGGAGGAAAGAGAAACCCACGGCTTTCTCACAGGTTTTTATTGCCTTCAGGACACGTAGGGAGGTGTCGCAAGGAGGGAAGCGAAATGCTGCGGCTGGCGGCAGGTGACAAAGGTGACGGGGTGCGGCCATGGCTGCAGGGGCTGGCAGTGACAGGAGCCACGGCCGTGACAGGGCCATAAACTGAAATGAAAGAGGAAAAAGAATGAAGAGCGTAGAAAACAACCATTGTAAGAGACCCGACCTAACACAGGCAATGGGGGCCTTGACTGTAAAAAGCAGTACTCCAGGGAGAAGCTGCTGGGATGGCACACGGTAGTCAGTCACAGGGCGGGAAGCAGAGCGTAAGCAGAAGGAATTGAGGGTTTGGGGTTTTTTCTTTTTTTTTTTCTCCTTCTTTTTAAATAGCTTTAAACCTTAGCCGTTTCTGAGGGAAGTCATTTGCAGGAAAGGAATGAGCATCAAGAGAGATGGTTTTAAGGGGCGCATAAATGTCAACAAGTGGCTTGTTAAAAAGAAAAAACCCCACCCTTGTGCAATATAAAAAAGTATTTCATACAAATTCCCCATCTCCCCCCTCCTTACGTAACTGGCATAGCTGGCAGGATCATGGCAAATGAGGCCAAGCTGTACCCAGATGAGGGATTAGACAAGGAGTAGTTTAGAAATAGCTGAAGACACGGACAGGGCTGGAATGGAAATGTTTTTGGGTTACTCTGAAGGGCTGGGAAAGAGAGAGACGTCGCCAATAACACGTAACTGTGTTCCTCACCAACAAGGCTCGGAGTGAGAGTTGAGCAAACGCGCTACTGATAAACAACCTGCGGGTTTCCACAGCTGTAGTGGAGCTCTAGTGCTGATTCTCTTTGCTGGCAAGGAATGAAAGAGAGAGAAAGTAAGCGTTGCAATGCTTCCATGGTTTTTTTGTAATGAGTGCGCTGTACTGGTGAATTAAAGCCAAGTGTCAGAAAACAAAGACAAGACAGACGCATTTCTACCTTTGAAACTACTGGTATAGGATAAGCAACAGCAAAAGGGTACCAACTGATACCAATAGCAGGTAGTTGCAGACCTGAAGCAGAACCAAGCAGCACAGCCCTGCTCCGAAAGTAGGATTTCTCTGAAAATGGGAAGAAGCAGGAATAGCAACATAAATAGGGCTGAGATAATTCGAAACAAAGAGGAAGCCAGGAAAGTCCTCTTCTTAGAAAGGGTGCGAAACAGTCTGCTTTCAGAATTAAGATTGCCTTACCTTTTCAGTTTTCTTTAAATGACAGTGCAGTGAGTATTTGGCATTGGGCTGTGACTAATCACAAAATCCACCACTCAGCTGCATTAAAACAAGCACATATTCAGACTAATAACACCGGAACATGAAAAATTTAATTTACATATTCCTCCAAAGCAATGGATGAGACTAACAAATGCTTGTGGAATTTGGGGAACTCACAGATTCCCAAAAMAAACAAACTTCCTCCCCCCCCCCCCGCAATAAATACCAGCTACTTAGTGGTGACTAATAAACATGAATAGTTTTAAACTCTCCCAGAAACCTCTTAAAAAATCGTCCTATTTGGTGGAAGATAATATGGTAGAATGGCAGATTTTCGCAAAATTTGAGGGCAATAGCTTGATAAATAGTGTGAGCTAATTATAAAATGTCTTTTCCCTAAGCCCTGGAATTATAGTGAGTCAGTCTCTGGCAACATCCCCATTGGTTCCACTGCTTTATTATGTCCCTTACATCTCCGGAGGTAGTCTTTATCCTGCACATTATAGCAAATAATAAAATCCCAAGTACAGAGAAGTAAAAATAACCAAGATTTTACTGCACAATATCTGCAAAATGCAAGGGCACAGCGAAGTAAACAGCTTGACATGCTTGTGTTAGCACGCTCATCTTTTGTTTCAGCTGGTAAATCTGTCTTCCGGCTCATCTGTCAGATTTGTTTCAAGCAATCAAACCAAACATGCTCTTTTCTTAAAAAGAAAACAACAGCATTTCTTAGACTTACTGCTGTAAAAGAATTCCAGTAAATGCTGCCCAGAAAACCCATTTGGCTGCTTCAGCTATCCAAGAGTATTTTTAATGGGGAAAAGAAGAACATTTTATAAGAATATTCATTTTTTTAATGTGCAACTCCATCTGGTTGACAAACGTATCTGGAGAAAGAAGGCGCTCTCAAGAGTGGATAGTCTGACTGAGACACAGGAGTCAACAATCCCAAGATTCAGATTCTCTTTCCAATGCCCCATCAAAGCCATCCTGTGTCATTTTGGTAGCCATTACTATGTGGCTCCGTAAATATAAAATATGTATCCATTTAAAAAATTTCTGCCTAGATTATTCTAATACTGCACCTTTAAAAAAAATATTCAAGTGGAACTTGTGCAAAATGCCACAAACAGTGAAGAAGTGATTTAATCACTTTTTCTCTTCTACTGCTGTCCTTCAAATTAAAGGTCTTTGCTGCTCCCCGTGAAGGTCAGATATATTATGCTTCATAACAATACACACACACACTTTTATTCGCCCTTGTCATGCTTTTCTTTCACTACTAATTACTGCTGTGAATCTGTTTAACCTCTGTTGAAGTAATGACTTCTTCTTATTGTTCCGAGATTTTTGCTTCTCCTGCCTGATCTGTTCAAACTGATTAAGCAAGAAAAGGTTTCTCAAACACAAGCAATCTGATGGAGGAGCCAGAAACAAGCGGAGATTTAACTGGGCGTTGCTAAACTTAAATGTTAGAGAGAAAATAAAAACTCATTAGTATACATGTAGCTGGTATACTTTATGGAAAGAAAGAACGAACTAAAACAAGTAGGGAAATGAATATTTTCTTACCTTATGTCCTTGCATGCAAATGTTTCAAGTTTTTTCCAACTTTCAGATATATGCCAATACAAAAATAATAAATCTGACAGAAATCTGACAGTTCTTTGTATCGATTGCAGGAGGTGGGGGGAGACTCTGAATTCTCTTACAGCCCTGTTCTTTTTAACAGTTCTAATACTGTTTGATCCCATAATCTTAATTATATATTTTTTTAACCTCCTAACTAAGCTTGAAATAACATGTATCATTTTGAGAAAAACTGTAAAAGATTAGAAGGCAGGAGAACAGCATGAAGCCTGCCAAGAGGGTGCTTTATTTTTGATTGCTCTTGCAAACACAATACCTAATCTCTTATTAAAAAAAATAAATCTCAATTCAGTATAATCATAATTACTGTGTCCTCAACAGCATAAACTTTCATTCAAGGCATTGGAAGACACTTTGGAATTTATTTTATATCAACAAAGCAGAAATAAGGGGATTATAATAAAGTTAGAAATAAAAGGCCTATTAGAGTTTCTTGTTGATTTCACCTTTAAGTACAGGATAGTCCCGTATTATACAGTTAATCTTCTTTTCCCTATGGTATTTTCAAATGTCGTAAGAAACTAATTTAAACATCTACTGAGTAATCTGGCTAACTGATACGCTTCTTGCCAGAAAGATAAAACTAGGCAATCAGTAACATGCTAGAGGCTTTGCYAGTGGCTTGGCAGAAAGACATCCACCTTTTCTTGCAGGTTTAGCTTCCTGCCAGAACAGTCATGTTAGTTGTTATTGGGGGGGGGTTGGGGGGGTGTCTGTCGGTCTGTCTGTCTGATGCGTACTAGTGCCAGGTAAGCAGGTGGAAAGGGGAAGTGAGGAAGCGAGTTCTCCATGTCAAGGAGCAACCATCTGTTCGAATGGGTTTCCATGTTTCATGGAACCTACCTTCAGTCTTCCATGCAGTATTTTAAACATTCCTAAGAGATAAGGGGAAGCGGTCAGTGTACGCACCGTGAACATCTGTCCTGAAGTACAGACGGTTAAGAGCTCGTCCATCATCTGTGCGTGTTGAGTGTGTGTATGTGCCTGTTTAAGATCTCACACAGTTTGTGGACAGAGGTTAGATATCTGCGTAAGATACAATTAATCCTATTATTTCACTGAATTTAAAATTTACTTCCGCAAATACTAAACATGGAAGATAATCTGAGAAAATGTGACCCATGTTATTTCCTTTTAAATGAGTATTGCTTTTTATTCATAGCTATTATAAGATTAACAGTAAAAGTTAGCTCTGAAAAAAGTCTTTACAACAATTTATGGAGATTAAATTTTCCTATTTAGGTAAGTCCAGACATTTACAAGAACAATCACTTAAATAAAAATAGAATATAAAGCCTATGTTTAAAACATGGCCTTTATTAATGCTGTCTAGTGAGCTCCATATTTATCTTACATTGAAATAGTTCTGCTTTGCTTAAGAAAAGACAGAAAAAGTGCATTTACAAGAGTACTTTTTCTTTAATTTTCTGCGAAAATGGAAGGAACTGGAATCACAAGTTGACAAATGTTGTAAAATGAAATCTCAAGAAACATCAATTTTAGTAATGCTACGCCATCACTAGTGTTTCGTTCTGACTTTTCTGCCGTGTGAACCAGAATATCCTGATATACAGTCTAGAGCATCTATGTTATTACTCTACAGCATATTAAACACAGAAAAAGGGGTTAAGAACCCCCTTCAATGTACAAACATGAATTAAAAAATTGATAAAAAAATCACTTTTATACATAATGTATATGCAAACTGTTTTAAATACATGGTTTTGGAAGAGTTATTTACAAACTGTATCTGTCTGTGGGACAATCCACAGACAAAGCATACACAGTTGCTTTACTTTATTGTTGCATCTCAACTTTGGGAGATATAAATTCATTCGGCAGTACAGCAAACATAAGAACTTGTGACGAAGTATCTTAAGGGCAACCCAATAAATTTTGTTCCTCAAAACAATGTAAGTACTAGGACTGCCAAAGTTTCCAAATAAAGTCATAGTTTAATCCAGATGCCCGCTTGCAGATCTATGTTGTGGAGGATACGTAGACAGACCCATTTGAAATACAGGCGTGGCTACTGGATAAAACCTCCTTAAGAGCCATAACTGGTAAGTATGTTTTATCGAAAGAGTGAACTAACCTAGAATTTTTTTTCCAATTTTATTAATATTTTAAAAAATACATAAAAATACAACATCCAATGTCTGAATAAATATATTTAACAAGTTGCAAGATACCTTATTTTACACAAAAATTTCAGCTTTAGAAATCTTGTTAAATAACTTCATTGTTGTTATATATTTCATTTTTCGTCTTTTTGTAACAAAATAAAAACTCTGAAATTACATAGAAAAAAGACAAAATATTTTTGTCAAGGGATAAGATAGTCCACTGAAAACCTATTCACAATTCCACTGTAAACATTAATAAACATTAAAATATTTGCATAATTGTGTGCTCAAAAATCCTATAAAAAGTGGAAGACTTATTACAACTGTAGTTTTCAGTCAACTACACTTCCTTTCACAATTTATTTTGTCCCATTTACACCTTTAAAACTGGGCACATTGCTGAACACATACTTTGGCAGTTCTGTATAGCAAGTGCTTCCACAAAGAGGAACTACTCACCAAGAGTTAGCGTACAGCTCGGTGAAAGTGCAGCAGTTACTCAGTTCTTTTTGATAATACTCTGATGTCTGCTTGGTGCACTTGCTTTTCTAAGATCTCCCTAGAACACCTGAATGCTTCATTGGACATAACTTTTCAAATTTGATAAGTGCCCTTTCTCTGCATTAACCAAAAAAAAAAAACCAAAACAAAACAAAAAAAAAACCAACCCAAAAAACCAAAACMAAAACAAACACAATGACAAGCATGTCACATTGTGCCTACAAACCTTCAGTTACCAATGAGCTTAATTTCTCTGAACAGTAAATTAAACAAAAGAAGAGGGTAGGCGGGGAGAACAGTCCAGCAGTGGAAGTGTGTACAGAATAAACTTGGCAATGTCAAACCAGTTGAGTGCTTTCTGTGGTTGAATTTCAGGATTTATGTCCGTGGCAGCAAGCTGCTGGCAAGGCAGAGAAATGTGTATCACCTGCACTCTACAGCAAGCACGTTTTGTGGAGGAGAAGATGATGATGGACTCATTCCAGTGTCTGATGAAGCAGATGACATGGATGCTCCTGTATGTGACACTGAATATACAGAACAACAGATCAGCATCAGATTACCAAAGTACGTGTCAGAATGAAGGTTTCCTTGGTTATTAGGGTGTTTAAGAGACCTCAAAGAAATGGCACGGTCACAGAAAACGGATACGGATTTTTTGTCAATTGCTTTCATTGCTATATTCACATAAACTGGATGAGTAACGTTACCCTTTCTGCATCGCAGACCAATTGAAAAGATAAATCAGATGAGTCATTACGCTGATTGAAAACTCAGACCGAGCTTGCACTAGGAAGTCCAAGTTTCTAATACACAGTTATAAAACAGTGAATGTTTTTGTTAGGTTCAAGTTCTGAAAAGCCACAAATATTCTTTCTATATATGTATACATACGAACAGATGATAACTTTTTTCCAAAATACTRTCAATTAAACTCAAGTTGCTTTGAGTTATGTATTTTCAAGAAAATTAACTTCTCATGGGAAGCATAAAGCAAATCGGAAAGTTACCTTCTCTGTCTTTCTTTTTTAATCGTTTTCTTCTCCTGTCTATGGTTGCTACTTCTGACTTCAAGGACATGTAGTATTTTCGTATTTCCTGTAGTTTTTCTTGTAAGAAGGAGATCCTTTCAGTGCTGCTCATATTGTCTAGTTCATCTTAAAAGTGGGAAGAAAAGAAAAAATAGCTTCATCAAAGTGATTTTAAGCAAATGAATGCAATTCTTAAGAGCATACAAGATGCGGCATGAAAGATAACACACTTCCGTAACTACGCCATAAAAGGCCTATACTCAATTTAGAATCCCAAAATTTGCAAATTTTTCTTTCAGAACCAATTTTCTTGTAAATTCCCTCTAATCAAGTCACTTAAAGAATTCTTACTGAGCTGAAAACTCCATTTGTATACTCTAGGCGAAGCATTCTGGTGGTGGTGTTTCTCTCTGTGTTTATCCTTCTCTCCATCTTTGATGTGGGGTGAAATCACTCTTGCAGGTGATCGAGAAATCTTCTGTGGTTTGGATGCATTTATGTGTTTTACAGGAGTACATTTACTCGAACTGTCCAGGACAGGAAGGTCTTCACTGTCACTACTTTGTCCTGCAGTAAGAGAAATGTATTTGGACTTCAAAAAAAAAAACAAAACCTTGACATTTTAAAAACTGTAGTTATAGTCAGAAAAAATGATTAAGAAAAAACCTGCTCTTTCTTGCTCAGAATGCACACAAGGAAAAACCGTATCAGATTCAATGTATAACCTTATCAGACACAACGTGCACTGAACTCTCACGTGTACTGATCGTTAATGCAGGAGAAGTCAAGGGCTGACTAGGCCTTTAGTTAAAAAGCGATAGTCCGTTTTTTTTTACGGAAGCAATAAAGAAGCTTATTAAAATAAGAATGTTAGAGCACTGGTAAACTATCTTAAGTCACATATTTTGGGGTTCTAATATAAAGCAGACACTAGAATCCCTTTTTTAAAGATTAAAACTATTAATATAGGTAGGTAGCACATGATCGTGTATATTTACCAAATTGCTTTACACATCTAAAGGAACAGTTCTCAAACATGACTAAAAGCATAAAAGCTTTAACATGTAACAGAAAATTTTAAGCTGATATATGCAAATATTTTAGATTCCCACATTAATTGCCAAGTTTTACACGAGCATGTTAAATATGCCTGAATATTGTATGTCAGATAATTAATATTTTAGTTTGATATTTAAAAATTGTAACAATGCTGCCACAGGGCCTAAATATATTGACTCATTCAATACAACGATCACCAAAAATGAGCTGCAGGAACACAAAAATCCAGATTTCTACAGCAAGTTAAAAAATAGTCACATACTCGAGATAAAAACACACAAGATCCCCTTTGCTGAAAAGTTATTCTTTAGCATCAAAGTTTTTCTGTATTTCATGAATGCACTTTTCCCCATGAGAAACACCTATCGTAAGACTTCAAAGGAGATGCTTCTATTCAGAACAAGCTCCCCTCTCCAAAATCATAACCAACCCAATATATCAAAATCAGCATAATTGTAAATATTTAGTAACTGTTAATATATGCCATTATTAAAAGTTTTTCCTAACGAAGTAATTAAAAATAGCCAAGAAATTTCCCAGTAACGCTGCTACCACGCAGCTGCCAAGTTCTCTCCAGTTAACAGCCAATAATCATGATGAATAATGAAAAACCCTGACAAGGAAGTCCCATCCAACAGAAATAATGGGTAACAATGAGAACAGTGGGCCCTTATACATGTTTATAGGACAGCATAACCTTCTCCCTCTCCTCCCCCAGGAATGTACCTGTTCCATTCTTTTCATTTTTGGCTGCAGCACTTGTTCGCTTTGGAGTACGCTTTTGTTTTTTTGCCAGTGTTCCACTATTGCTATCGCTGGGCCTTTTTTGACCTACACGAGAAGGAAAAAAAAAAAAAAAAAGACACCTCAAATATTTCTGCTACTAACAAGCTCTTTTTATAAGCAACAAAGAAATTTAAAATCAGAAGACAAAACAAACCAGTAATTTTTAGCAAAGTAACACCAGACTTCAGACGACTTCAGAAATCATTACAGCAGAGAATTACTTTTCACAGGAAGTGCTCACCTTTCTCTCCAATCTCTCTTTCTTGCACAACTATGCTACAATTGCTTGATGTGGTACTGGCTTCAAATCCATTAGCAGACTCGCTTTCACAGAGACCTTCTTGAGACTCTTCTGCCACGCTGTCGACTTCAATAGTCATGTCACTTTCACTCTTGATACTGCGGGATTCATCCTGACTAAGAGTAAGAGGCGAAGCCACTGAAAAGCTCGACTGGACGGCAGGGGGTAAGGCAGATGGATTTGAATTTGAAGCATTAGGGTCTGGCTTTTCTGATATTGTGTCTTCGCTACTGCTCTTCTCCTTTTCATCCAAGTCATCCAAGTCTACTTCATGGCAGAGCAAAGTTTCAGGACCAATCTGAGGCATCGCATCATCCTCATCTTTTAAGGGAACATTCTCATTTTCTTCAGACGGACGTTCGAAGTTCTCATTCCTCAGCTCTTGACTGTGCTGAACCGATTCTGCCACCAGAGATGGCATTTCCTCATTTTCAGTTCTGAGGGACTCTTCAGTATTCAGCCCTCTACATTCCTCTGCTCCAGTACATTCATTGGTCCTCTCTTCAGATACAATATTTGGCACTTCCATCTCACTCTCTCGTCGATTTCTCTTCTCAGGCGATGCCTGTTCCAAAGTTTTCCTTTTCAAAAGTTTCTTATCTTTTGTAGAAGGTTCTGTTTCACTTTCAGTAGTGCTGGAAAGCTCTTTACAGTCCAAGGAAGACATGTCTAATCTTTCAGGTTCTGCAGGAGATTCATTTGCCACCTCTTCTTGGCTTCCTGGTGAAATCTTTGCATTCTCTAAACAGGGATCTTTTGTCTTGCTCCTTCTCCCTTTTCCTTTAGGTGATTTTTCAGCCTCTCTTTTGATTTCTTCTGTTTGTTCTGTTTTATTTCCAAAAATCTGAACAATTTGTTCACTTTCTTCAACTTCCAGTTTCAGTGTTTCTAATGGCTGTACTTGAGTCCTGTCATTTTCTTTCAATGCATGAGAAATCTTTGGGTTTTCTTCATCTAGCTTCTCATCATGTAGTTTTTCACTTTTTTCCAGTTCTGAAGTTTCTGGAGAAAATTCTTCATTCAAATTCTTTTCAGATGATTCATCTGCTTCACTGTCAGATGAGCCAGAGTCTGCAAAAAATTTTAAAAAAGAAGGAAACAGCACCCTAAATCATCAATTTCAGCACAATTTCTTTTTTTCCACCACACAAAAACTTTTTGTCAGTAACCTATGGTATTAACATCAGTTTACAATAAACAACTTCAAACTGAAAAATTCTGCATTATTCAACACACTTATTACGGTTCTTATTTTTACTCAAAATTTTTATGAAACTACAATAGTAGTAGTACTTCTACTATTTCCCAAATAAGCCAATATAAACAAATTACAGTTTATGGTAGCAAAAATACTTTTACAGATTCCCATGATCTACCTGGGGATAATGCCTCCTCCACCTGACATTACAAAAACAAAACCCAAGCCTCCTCCCCTCCATACACCCCCAAACAGGAAAAAAAAAACCTTCCACACCACAATATGGACATTTCATTGCTAAACTATCGTATGAATCACGCACCATATACAGAGCATTGTTACGTTACCAGAAGATTATTCAGGGACCTGTACTAAAAGGAGACACTTCAGTTCTTGTTCACAGAGGCTTAGAAATACCAAAAATATTGCTGTCATTTGTATATAATTAACAGCTCTGCTGGATGATGTAGTACTGAGGTTGAGGACTTAATTACCACAATAAAGACTATCATTATACCACTAGATTTGGTCTGTTCAAGATTAGGACTGAAAGGCTCTGGCTGAAGAATATGGAATGACTTGCACAGTCATTTCCATGCCATAGCTCTTCTGTGAGCAAACTGTGCTCCTCAGCAGTGTCAGCTCAACTACTTCCTCAATAAAATTCACATGGAGAAAAAAAAACAGGAAAAAAAAAAAAAGGTAAAAAATAAAAATCAAACCTCTTTTCAAAAAGGTACTGAAAAAAACTCAAAAGCATATACAGGACTGAGATCACTCACTGTTTGATCCTCTATCAGAATCAAACATTCCTGAGCTACATCTCGTCTGCCTGCGAGGTGTTGCTAAAATCAAAATTGAAAGTATTAATTTTTATAGAGCAAAATCTGCGCCAAAAATTTGTTTTGTTATATTGCTTGAACACTGACTGGTTAAGTGGRACTTTAAAGCTGCTGACGGCACTGTGTTCACTAAAGTAGTCATATTAATGCACCGCATTACATCACCATTTACATGCACTTCCATGCCAGAACATGAGTGCACCAGATGTACCTTCTGTTCCATTTGGTAATGGTGAGGAATCTGACAAGTTGTTCCGTGCACTTCTGGCTCCTGATTTACCTTCACTATTAGGTGTTTTGGATAAACTGCAAGTTGTATTTGATGGGAGAGTAGATTTCAGAGGTGGTCGCCCACGCTTTGATTTTTGTTTCTCCTCATCCTTCTTCTCATCCTTTTCACTGTCTTCTTTATTCTGAGGGGGAAAAAAAGAATTTTTATTAATATGTTTCACTGCTGATCATCAAACCTTTTCTCCTTTTGCTCTACACTTCTATTAAAAAACTTGACTGCGGACCGAGTAACTTTAAAAAAACAAAACAAAACAAAACAAAAACCCCAAAAAACCCAAAACAAAACAACAGTAATAGCAGTAAGTATTGTACCACAAGAAACTTATTGAAATAACCATTACTTTTGTTTTTTTCTTCTGTTTTCTCTTTGGTCCTCCTTTGTCCACAGGCCAGATAATCCGATCAGCTTTCACCCATTCATCATATCTAAAAGTAAATAACAGCCTACTGTTATTACTACCTATAAAGAAGTTGTTTGCTATATGAGGCTTAAAAGACTGAATTACAGAAAATATTTATTAAGGAGAGGTAGGAAATCAGAGCATATATTTACAAACACATGCAGTATCTGGCATTAGAAAGATGAATTACATTTCTAACCCATAAAAAAATTTACGGTACAGGGGAATGGAGGTGAAAACTTTCCTGTCTCTTGCTAGCAAAGCACTGGAAGTCAGGGGACTCAGTCAGCTATAAAGCTTGTCAATTATTTCACATAATATACAAAAGTCAGTTTTCACCACATCATGTGTCAACAGTAAAATATACCTTTTTTTTTTTTTTTTAAAGGAAAAGTTTTTAAATTATAGCAACAAACTGTATGAGATTCTGAAAAGCACAGCTGTACTACTAGTGCTCCTCAAAATCTCCTGAGTTATTAATAAGATAAAGGGACACATCTAAGTATTTGGGGGATACCTCCAACACACATAAACTTAATGTAGCCACATAAAGAAATTTACTTAGTTTACTTAGAAAAATACGGATTTGGCATGTCTCAAGTTATATACCAGAAGTGTGGTATTTTAAAAAATTATCAATTTTGTGGTATTTTTGTTTATATAGACAATCACGATGCTCTTAACAACAACAAAAAAAGCCATTCCTACAGCAGTATTGAATATAAGGCTGCCAAGAGAAGCATTTGATTAATTTTTTTCTGTAGTTCTTTGTTGCTTAGCCCTCTCCTACCCTCTCTGCATGTAACAACTGTTCGTTATAATCACAGTTAACACTCAATACAAGAATAAATTTTGTTGCCAAAATTTCAGTGCTTGATACTCTTAATTGTAGATGTCTTCACTATTATCAATGACTCCCTTTAAATAAAAGTCTGATGCTGCTAACACTAGCTGACACAATAAATTACAGGGATACTCCTGTGAGGAGCGAGGATTACTCACTTTAAGCAGGATGGAAACTTGGAAACGTACAAGTAAGTATATTCTGAGATTTCAATGCAATACTGTCATACCATGAACAAAACAACTAACATTGAAAAACGTAATAGAGTCAGATCCAGTTATCAAGTTGATAGTTCAATTCAGAGCCAAGTCACTAATTATCTTTTATTCTTAAAAACAAAAATTCTTTTGCAAATAATCCTTTTAACAAACACAGAAATGAAAGGCAATTTGTTCTCCTCACCTTACATTCCAACCGTAGTAATGAACTAAATATAAAACCTCTCCATCATCAATTTCTGTGCTTTTAATACTGGCTTCATAAATTTTCTGAGTCTTTCCACGTCCATATTTTACTTTCACTTTGGTTCCAGTCAGGCAGGGTTCTGCGTCCTCCTCATCCTCTTCACCTTCTGATTCTCCTTTGTTCTCAATTTCCTCCCTGCAGTGAAGTGTATTTGAAATGCCCGCTAATTAATGACAATCAAAGTTTTAACATTTAACTAGTGTAGCCAAGCTACTACAAAAGCAAAAGGCTGCAACAAAAATTTTTCTCATTTTCTGCATCCTGCGCTGCCTCCAAAGCTAGCTTGGATACAGCTTTTTAAGTCAAAAACAGGACTTAGAGAGAATAGGGGTAAGTGCCAAAAATATCCAGAAAAATTATATTATATTTTAAACACAATTTATTAGGTGTACAACTGCGTCAAAGCTTAAAAGATTTTTTTTAATGAATATTTTGATACTACAAAAAGAGGAATAAGTTAACTCAGTGTTTGGCTCCTAAATAAGACAGGAAGAACTAACTTCAGTTTTTAAAATATACTTGATTTTGACAAGCTATGTTAAAAAAAAAAAAAAAAAATTCTTTCTTCTACAGTTTGCTTAATAGGCTACAGTTTACTACCAGCGCACAGTAAGTGTGAATCGCCATCACAGTGATCCTCTCACGGATACAAACACCATTCCATTGAAAAAAAAGTTGACTACGGCAGTGTTTAACCAAGATTAAAAGTGTCTACACAGCTCTTATTAGCTATATTTGCCTCTTATTAGCTATACCTAATATTTAAACATTCTACTTAAACATATTTTCAAGACTTACAATCTAACCTATTTTTACCTATACTTCTCCTTTCCCTATTTTTAGGGTGAATTTAGCATAACATAAAAGTTAAAACTACAAAAAAGTCACCAAGAAAGAAAATACTGAAAAAGACTATGGGTTTGCTTTTAATGAAATATATTTGTTAGCCATCAGTGAAAGATGAACTATCTCGTTGTGGCAAACAATTAAAAGAAACACGACAAGCATCATCCGCACCACTTAAAGAAAACTCTTTGATGCCTTAGTCATCTGACATACCTCTGCAACCCGCTGCACACCCACACTGTACTTTCATTTGAGGCATTTCTGCATGCTACGGTGCACTGCAAGATTATTTTTTTTGGACTGCACAGTGATGCTGTCTTTAAAATAACTGTGTATTGTTCCCACTCCTCAAAGCTCTTTAGAAGAAAATGTGCAATACCCCTATCAGGCTTTATTCAGTATCAAYTTGTGTCCACACCACTTAGCCACTTGGACAAGAAAAACAAGCTAGGAAAGCCAGCTTAAACAGGTAAGACATTGCCCTTGACCACAGCCAAAGTTAGCTACGAAGAGGTCTACTCTGGTAATAAATTAGTCACCTGCTCACAACTCGTTTGTAACCACAACTATAAATCCAATTCAATTTGTCATATTTAGTCTCTGGATGCTCTTTTCCCTTTGCCCTTCCATGTCTCTCCATCCCCTCCTCTTCAACCTACCTCTAGGTTTCATTCAAACTATTTCCTTCTCCTTTGCTTTATCAGCTGATCCCCTTCCTGCCTGCCTACAATACATCAAGTAACAATAAAAACAAGCAAGCTGTAGGTTCACCAGCCATCACTAAACACTTAAGCAAAAGCACAGGAGAAGAGGGGCTCTCTCTTCCGTTTGTATTTCAACTGCCCAGAACAGTCTGCCCAAACAGTTGCTCACCATCCGTACAGCACCTGGCATACTTAGAGCCTGGTCTACTTGGTGTCTGTACGTACTAGTGTGATAAAACACCAACGCAACCTTGGCAAGATCTTCAAGAAAATGTAAGTGAAAAATATTGTCTGTCATCTACCAGAAAAAGATGCTTCTATAAAGTACAGTAGACTCTACAAGCTTGAAATAAAATTTTCCCTTTCCTGTCTGGCTGAGTGAATTAGGTCCCCGACTTCCACATTTTACAAAGTGGTCAGATCTTCAACTCTGTGTATACTCCTGCTCGATCACGACACAGACATACTCGTAAAAAAGTGATACAGGTTAACGTTTACCTCTCCCTCTGCCGCTCTTCCTCTTCGTCTGACTCTTTATCAGAATCCTCCTGTTTTTTAATTTTTTTCTCTTTTTGCTTTGGTGTACTTTTTCTCCCTAGTGGAGTTTCATTTTCTTTCTTTTCTGCATTCTCAGGTGTTTCCTCTATATCTTTATTTTCTTTGTTRCTGTCTTTTAATTTGTCTTGTGTTTTATCCTCTTCACTATCTTTTCTAGCAGGGGTTGCATCACGGGCAAGTCTTCTTCGTCCCTAGAACAGAAATAAAATCTGTTTAATGACTCCTGTCAAAAATCTGTATAATCTGTATAGCCTCTCCAAATCTCAGCTGAAAGTGAAACTATTCCTGTACAGAGAAAGGTTGGAGATAACACCAAAAAGCAAAATATTCTAAAATCTTAAGATGATAGAATCATTTAGGTTGGAAAAGACCCTTCAGATCATCGAGTCCAACCGTTAAACTAATATTGCCAAGCCCACCACTAAACCATGTCCCTAAGTGCCTCATCTACACGTCTTTTAAATACTTGCAGGGATGGTGACTCCACCACTTCCCTGGGCAGCCTGTTCCAATGTTTAACCACTCTTTCAGTAAAGAAATTTTTCCTAATGTCCAATCTAAACCTCCCCTGGCGCAACTTGAGGCCATTTCCTCTTGTCCTATCGCTAGTTGCTTGGCAGAAGAGACCAACACCCACCCCGCCACAACCTCCTTTCAGGTAGTTGTAGAGCACAATAAGGTCTCCCCTCAGCCTCCTCTTCTCCAGACTAAACAGTCCCAGTTCCCTCAGCCACTCCTCATCAGACTTGTGCTCTAGACCCTTCACCAGCTTCGTTGCCCTTCTCTGGACACGCTCCAGCACCTCCATGTCCTTCTTGTAGTGAGGGGCCCAAAACTGAACACAGTATTCGAGGTGCGGCCTCACCAGTGCCGAGTACAGGGGGACGATCACTTCCCTACTCCTGCTGGCCACACTATTTCTGATACAGGCCAGGATGCCGTTGGCCTTCTTGGCCACCTGGGCACACTGCCGGCTCATATTCAGCCGGCTGTCAACCAACAGCCCCAGGTCCTTTTCCGACAGGCAGCTTTCCAGCCACTCTTCCCCAAGCCTGTAGTGTTGCATGGGGTTGTTGTGGCCGAAGCGCAGGCCCGGCACTGAGCAATGCGAGATTAATTATTTGGAGGCCATCCACAGATGACAGTAATAAAGGCACTATAATAATTAAAATTCACAGTAGTATAATAGTAAATACTTTGGAACAACAATCATAAATAGATAGCTGGTGACTGGATTAATAAAGTAATAAAATACATAATCAAATAATATTTAAGTATTAGCAAAGTAACATAGACAGCCAATGATAAAAAAGACAAAAAATTCTTCCATTCCTTTATCCTCTCACTAGTTTTCTCCAAAAACAAAAAAAATGAACAAACTAACAACAAAGCTAGTGTCATGCCAGGAAGTTCCTTAAGGATGATACAGCTTGGAAAAACCACTTGCAGTTATAATACACAAATATAATACGTAATACAAATCTAAACTTATGTTTACACTATGTCTTTTCATCTATTAGTTTAAAGGCCATATACTTGCTTGAAAAGCTGGTTTGCAAGAAGTACTTTAATAGAATTACATTTTAGTTGAACAGAATCCTTACAACTTGAACAATTTAAAAAGTAGCAATTCCTTGTCCTTCAGTAATCATGCCCTGTTTATTAAGGAACACAAAATGTCCTTTTAACAGAATTAACAGGAGAGCTACAGAGCACTAAGCCAGTCAGATTCAAATACCTTAAAAGTATTCTTGTATTCTCCATCAGGTTCAGTATCCACTAGCTGATGGGTCACTGGTTTTATCTATGTAACTACTAATACAACCCTCACCTTTACAGCATTCAAAGACAAAGGAAGACAAAAACTAACTGTTCCTCCCTCTACTTTTGTCTACATACTGTAAAATTGCAGTGTTTCTTTTATTAAAAGAAGAGATATTGTGATACAAATCAACTCGGAGAAATGGGTTTTTCTTTGATTCTTAAAAGCTGTAGCAGTCCCTTGAGATTCCTGCTTCTTGCTGGAAAGCTCCAGATTCCATGTGCCTATGGAAATTCTCACCCACAACCAAGACTGTCCTGCTGAGTTTCACTGTTCTGATGATTTACAGCTCTCAGTAGCTCTCAAGCCATCCCTGAATTGAAACATGTCTGACAAGCAACACAGCCTGAGAAAATCCCATGGATGGTTTAGAATATGAAGAAATAAAAAAACCTGATTCTATTCACAGGTAGAACATAATTAACAGTTAACACCAACTCTGCGTTCACAGAACCCTGTCCTACGCTTGTACAAGTGCGCCAATTCAAACGTACAATCACTCCACAAGGGAAAACTCATTATGTAAACTGTTCACTATACAAAGGGGTTTTGTTAAGTACTAAATAGAAATCAGTTCAAGCCACTTACCCTTGGGGATCTTAGTTCTATTTCTTCTTTTTCACTTTCACTGCTTGAATAATTTTCTTCTGCTTCTTTTTTAACTTCTGTTGGGGGCATTTTTTCTTCCTCTTTTAAACTTTCCTCCATTGGTTCCACGTGTTTCTGTATGTCTTCTACCACTTTTGGTTCATTGTGATGGATGGTCCTAAACTGAATGTTTGCAGAACGGCAGTACTCTTCAAAACCATAAAGATACCTATAGATACAAATAAAATTTCATTTATATTTCATGTTTTATTTTCTATTTATTGAAGTGCATAAAACCTATTTTCCTGCTCATAGAAAAGCAAGAGGAGCAGTAACTTCAGGAAAAAAAAAAAAMCACAAAACAAACCCAAATAAACAAAAAATAAAAAGCCAGAGAAGATTTTGAAATGAAACAATTATGCACACAAGTCAAATGGTGAGAAAGAATACACACAGGTGCTTCCCACAAATTTAACTTCATCCCCATCCAATTAAGAATTCATGACAGTAAAGCCTAAGAACATGTACACTGTTTTGCAAATGCACAATGACAGCTAAACTCAGCCTAGTAATAGAATATGGGCATACAAACAAGTTACCACACAGTAACAAGTTGCCATGCATCAGCTTGCTCTCTGGTAACTGCCTGTGTGCACACTCTAATCCAGTTATAGGTGAGAGAAATATGAGCTAGCTCATTTGTCAAAGAATAAATATGCAAGTTACAACGTACTATCATGTCCATACAACATAATTATTTCCACTGTAACAGCAACCTAGTACATATTTACCAATTACTTTTTACGATAAATACTCTTCTCTGTAAAATACAGACCTTAAATATGTGCCCAGTTCAAATCCCACTGAAGATAGTCTGAATATTTTCATCTTCATCAACATTAACATGAGTTGAGTCATTAGTCATCCCTATTCAACCAGCCAAATTTCCTTAGGTTCGAGTCAAGAGAACCTCATTCTTCCCTTTTACTCAAAAAGCCCAATTGTTCCTTGTCAAACTTCCAGGAGAATAAATAATAAAAATAATCTTTATTTAGAAAATGAGCTTGAAAAGTATAATTCCTAAAAGGTTTCCATTTCAAAAGTTAAAACACAACTGAAAACCAGGGGTCAGAATAAAATGATGTATGCATTTTTTTATTACAGCAGTGATTTTACTACTCAATACTGTCACATCCACCATAGCAATGTACATAGTTATGCCCTAAAGCCATTATTCTACAGATTCTCCAAAGATGATATTTAAATACACAATCTGAAACATGTCTATCTCTATCAATGTTTTTCAGGAAGTTAAAGAAACTGGTATAAAATTCTCCTCACTGCATGCAGCATCTACAGACTTCAATGAGCATGCAACTGTGGACAAAGTCCGTTCTTGTTAATCACCATAAATTGCAAAGCTGAATTTGCCAAAGCTTTTTTTATAAATTTCATTGTTGTACTCTGAAATGGCATCATCACATGCTGAAGATGAATGCTTCTTGATGAGAAAATGAGTGGAATTCTAATGTATTAGAGCAACAGGAACTTATGCAGCCCTGAGCACTCCCTCCTTTCCTCTACTGTTTCAATCCTCAGCACTGGAAAATGCTCAGAACTGCTCACTAACTGAAGAATGACAACTACTGTTTCACTAAACTATCAGAAATTGCTTGAATATTGTACATGCTACTAAAAAAAAAAGGAAAAATGTTTTCAACCATTATACAATATGAGAACTTACTTTCTATAAGCAGTTTTTACATTGTAGGAAGCAGCCGAGTTCAAAATAGGAATGCCAAGGTCCATATAAATTTGCTTCCATACAGCACCACTCTCAATCTTTGGGGAAAAAAAAAAAATAAAAAAAGGTAGTTTTCAGGTTTTGTTAACCACGAGCATTAAAGAATGATATCTAAGACAGCCACAAGCCACAGCCTTTAAGAATGAATAGACATATTTAGTACAGGAAATATCCAACACTTACACTGTCACACCCACCCTGCTGATATACCAGTCTAAAAAGTTTGAAGAGATTAAGGTCCTTGTAGCCCAGAACAGGTGGTTTATTGATAGGAGTACCTAAATAAAACAGAACCAGAAATAAGAAGTTATCACAAAGAACAGCAAACTGCTTCTTCCATTCCTTTAGCACACTTTTGATTACTAGTATCTTTCTACATTTTAAAAATCTGTATTTAATAGTTCTAAGATATGTCATAAGTCAGTAGTTTCCAACCACCAATTAAGGCTTCACCCTCTTTTGAATGCATCACATATTTCTGGGTGGTTTATTAGCATACTGGCACCAGCTGCTTGATAACTATGATTTCTCAACCTCCTTTTCAGATTTGTGCTATAACCCCCATCCAATTGGCTGCATCCCACTGTTCCTCTCTTGAGAGGGGGGCAGCCAGAATTGCAGCAAGCTCTACAGAACGCCTGATGAACGCTGGAATATAGCAGTGTGCGAAGAGATTAACTCAAAACACTGTGGTCTGAAAGGAACTGGGAAGAAGCAGAAATGTTGGATTAGAAAAAGATACGCAGGCAAATTGTCAGAATGTGGAAAAGCACAAAGCCCTAACAGGACATGAATATTTGGGACAGTTCCGGGGAAAAAAAAAAAGAACTCAAATCGGATGAGTGGCAATGATATAAAGAACAGTAATTGCAAAAGAAGAAACCAAAACTGACTTGGGGCAAGTGGCTGCGTACGCCAACAGTATTCCTCTTAGCAAGGAAGAATATCAAATCTCTCCCTGCTGCTTCTCATCTTCCCTCGTCTTCATGCAGTTATATTTGGAATCATGAAAATAATTTTATAGGACTTTGGGAATACTGTCATGATTACACAAATCAAAACATTCATACTGAGAGAACAGAATGTAGAACAAATCTGGTAGGAACAGAAATCTTGCTATAATCATAGAATGGTTCGGATTGGAAGGGACCTTAAAGATCATCTAGTTCCAACCCCCTGCCATGGGCAGGGACACCTTCCACTAGACCAAGTTGCTCAAAGCCCCATTCAACCTGGCCTTGAACACTTCCAGGGATGGGGCATCCACAACTTCTCTGGGCAACCTGTTCCAGTGCCTCACCACCCTCATAGTGAAGAATTTCTTCCTTCTATCTAATCTAAATCTACCCTCTTTCAGTTTAAAGCCATTACGCCTTGTCCTATCACTACACGCCCTTGTAAAAAGTCCCTCTTCAGCTTTCTTGTAGGCCCCCTTCAGGTACTGGAAGGCTGCTATAAGGTCTCCCCGGAGCCTTCTCCTCTCCAGGCTGAACAATCCCAACTCACTCGGCCTGTGTTCATAGGAGAGGTGCTCCAGCCCTCTGATCATCTTCGTGGCCCTCCTCTGGACCTACTCCAACAGGTCCACGTCCTTCTTAGGTTGGGGGCCCCAGAGCTGAATGCAGTRCTCCAGGTGGGATCTCACAAGAGCGGAGTAGAGGAGAATCACCTCCCTCGACCTGCTGGTCACGCTTCTTTTGMTGCAGCCCAGGATATGGTTGGCCTTCTGGGCTGCAWGCGCACATTGCTGGGTCATGTTGAGCTTCCCATCAACCAGCACCCCCAAGTGCTTCTCCTCAGGGCTGCTCTCAATCCATTCTCCGCCCAGCCTGTATTTGTGCTTGGGATTGCCCCGACCCATGTGCAGGACCTTGCACTTGGCCTTGTTGAACTTCATGAGGTTCGCACAGGCCCACCTCTCAAGCCTGTCAGGATCCCTCTGGATGGCATCCCTTCCCTCCAGCATGTCAACAGCACCACACAGCTTAGTGTTGTCGGCAAACCTGCCGAGGGTGCACTCAACCCCACTGTCCATGTCGCCAGCAAAGATGTTAAACAGCACCGGTCCCGATACTGACCCCTGAGGAATGCCACTCGTCACTGGTCTCCACTTGAACATCAAGCCATTGATTGCAACTCTTTGAGTGCAACCATCCAGCCAATTCCTTATCCACCAAGTGGTCCATCTGTCAAATCCATGTCTCCCCAATTTAGAGACAAGGATGTTGTGCAGGACACTGTCAAATGCTTTGCGCAAGTCCAGGTAAGGACAGAGAAGAAGAAGAAGAAAAAAAAAAAAAAAAAAAAAGAAGTAGACAGGCAGGGGGAAAAACCCAGTCCTGAAAAAGCCCTGTACGTTGCTCAATTGACATACTAGCTTAAAGAGTATTTTCTCGAGCGAGTCTTCAAATTCGGTGCACAAATGCTTTCTTCTTTTGTTTCTGCAAGTCCCTGACATGATCTCTACTTGGTTTGTAGTCTAAGAGTGCTTAAGAAAGGGAGCAAGGAAGGAGCAAAACAGAAAAAGGGGAAGAATCAGGCTACTGGAAAAGAAAGACAATTTTGGATTAGTCCAGCAGCATAGGGACTTTTTTCCCCGACATAGCCTCTTATTCCCCCAAGGCAGGTTATGCTCCACAAACACTGGTTATACACAGGAGGCCTCAAAATTATATTGGATGAACTCCAATATACTTTGCTATAATACATGATCCATTTCTAAACCTGTGATAAGCACTGGCAATACTGAACAGACTTGGAACTGTTATTTTTCGATTCTGTGGTCTAGAACACGTCATTAATAGGGATGCAGAGCCTCTTCTACAAAAGTAACTTGACTTGCCCGCCTCCAATTTTAAAACCCAAGAAAATTTTGTACTTTAAAAGGGAAAAAAGAAAGAGGAAAATATTCGGACACTACATGCACTTTACATTTTACTCTTCTTAGCCCTGGTTATTTCAAATTCAAGTACATCAACTTGCTGTACTATATGCTGCTACAGAAGTATCATTCAGGTAACTTTTGTCAAGGAAAAAAACAAAGTAAAAAGGCAGGAGTTGCACTTGTAATCTACCTCCACCAATGTTATTGCAGGATTAACACTTAACAGTATTCAAATCAAAGCAGCGAGTTCATGAGTAAAATGAATAAAACAAATATACTCTAAAAGATAAAACTCTTTCCAGGCTTAAATACACTAGTAAAAAAAAAAAAGGGGGCGGGGGGGGGGAATGGTGCAGCCAAGGAACAGAAAACCTTCCATTTTAGTGTCAGTCTCATCACAACTGCAAATGCGAACGGCTTATGCAACAACAGTTCTCCCAAGTCAGCAGGTATATCCTGCGCTCTATCTATACATAGCACATGCACTTCCAATATATGTCTTATGCCAGGACTTTAACTATTCCAATTTATAACAGTCTCACCTAATTCTGTAAAGACAGACATTTAAAATATGTTATTTTCTTGTTCTAGCTACTGGACAAAGTAGAATCTTTTAAGTTGTCTCTTCAGGTGAGTATCACTGCTACATCTGCGCATGATTAAGACAGTTCTGCAAGGAGACTTGAAGATGGCACATCTCCCATTCTCTGCTGGTTGAATTTCACCATCCATGAATAGCCTCCTCAGGTTCCAGCCTGAGATTAACAGCAGCAGAGTTCCCAGCCATGGCTGTCACAAGAAGAAATCAACCAAGAGCTTATTTAACAGGGATTGTTAACATAAAAAAGGTTTTGTGAAAGCAAAACAAAAACAAAACACCTCAGGGAGGATTTCAGTTTCCTTTGTGCGYTGTGCTTCAAAGTACTGGAAGCAGACCTGTCATGTGAAAATGGGTAGAAGTGTTTTTCCTTGCACCAGATTAGCTGTTATCCTTTTTCACTGACGTGAGAATATGCTCGTAATAACATCCGCTACGTTTAAAAGCAATTTTTAAAAGCCATTAAAAAAAAAAAAAAAATATTAAAAAAAAAAAAAAAAAAAAAAAAAAAAAAAAAAAAAAAAAAATCAGTGTTACCTCTGTCTTCCATAAACTTGTAAAGCTGTTGGAGGAAGTTGTCCCTCTCCTCAGGATCAAGTTCTTCCTCAGGCTGTGAAAACAAATGCAGTCATAATGAAAACATAAAATATGCAAAGTAACAATTTATTTGTACAAAAGCCTAACAGCAAGAACTAAACCAAAACCACTTCCCATTTGGCCCTGCACCCATATAATGGTGAAATATGCAGAAAACAAAATTTACTCAGGAGACTGAATTGCGCACCTCAGGAGGAGAAAAAGAATGTAGGTCAGGGAAGGCCTCAATCCATGACAGAAAGAATGTGTAACCCTCAAAATGAAAACACTAATATACTGAACATATTGTTATAATACAGAAAAGATCTGTTATTTACAAGACTGAAGCAGTTCACAGGAACTCTAGGTTTTTTGGTTTGGGTTTTTTGTTTGTTTGGGGTTTTTGTTTAGCTCCTTACCCCAACTATAGTTAAGGTTGCAGAACAATTCCTTCTCCAACTGTTCCTGGTTTTGATGCCCCAGACACTATTTGTTTTGTGATTAAGCTTCAATGCTCAATTTCAGCTCATATTTGGAAGGACTTTTACAGTCACTTCCATAATTCCCTGAACACATATTTCCATAATTTATTATTATAAATTCCTTAATTTTATCTTTACAACTTAAATCCTCAAAGAGATAAACACTTATGAACTTTACGGTAAGCAGTCCACAGTGTGAAATAAAGATCTTATTTTATTCAGGTGGAAACCATGAAAATAAAGTACATTTATTAGGGGGAGGAAAAGAATTTCTACATATCTACATATAATTCATGGAATTCTGAGATGCTAGCAGAGACCGGGCGGGTGGAGGGGGGGGCGGGGAAGAAATCTTTTCCCTGCAACACTTCACGCATGCCACTTTCTTCCTGCCAGCCTGGCAATCACAGGGATTGCTGGTGAGGCAGTTTGCACAGGAAGATTGCAGCTGTCTTGAAGGAAAAACGTACAGTACGTGTCAAAAAATCTTATCATTACATTATTAAAAATAACAGAAAAGTCACAAGTAGCTCCAGAAGGAAGCCAGAATAGCAATTTCAGTTTCAGTCATCTCTGCATTCTGTAAAGTGTAAGCTTCAAGGCAGGAAGATAGGCAGTAAAATGTAAATATATATGCTACTGCCTTGTTAACCAGAAAGCAATCTGCCTAGCATCAGAATGAATTTCAGCCCTGCCTGCTTCAGTGAATTCTGAGCTTCAAAGCCCATCAGGGATCACCTACAATCAGGCAGAGACAATATCTGTTTCTTATTTTCCTATTTTTTCTTGGGAAGTAATTTGAGGAAATTAAATGAATAATCACAACATTGTACAGCATCAGTTACCATTTGCTCATACTGCATATTATAGGGATTACATAAAGAGAAACAGTTATCTACAGAATTATTATGTTCTTCCAGGTTAACGAATTATTGCTATAGAAACCACAGCTTTTTTCTCTTCATCTAGATGACAAACCAACTTCAAGATCGAGAAATTTCTACCATCTACTGTAATGTTTACTGATTAAAGGCAATACGACTCAAACTATGCAAACTAAATATATCTAAATAACAGTAAACATTCAGAAATATTTCCAAATAGTTGAATTCAAACCATTTCTTTTATGTGGGCATAATGCCAGACCAGAACTGTAGCTCAGAACAGCAGAAATGTAGGTTAGAAATAGCACTCTTGCAGACAGAATGTTAATCATTTCACTGATACCAAGTATTTTCAGCTGAAGAAAAGCAAAAAGGAAAGATGAAAAGCTTTTACATACTTAMAGGACGGGGGCAGAAAACCTGACTGCAATATTCATCCACCTATGAGAGGCATCCTGAATCCTCTACCTACTTCCCTCTGTTCATGATATATGAGCTAGGTTGGCACCCCTTGACAGAGAGAGTCTGAACCATGCCTGGTACCAATGCCAGGGTAGACACCAAATCCTTCTGAGAGGTGACTTGAATAAGACCTGAACAACTGTCACCAATGAATAAATCATGTATCAGCTATTTCAAACTCTTTTTCTGCTACTGGCCAAAATGAGAAAGATCAATCCTTCATAGATATGATTACTGCAACATTAAGATACATGGATTTTTATAAGAGGTCAATTTTCATCACAGTTACCTATTTGTAACTGGACATACTGACTTCCCAGGAGTGTCTACTGTTTTGAGTTAGGGTTGAGGTTTAATTTAAATACATCAATCATCATCTAAGCTGCTGTAATCAGCAACCTTAAAAGCTGCACCCAAAGTGAAGAAGACACATGAGAAATGTTGATGCCACAACCTGCTATCACCATCGTTGAGTGACTGGAGAGCTAAAATTCCCAGCATCTCTTTTCAGCAGGCACTGGGGTGACACTGCTACCCTCCAAAACTCATTTCTCCTACCCAGACACTTATGCCCATTTTAGACTGGGCATAAGTAAGTTCACAGTGACAATTGTTCAAAATCAGTTTTCTTAAGAGAGTTCTGTCTCTCCATTTCATTTTTTTCCCCATACAGATGTTGCAAAAAAGGGAGACTGTAGCCAAAGATAAGTCCAAGTGAGAGGCAAAACAATATGAAATTTTTAAATGGCAGGAGTTCAAAACTGCGACCTTTCTGTTGCTCATCCAATACCCATAACTAAATGCAACATGAGAAAACTTTCTTGTTTCAGGGTGAGAGGCTGAATTTCATTAAAAAAAGAAAAAAAAAAAAAAAAGAATCTCCAAGATGCCCTTTTTTGCTTATAATTAAAAAGCTGAAATTTTATGGGTTTGAGATTTTTTCCCTCCTTTCTAACTAGCAGGTCACATGAGTTAGAGAATATTGTAAACAGTAAAACAATGAAATCAACAATGAACACAGGATCTCTGTATAAGGGACACACTCCTTTCCCAACTCAATTTCTTATTGCCTTCCAAGTAGTACTAAGAGTGTTCAAGTATTTTGTAAAATTATTTTGAGAGTAACCAGCAAATAAGCACAACATAAAACCCACAGAAACTTGTAGAAAACTTGTAACTGGCTTTGCTTCATTTGGTTTCTAGCCACTTTATTCACCATGAGTTTTGCCTCTGTCTTTAGCATGATTTTAAACAAGAATATAGCTCTGTTATCCTGACTCATTGTTTACTCTACAGAAAGATGTTAAAGCTTCTGTGGATGCTAACTTGTAGAGCTGAGTGGGAACACAAAGGATGAAATAGTTTATTTTACACAACAAAGAATGAATCTCTACTTACAAGCACATACACCATATACTCAATCAATACGGGGCTAAGATACCAGGGACAGATCTTTCTTTTATGTTATTAATAGACTGACAATACCATAAACTCTTCTGTGAAATAAATGCAAGCTAAGAGGAAGAACAACGTGTACAGGATTTGGAGCTCAGAAGAGTATATGATCAAGACAAGCTGCCAGAATTAGAGTTAATGTAATTTTGTTGCTTCAGAGTACTTAAATGCGTTTTCATCACTTGCACATTTGCTTTCTGATGCCAAGTTTGAACGCTAATTAAAGAAATGAAAAGAATTAAACTGATTGCAACAAGTTAACAGCTTTACACCATGTGGAGATGAGAGTGGTCTTAAAACGTTAATTTCTACCAACAGGAACCAGGAATTCAACCATCCTCAAAAATGACTCACTCTAGAGCTGAGCCTCAGTTTGCAACTTCTTCGCTCCTCTTTGAGGAATATTCTGACAACGCCTGTTAGCATAAAATTGTGAGCAAGAAAGTCTTTGTAAAGAACATTTGTGCATGGTATGACGTAGGCCATGCTTCACAGTAGCCAAAACTCCTAAAAATGCATGCATGCACGAGAAGGATMATTAGCTAATCAATGTTTAGCTATTTTTTAAAGGCTATTCTGCACATTATGCATCACAGCTGCTTAGGTTTTTTTTATATATGTAAATAAACCGCTTGTTTCTGGATACCATGCTTTATTAACTTTGAAATTACTGTATTCCTGTATTTAATTTTTAGAGTCAGCTTTTTCAATGTTATCTTAAAATACATACAGGTTGCAACAAAAACGGACGATTCATGTATCATTTTATGTGGTCTCCCACAGTCACTTAGAGAAAAGACTACATGGGAAACAAGAACTACTTCGAAGCAACATGTAAATATTTTAATAGATGACTACTGATCATTTACAGGAACCTCAAGCCTCCTAAAACACATCATGGATTTCATATACTCATCCTTCCTTTATAAACTTAGTGCTAATAAAATATATGGTAATGACTTAGGAGAACTGAAATCCTTGCTTATTTGCAGAATAGGTACATTGGAAAATGCTTCTGGCATCTTCCCTGCTCAACAATGTAAAGCAACTCTGACCAATGTTTCTTGATGCTGTTGTGATGCAAGAACCCTAAAAACTTTAAGTGAATGCACACTATTAAACATACCACAGATACATCCTTCAGGTCACTGTCAAAATGAAGAGTAAGAGAAAATTCCTCTAAACATACACCTGGAGGTGCTACAACTCTTTCTTCAATGAGACATGGAGACCAGCTAGCTAGAATTTTTTTCTGAACATTTTTTGCATGTTCAATTGGGGGGGGGAAGTGCTATTAAAGTGACATAGATAAGTTGGAAGAATCTCTTCAAAGATGGTATTATAACGAATTCTACACGTAAGATAGAATTTACTTTTTCCAGCTCTTGATATTATAAAAAGATACAATTTTGAAACCTGCAAAATTCAAACTCGAAAGAACAAATTCCTTACTTCCACTCTGATTTTATGTGAATGTATCTATTAAGAACACATACTGAAAATATATTTCAAATAACTGCATGTTAAAATCTTGATTCTTTTGGAATCGGAATGGCCTACAGGGAGACTGAGAGGCAAAACCAAATGTTGCCTACACGTTCCCTTGTAAAATGGGGAGTATTTGACTATTTAATCCTGAAAAACAAATAGGTACGATTTCTTCCCTGATAGAACAACTTAAATACAAGCAAATACAGTAGTATATATAATCTGATTTTTAATAAAAATCAGGTAATGTTCTAAAAGCTTCTATTTCTATGTGGACATACTGGAGTTTACATTTTCTCTTTCCTTTTAGCTGCAGTGCGTTCTTTGACTGCCAAATGTACCCTCAAAACACAGTTAATTCTCTTATTCTGACATGTTGAAAACTGGATAAGAACCAAAAGCAATATCCAGATTTTTATCTGGATTCAAACCAATTGCGTGATTCTTTAAATTTTCATTTGATAAAGAATTTTTTTCTATAGTACCTCCGGATTTCTTCACTTTTTGTGACACAAGCAATATCTGTTCTGTTATTCAAACCTCACATTGTGAATGAAAAGTAATCCTGAGTTGCACCATATATTGCAATTATTGCCAAAAATCCAACAATTTGAACATACTGAGCAACTCAATGTAACGCAATCCCTGTTAAAGGTAATGACAAGCAATTTCCACATTTTTCTCCTTCGTAGTCAACTCTGGACCAATCAAGTCAGCTACCACCGACGAGGAGGATTAGCATGTCAGCACCACCATATTGGTTCCCACTCCTTAGCTTACAGAAGACATCAAAGAACAACCGTGTAAATCCTGCAAATCTTGTTGTACCAATTCTACCATACTCTTAAGATGTCATGAAAGGCAGCACAATTAGAAAGACAGTCTCTGTCAAAACAAAGTTACAGATTTTAACCCAGCTACTGGAAAAATGGTAGGATCTAATATCACCAGCTACAGTAGGTCTCTCTGCTCCATTATCATTATAAAAGATTCTACTTCAAAAAATAGGATCCTTTCCCTTCCCAGAATTAAGACTCTTCCGACTGACTTTATGCTTTCATTATATATTAAGTAGGCCTGTGTCCATTTGATTGATTTAATGAAGGCCTATCATGGCTGGTCAGCAGCTGGCCAGGCCTTGACAGCAAAGCTGCTGTGCATTTCAGAAGATGGGGGTGGGGGGGTGGGGCAAGATAATTTCTAAAATCTCCCTCCCATCTCCAGTAATATAACAATTTGCAGTTCTAAAACAAAAGGTCCACTGAAAATATTCTGGCAGAGGATGGACAGAAGCTATTTTGACCTTGATAAATAAAGGAGAAACTCTACAAAATGTAAATGCAAAATTTGAGTAATTCAGCATTTGTAGTCAAATAACGCAAGGCAGTATCATTCACTTGTCGATTCTCTCTGCAACCGGTATTCCTGCCTTTCTAAGGGAAAAGAARAAAGAAATTATGATAAATTACCTAAATGCTCTCTAATTGTAATATCTAGCATGGCCCACAATTAGAATATGTTGAATCAGGAATTTGATTTAATGGGCCAGAATGACAGTTCTGCTCTGACATAACCTRAAAAGATTAATATCTATCCTCTGCTACATAGCTTCAGTATGAAGATGCTCACCTTATTTTTACATGCCTACTTGTCACCTGGAAATAATGGATTCTACAGCTTTTCCTACCAGCACATCTACCTGTCTGGAATCCTTTGCTTCACTACTCTACATTTAGATTATTCTTTAAAAAATAACCTCTAGTTCTTTTACAAGAATGCCTTTTTTTCTTTTTTTTTTTTTTTTAAACCACCAAGCTCCCCCCTCCCCCTTCTTTGTTTGAAACACACAGCACTTTCATGCAATAGCCATGAAAAATGATATTAAAAATGGATACTAGAAAACTAGCATAGCAATCCTTGATTTTTAGTGACTGATATTCTGCAATTTTAACCAACGTTAATACAAACAGACCAATACAAACAGACTGCAACAGTTCACACCCTGCAAAATGTGGCCTATTCAGTCCTTTTCACTGCAAACAGAGGAAAAAACCCAGAGGATTTTATATTCTGCACACATTTATCCTTATATTTATCTAATCATACCATTATTCTCATACAGACATCTACTCCATTTTCCAGAGCACTGTTATCAAGGCATAAAATTAACACCTAAAAATAGATTCTTATTGTCTTTTTTTACCTGGAAATATCTACCCTGGCTGCATGCTCCACCAGACAGTTCCCAGATCAGAAGTCTAAATCAAATCCGCGTTCTTAACAACCATGTTAACATTACAGATTAAAACACAGAATCCTTACCTAGGAGCTGCATTCTTTCAAATGTAAAATGGTTTTACTTCCTTTCTATCTAATCTGCCCACTGCCTGGACATATTTCAGCCTGACTTCCAAATATTTGCTGGCTTTCTCTCTCCCTGCACGGCATCCGCAGTTATACGGCATTACTTACATTCTCTTCCATATAAAAAAATAAAAAAAAAAAAAAATCAGACATTACATGAAAGGCAAAGAAAAGAGACAGCCCATTTCAAAACATCTGGCAAGCCTCCCCCTGGCCGGCGGCCAAGCCTCCGCGCCAGCGCCCGCTCCCCCCCCGCGCATGCGCACTGCCAACCAACAGTCGGTTGCCATGGCAACGCTGTAGGCCGCCTCCAAGAATGAACGGCCATTCTGTGTTCGGGCTGACAAAACCGCCCGCTGCAGGGGAAGCGAAGGGGAAACGGTGTTTGACCTTCCTCAGAAGACAAACTTCACCTGACTTTTTTTCTATATAAAGAAAGGAATGCTTCCGAGCGTATTGTGAAAACCGCACAAGAAAAAAAAAAAAACAAAAACAAAACAAAACAAAAAACCAAAAAACCCCAAACAAATCCCACAAGCAAACACCCCCCCTCCCCCTACTTCCAATATAACATCAAGGTTAAAAACAGGTAGCAGAAATAAAAGGAAATTCTGTAAATACGTTTTTGATGACATGAAGAAACCAGCTAACTTCGTGGAAAAGGAGACACTCAAAATACTCCAATGCAGGAAAACATTTTACCACAAATATTAGACAGAAAGTCCATCCACGTCGTAGTGTATGATTCTATGATTCTATGTTTCCCAACCGGTAATACTGGTGTTAAGAAAAACCTAATGCTTACAAAGGTAAGTCCTGTACTGCTCTTAAATAGTGTCTTAGGCACCAAATAGCTTTAACAGGCACTGTGCATTAGCTCATACTTTCAGTCAGCCTACTGCTTTTGCTTTAATGGTTTGTCTTTTTTTAATCAAACTACTGTTTTCAGGAACAAGTTACTTTTTATATAAGCTACATATAAAGTACAAAAGAAAAATACAAAGTTACTTTTATTTAAGGTTGGATTACTACTATTAGGCTCAGCATCAATTTTTTTGGTTATGTCTCTCCTTCTGACCCAGATTCTTTCTATCACTCTTCTCTGCCTTGAATTCTTAATTTCTGAGATTTGTTTCCAATTTCAGCGCTGGATAACAGGAGGCAATCTGCCACTGCTCACAAATCCCACTAAAGATGGCTGTAGCAAAGGAAAGAGGAACAGGTCTGAAAAGACGCTGAAGTGAGTAAGCTACGCCTGAGAGCAAAATGTTGGAAAGTGCAGGATCTTCAGGCATGCAAGTTACCCAGTTATCATCTAGAATGACTGAAATTGCCCAGACTTACCACTACTTCTTCGGTTTTCTCTTCTCTTTTTTCTTCCTCTTCATCAGTTTCTGCAGCCGCTCCATCTTCCTCATCGCTGCTAGAGGACTCCAGAATTTCACTTATGTCCATTTTCCAGTTCCGAGGAACACCCTTTGTGTTGAGAAACGTGCTTGCCTCCTGTAGCCCTACAGAAGAAAGGGCCCTGGTTTTACCTCATCCGCAGTATTCACAGTCACAAAGCATTTTTAATTTCCTTTTCACCTTCTTGTAAATTACAATGCCAACTTAAACCAAAAATGGAAATAAGTGATAAAACAGATACTTCAGCTTTAAACATTCAGTCTACACACTTTACATTTCAAGACTGACAAATTTTAAAGATCGAGTATCGGTAACTCAAGGAGTTTAGAGTTGAGAACATCCATCCCACACACAGCATCCAGTTGTTTTCCAGGCATAGGTTCCCATGAATACTACAAAGATTTACACCTATGTATGTGAACAGTACCAAAGATAAGCACCTATACTTATCCACATATATTCTATGCAACTGTGAACTGTTCTGTTTCTGTATGAAAGAGATAAATACTGTAATAAAGCTATTTAAAAAAGCAAACCCATCAGTTAGATCAAGTACCATGACTGACTTTGTTCTTTTCAAAATATCTTCTTGTCTTAAAAGTTTAGATGCAAAGAAAATGCAAGTGTTTTGTTTAAGAGCACTACCTAAAGAGATGTTACATTAATGTTTGGAACAGAGGTAAAATACACTAATGAATAAGGGAGTGATGGGACGGGGAGAAGTCACACTTGTGCAATGGGAATACCTCAAATTCTTTTCCTTGAAGAGGTGCTCCAAGGGGGAAAACAACAAAGCAAAACAAACCCAGATAACCCCAAAACATGCCCCCCAGACACAATAAAAAACTTTAATAAAGAGGAATCAGAAGAATACCCAAAAGAGGGACATATTGCAATGAACCATTCACAGTGTTGCTGGAGAAGAAAAGGCACCAGTTTTTAATAGCTGCTGATAGAGTAACCTCCAGAAAGTTGTCTAAACTCTTTTTGAAACCATTAATACCTTTGGTTCCACAATATTCCCTCATGGCAATGAATGTCACAACCCAATTATGTTCTGCACGAAAAAAAATCCCTTTCTCCAATTTATCTTAAATCTGGCATCTCATCATTTTCTTGGCTGTTGTAAAGTTCTTCTACTGTGAGATAGTTATTAAGAAGAAAGTGTATGTGAAATCATTAAGAATTACACGAAGCAGTGAAAACCGCCTCAAGCTCTCATTTGTGAGTATCATGTTAGATCTTTACTTGTTAAGGAGCTGTTCCACACCTTTACTCAAACCAGAGAAACTGTTGTTGTTGACTGGGGGTTTTCTGTTGCTGCTTTTGTTTTGTTTTGTTTTGGTTTTTTTTATTTTATTTTTAATAAATACATTTTAAATGTTTCTCCTTAACAAATTTTGTGTTTTGAGGTCTGATTGGGAGAAACAACACTAAAAGTTTAAGAATTATTTACATTAAAGCGAGAATCTGGCCTTTTACAAGCTCACTAAAAAGATGGATTATTGTAGTCACATCATGCATCCACCCAGAAATCAAGTTCTGTAATTTACTTTTAAATCAAACATTAATCACAGGCAGGCTGTTCTTATGAAGTTTACACCTTGCTGTCCGGGTATTTTTAATGTAAAGACAAAGAGTTTTGAGCAATAGCACAAAACTTTGTGTTTAGGAGAGGTAACTACATATTCCATTGTTCAATGACATTTCAAATACTCTAGCTTGAAAATATTCTATTCACTTTCCATGAATTTGGAGTGGATCAAAAGAAGGAAATAAAAACCAAATAAACAACACTTCTACTAGGTGCTATTTTAATAACAAGGCAGCTATATCCAAAGTTTCTCTAATTTATCACATTTAAAATTGTTTGCATAATATCAAACAGCAATTTACATTAAAGAGCCATCATTTATCTGCAAAAGTTAAAAGTACTATTGCATGAGATTACTTTTTTTAAACACCTAGAATTTATTCTAATTTACCTTTTTTAGGAGAGGACTCAGATTTTGGTAAGTTTTGAACATCTAGTTCTTTAATGTCTTTTCTTGCTACTGAGTAACTGAAAAAGAATAAGGTTCTGTTATCATTTTTAAACCACAGTAAAGCAAGCATTTGACTTAGAAAACCAGCGATTTCCAAAATTTTCATGATCTATCATTTCAACGTTCTTTCTAACAACTAAATGCCTAAGGCATTTGTTATTGTAGGTCCTAATACAAGATTCAAAACCAGAGTAAGTTCCCAATCTTTCTTTGAAATTCAGACACTAAAAGAACCCTTGTGATTAAATAATTAAGGAAAGTTTGTAAAGCTTCTTTTAGTTGTTTAACCTGCACAAATTTGCAGAGGTAAAATACTCTGCATAGGCAAAAAACATTTTCTAAATTGAAAATATTCACATCAATCAACAGCTGCTACCCAAAACAGCGATCTAGTTAAGAAAGAAACAAGCCCTGTATTTTCAAAACGCATTTCTACTAGCACAGAACAGTGAAGCCAAATTCACATATCTGCATTGATAAATAGTTGACTTCTATTTTTAAATTACAAAAGTGTTCTCACAGCAAAATACATGGAAGTTCCTCTGTTCTGAAGTTATACTGAATATTCAGTCACTGAATTACTACAATAGAAATGCTAACCAACCTGCAAGGAAAGCCTTACAAGTTAGTTACTATAATAAGATTTTTTTTCTTCTTTCACTATTTCGGAAAAAGTGGAGCAAAACCTCAGGAATTGGAGGCCACCATTTTCTGAAGTTAAAGCCATAATATGACGGGGGGGGGGAAGTAAAACAGAGCAAGTCTGCATGCTTTTCCAATAACATTCTACCTTCAGTATATAAAGAACGAGACTTATCTAGAAGGCTGATGATACATGTCTACATTAAGAGGCCAAATGAATTAAGTCTTCAGTTACTTGAAATACATTTCAGTAATCAACTACTCGCATCCTACTCATAAACATGGTTATTAAAAATCATGAATTGTTCACTTTGAAAGAAAGAGAGAAAGAGGGGTGACAGCTGGACTTTGGCAAGGAAGTTTTTAGTTATAACATGTTGAGACAGATGCGTTAGAAGTGAGGATGAAGAGAAATAAAGGGAAACAGCTTTAAAAAACAGTCTTCGTATTCTTTTGAAAATATTATTCCTTAAGTAAGACACACATCTCTCTCTCCCCCATCTCCTTCCCCCTTTTGGGGGAGGGGGAACGGACTAAGAGGACCTTTCTTTATTTTCACAGGAATCTTAGTTCAGATTCTGTAAAAATTTTAATTAAACAGTTACTTTACAATCACTTTTTTTATTAAAAAAAGTAGATTAAACACTTCTAAACTTTGCTATTTAAACAGCCATGGACATCTGGGCACTGGAGGTAATGAGTCAATCAGATATCCAAACTACTACAACAGACACCCATAAAGACATAATAATTAAGACATTAAGGGAAATAATTAGAACCAAAATTCACACTTCAAAGAACAGGAATCTTCTAAAGAGTTAACACCTGCTTTTTTCGAAGTTGTTGATTTTTTTAACATGAAGAAACACCAGAAACTTTACTAATCCAATGAACTCTATCGGTACACACAATGTAAAGGTGGGCGAGTAAGCACAGAAGAAGTTAGCTGGAAACGGACTATGAATGACAAATGTGTACAACCAACAATACACAAGATTGTACCCTTTCCTTTTGGAAGAAATAATGTCTTCAGAAGCAATATGTAATTAGTTCTGCATTTTTCTCCCATATACATCTAATGAAAGTAAGCTATTACTTACAATTTGGAATCTGCAAAGGATCGAACTAAACACTGGTCCTTTTTCACTGTGACGTCATCATTACAGCTGGGAGACACAACCTGAAGTTTCAAATAAAACACTTTTTATTAGGAAAAAAAAAAGAAGAAAACAAAAAAAAGCTGATCTTGAAAGGAAAGAAAGATGGACAGCAGGAAAACTGCTGTTTTCCTGTTTCTTCTATTATAATTTCCAGTTCTGAGAAAAGAAACCTACTCCAATTTTGTATTACCAAGGCCAACAATGACAAATTTCAAGAAGCAGTTTACCTCAAACTTTTAACTTTACTTGTTATATACAAGCCAGAAAAGTTTGCAATTTCATTTGTAAACTCAAAAACTACTCTACTGAGGTGACATCATGGGATCCTGTTTATTCACACTGCTTTTTTACTCTTGTTCATACAAAACCTGTTCAAAGCATCTATTTAAAAAGTCACAGACCCACTTAGTTTATACCAGCTTCTGATCTTTGGCATTCAAACTGAGAGGTAAGTAGTATTTTTTTTTGTGGATAATACAAGCCAGTGTGGAATCCAGCACATCCTTCCACAGCAGTATTATCTCTAAAAGTCTAAAAAGGTGGTAAAAATGCATTTGCAGTATTTGTATTACCACAAACAGAACAAGTTTGTTCTGTATCAGAAATAGTGTGGCCAGCAGGAGTAGGGAAGTGATCGTCCCCCTGTACTTGGCACTGGTGAGGCCGCACCTCGAATACTGTGTTCAGTTTTGGGCCCCTCACTACAAGAAGGACATGGAGGTGCTGGAGCGTGTCCAGAGAAGGGCA
>JAYKAV010001445.1:4324633-4344577 GCA_035582835.1 Phoebastria nigripes | reverse complement strand
AGGGAAGTGGTGGAGTCACCATCCCTGCAAGTATTTAAAAGACGTGTAGATGAGGCGCTTAGGGACATGGTTTAGTGGGCATGGTGGTGTTGGGTTGATGGTTGGACTTGGTGATCTTAGAGGTCTTTTCCAACCTTAATGATTCTATGATTCTAAGTTTACACTTTGCTCTAGACCATATACAGACAGAAAATGTCAAATGCAGACGAACTTCTGGATCTACCAGGACTCAGTGGAAGCTGTGCCACCCCATTCAGATGAGTCAGAAATTTATCCCAAAAATCAAGATAAGGCATTCCTGCTTCTCAGGTAGCAGAGAACAGAACAGGTACATGGCCTCCAGTAATTTAATTCCCTGGTTAGAATCATGTTAAGTTAAAATCTGCTGTTAGTAAAGGGATATACAACAATCAGAACACATACAACAATACCACATTTCACATTTTAAACTGAGATACACATGGCTGGATAAGTCAGTGTCAACTATTCACCCTACATCACACCATAATGTTCTTTCAAGGAAGGGAAGACAACTGACCTGTGTAGTTAGTTACCTTTTGATCCTGGATTCACGCAGGGAAATAAAATGTTAAACTAAGTTAAAAGATTGTAACAGCTGAGCTCATTCCAGCTAACCGTGAAGACTCAAAATAAAGGACTACAGAATATACAGTTAAGTAAATAAAATCTGCAAAAATTAGTGAACCAAACCTGCATGTTTAATGCTCCGAATAATTTTTTTTTAAACAAACACATCTCTGATGGATGACAGAAGATGCATGTTCAGCTTATCTGACAATACCAAAAAGTTTACTAAAGAAAGCAACTTTTAATATGCATCTGTAAACTTTTCTGTGTGTATAAAGAATCTGCAAAGTGTCTACCTTTACAGTACAAGTCTACTTGTACTTGAATTTATTTAATATACATTTATTATCAGCAATGGCAATGAACAGCTATATCCTACAGTGACAAAATAATAACCAACCTCTACTGCTAGAGTAGCTGGCCATTTATGTAAATGCAAGCATGGAAGGAACTAGTAATTCAGAAAAGTGAAAGTCTAAGGAAAAAGGCAATCATTAAATACAAAAAGATAAAAACTCTACTGCAATTAAAATTCATAAATCTAGTTGTCCTTAAATTGCCTGGGAGCGCAAGTCCTAACGTATCTTATTTTTAGAAGAAAAATATTGTTACATACCAATCATTTTATGTGCAGTTTTGAAAGACTTAAGAGCCATAAAACTGTAACTTATACATAAACGTTAATCTTTGCTCTCCTACTCTTCACAGATACTGTAGAATATTTGCATTTTTAGCAAATATGGGCAGCAGAGCTTAGCCTGACTACATTCACAACTTTGCCGTAAAAGTTGTGAAGTTCGCAAACCATCCTACCCAGGAAAACTGCTATATGAACAATGTAACAAGTCAGATGACACTCTTGTCTAAAAAGACATTAGTAGTATGACACTAGAGATGTCAACACCTTAAGCAACTTACCAAAGCTGGATACCAGTCTGCCTTCTCAGAATTGCAAGTCACACTCACAACTTTGCCAAGTAATTCATCATTGAGACGCCTTTTATCTTCATCCTCCTCTTCACTACTTTCTTCTTCCTTTTCATCTTCAGTACTAAATTATTAAAACATACAATATTTTCAAGTTTTCGTCTGAAGTTAATATTTGAAAGCAAATACAGCTTACAACCAGATCTTTCTTCCTGTTCTGCAAAGCTTCAAAAACAAAATTAAAATTTTAGGAGCTGCAATTGCTTGAAACATACTTAGATTTTAAGTGCACTTACTTAGTAAGAGGAATTTTGTAGAAATTCTTTCCAAGTAGTAGTATTTTACAACAGCATCATGTTGCAATTGGAGGCATGAATCAGGATTTGATTGTGCATAGACATGAAACAAAGAGAAATGGTCTCTACCCCAGAAATTTAAAAGCACCTTTTTTTCCTACTTTGTGCAGTATAAAGAAGGTTAAAATTCCTACATTTCTTGACACATGAGTTCCTATTATATGAAAGAAGCATAAACATTCTTAAGGCTACTACAAGCAAAAAACCCCATCAATTTCATAATACTGCTAACATATGAACACGTCTGCATGAACTGAATTACTTAAGTCCATAAACTGTGTACACAGCTCACACGATACAGCATTCAGACCATTACAGCTTCAATGGTACTACTTTGGTTTTAGCAAAGGACACTAAAGGAAAGGAAAGCAACAGAGCACTATCAAAACTCACACAGGAAGAGAAGATCTTCTTCCTCTATTAGATTTCTTCCCAATAACTGGAGTTCCAAAGTGCTCTGGATTGGTTAGTGGCAATTGATCAAGTGTCTACATGGAAAAAGAGGAAACAAAAGTAGTTTGCAATTTCTTCTTATTATAAAAAAAAAATAAATTAACTACTTAGTTTTCATTGCAAGTCCATCATTGTCTTACCTCACTTTCTGCGAAGTGCCTTTCTCCCTTCAAGCATAACGAAGTTCGTCTCAAGGTCCTTTCATCACCATCATCAAAAACTAGTATGAAGCCAAGAAAACACATTGGCACAAGATGATCAGATCTCTTTCCCAAGCTGACAAAACAAGTCTACTATTTATCTCTCAATTTAGAATACTGTCTAAAACATGACTTCCAAGACCTCCACCATTTAAACATTACTTTCGTTCACAAGCAAAATGGAGGGTGGTATTCAAGATCCAGTCTAAGAACAGATAACATTTTCACACAGAGATTCAAGCCAGTATAAAGTAAGGCTTTTGGATGCAATAGTCTCAGTCTAATTTAGACATCCTTCTTATCAATACACCGCACATTTCAAACCATAGCTACTGGCTGCAGTTACTATTATCTAACAATCTTAGGGTTTGGTTTGGTTTGGGTTTTTTTTTGACCCTATCTATTTATTCCTCACTTATGCTACCTTGTAATCCTCTCTCTTGCTACAAACCACCCCGCAAAAAGACAAATGAATGGAAAGGAAAACAAGTGTGTGATAGTTTTTGCTACACTATCAATACTGTGCTACCAACAGACTGGGAGTCCTGGAAACTTGCAACTGTAAGTCTGACCAATTTATAAAGAATACTTAGTAGACATCCTGTTCTCTTAAAACTCATGTATAAGTGACAAGGAAGTTCCATCAATTTCCATCAATACACAGCTGAAGACTACTAGAACGCTATAAGGCTATTGCAAGCTTTGCCTGAGAAGATCTACCCTTTAGGCAGTTTAAATCAAACCTTTTCACGAAAACTTCCTTGAAGAGAAGAAAAGCTAGTAGTTCCCCCCGCACTGGTTCAGATCCCACTGTCTGAGCCATGTGAACAGGCCCTTTTCAAAGCGCGGAGACCAGGTGGCTGCAGTCTGCCATTCCAGTAAGGTAAAAGTTTATTCGTATGGGTCAAAGTGCAGAATACTACTCTATATTTAAACTACTTGAAACATACTTTGTCCAGTAGTGAACTTAAAAAAAAAAAAAAAGTTTCAAGAGTGTTGTGCATATCGGTATGATAATTTTGGCATACTTCTATTTAAAAACAAATAGATCTCTTGAGCTAGCATGAATTATCAAATATATGTGTATTGTTAGCAAAAACACAGATTGGTTGCAGCAAGAAAAGCACTTATTTTATTTGTCAAATAACTAAATAGAACAGTCACATTCTCATAACCTTAGATTAAAACCACAGACTGCAATAATACTGCAATAATAACTATATAAAAAGGTACGAATACAAATTTAATTAAGCTTGATAAGATAAGCTTTAAGGTTCCTCCATCTTCAGAGTAGAGATACTACGGTGGTATGCTCCACTACTGAATTATCTTAATGGCTTATGTTATAATACTTGTACACACAAAGCAACTAACTTTTGCCCTTCCAAAAAACTAATATTTTAAGAACGGCAGGTACCTAATACACCTAATTAGCTATGCTAGTTAATAATATTCTCAAAAGAGTTAAAATATAAATACCAGTAAGACCCGTCAACCCCAACATCAGTATGTTACTCGCAAAATCTTCTAGTTTAGCTCACAGCTCCAGGAAGCCACCACTGCAACACTTCGCACTAACTGGGAAAACAAAGTATGAGCTCTTCCCCTCTGTATTACTAACTCTGCATTGGTACCCACCGATCAGCTAAGTCCAAAGACCAGAGCGCTCAAAATAATTCTGAAGTTCAGTGTTGTCACAGGTTTACATTAACAAAAAAAAAAAAAAATCCGTGCCACCCCTTCAAAGTTTAAGTTTCATTACCCACTCCAAATGTGTCACTCATCAGCTCTCTCTGTACACTTTGATAACAATATTTCATTGGCATATTTTTAAGTTTTAGGGTGGTTTGGCTGGTTGTTGGTTTTTGTTTTTTTTTTTTTTTTTTTTATGTTTTGTGCACCCTATAGTGTGTGCCATTTCTCATTGCTCTGAAGAGACTTAAAAGCAGATTACCATCCTTTGCCAAACACATTCAGAACTAAAGTCAAAGTACTGATTTTTCACAAATAATCATTTTAGGCGACAAACGGCTGATGATTGGCAACAGGTAACTTTATTGAAAAAAGCAAACAGAACCTGATATTTGACAGTGAATCAAAAAAAAAAAAAAAAATCAGTCCAGTTTTTCTCCAATTTTGGAAGCTCTACCTATTTAATTAAAACTAGTATAGTAGAGGAAGAAAYCAAGCAAACCATTCATAAACCAGATGACATATACCATTTTTTCATCCCTAAAAGATAAAATCTTATAAACACTGAGTGCTAAGTAAAATACGTAAGCAAAACATACTAAACTCTACTTAAATTAGGACACACAAAGAAATTATGACAATTAAGAACTATGTGAGATATTCTGCTTTCCTCAATTACAACAAACATGCAAGTTAACTTAGAACTTTGAAAGTCACATAATTGGATATTCTCGACCAATATGAGGCAATTATAGATTGCAAAATGTAATTGCAATTGCAGAAGTGTCAACTTCATAAATTTGTATTTCACTTCCATGGACAAAACAACATAGAAGAGAAAATAATTAATGCTGAATAATTAAGTTTTCCTAATCACCCCTCAGACCCAGAGACAATGAAAGCGTTGAGTATGCTTTCAGAGCTCGGCAGTCTTGCTTTCAGTCCTATTCCTAGTTTCATACCTGAATGAAGACAAGTCTACGCCATGCCTCAAAAGCAGTCCTCATCCTACAAGACTTTTTCTGCCATTTCTCTCTGTTTTCTCTAGTTGAAGGTACAGAAGTGGCCTGTTCTACAGAAGCTGTTTGTCCCTTGCCATACAGGGAAAAAGTGCTAGGCCACTCTACATTTTCMAAAACTGAAAGAGGTGGACTACAAAAAGAGAAAACAACAACAACAAAAAAACCCAAAGCCCCTCCTGAAACCCCTCTCCCGCCCCTAAAAGGAAAGCCACGCTTTCCAAAAGGATAGAGTACTTTCTTTCATACGAGAGGCAGTTATCACACAACTTCAAGAAAGGAAGGTGGAGAAGCACAAATTCTCAGACCACCTTCCTGAACTGCAGCAGGCCAAGGAATTGGCATAACCGTTAAATGCAAGTGTAGAAAAATATCTCTGTTCAGCAGCCATGTGAGAGCGTCCTGCCTGGAGCAAAGGAAATGCACGGCACAGTGTAAGAGTGCATGTTTCTTTCAAAGTAATCAAGTCCAATATGTTCCATTTTACCTTGGTAATTTTCTTCAAGGACTGAAGTTTCTCTCCCCCTCACCCCTCATTCAGGTTAAAAGAATGGACAGAGTCAACATATCCAACCCGAGAGTCTCATATAAATAKGTGTAAATACATATATACACACACACAAATGACAAAACTAGAAAGTTTTTATCAAGTCTGTGTGTGGTTATCCCTACAGACATCACCTCCTCAGTACAGAAAATGCTTTTAGAGAATTACAACAGAATTCTCAATAACAAAAACTAAGTGGTGTTATATAGAAGGAAATACCATAGCATTATCATTACTTTGCCTTTTTTAAATTATTAATAGGAAAATGACAGTTAAATTTAATTTTCTGTCTAGGTGGGGACCAGTAGGGGCAGAGGTAGAAGGACCACAAGGGGCAGAAACAGAAGGTACTAATATTTTTCATCTTTCAAAGTCATTTATTTGCGTCAAGGATAAACTGAAACTTTCTTTGACCCCGTAAGAGTTTTTAGATATATAAAAAATTGTCTGCTCATTCTACAATGATTTACGTTGTGGACATGTGCAACAGCACCTGCAACTGACAGCATAGCTGCACAACTCGAGCAAAACAACACCTTTGCAGAACAACAAAGTATGTAACAGAACAGCGTAAGAAGAAAGATTTCCTTAGCTAAATTAGTGATCACTTGTGATAAAGTGTCAATTGAGAAAGAATAGCACCACTTTTCATCCAAAAGTATCAACCATTTGAATTACTAAAGCAGGACCAAGCAAGAAGTCTCTCAAATTAAACACACTGTGTGAAACATTTTGTAATTGTAGCTACTTTAAACTTGCTTCTCTTCTAGGGAAAATACTTGTTTGTACATTACTGAAAGGGTAATCAGAAACACACATTGATAGTCTCAGCACCTTTAAAAGTATATACCTTTATTGAACTAAGTAGGCCTTGTGGTTTCCATCTCACTTTTAAGAAAAATCTACTTCACCAAAAGCAATGCTCATACTACTGCCACCCTATGCATGACTTTTTAATGCTTGTCCTAGAGGCATTAAGAGAATGTCTTCTCAATGTACAGTATCATATATTAAGGATTTCATAAATACAAGCAGCAGGGCAGATAGCACATTTTTTGGCTATGCGATACTTTGATACTATGATAGCAGTCATGTCAGAAGAACTTAATACACTCTTAGAGTATGCTCTAAGCTGCAAATTCATTCCTCTTTTTAACCTCATCCAGAAGTAAAACTGTTTAACTCTAGTTAAAATGCCTACTGCTAACAAACAGACCAATTAAAAACTGTTAAATTAATGTTGACTAACTTGTATTAATTACTTTATCATTCCTTAAATAGGGTATCGTTACAATTCCAAATTCTCCAACAGCAGAAATTCTACGGGTTGTATTCCATAAGAATTTACTGAACAGTATCAGTTGTGTTAAGGGGGGAAGGAAGCAGGAACAGAAGAGAGGGAGGTATCTCCCCATACACATGTAATGTAGTCATCACAACATGTGTTTACAGTGCCACAATATTTATCTTAGAAGAGGAACTTACAATGCTGTCCTTCCAAAGAAACAAGTATGAAAAAGCAGAAGCCCTTTAAGTACTAGCATTGCCTAATCTTGTAGTGGGCATGTACTTGTTGGGGAACCAGGGTGTACCAGCTGACTACTTCAGTAAATACTTCTGGAAAGAAAATTATACATACTAGCCAGGAACCTATATACTACTATTTAAGAGTTAATATAACAAAGTAGGAATGACAGAAAGAACGTTTCTGCTGGCCAGAGGCCCTTCTTCCAAATGTGTTGCTTAATGAAGAACACTGACAGAAGGGGAAAAAAGATGACTAAGCAGCACAACCTGGAGGAACAGTCTCTGTTACAATGCTTGATCTAATCCCAAGGATGGAGTTCAATATGCTCCATACAGAGCATATTTAAATAGTGGAAATAAAGTGGAAATTTTCAGAATTTCGCTGCATCCCAACCTTGTCGATAATAACAAGAAAGAAACAGAACTGATTTTTTTTCCTGTTTGTGGAAGCCTAGGCAATCCAAAGCTATGACAGAAAAAGAAAAACAAAGTGTCCCAGTGGGAATCAATGCAATACATCCTGGAAGTTAGAAAAAAATTCTCTCGATTAAAAGTTGAGTACCTCAAAAACGCATTAAACAGTGCAACTTTCAACTCACTATTGATAAGCAGGTATCTTCCATTCCCTGTCTGTAGCAGGCCCATATATGCCAGTAACAAAAATAATACTAAACCTGTCCTCACAAAAACGCTGTCTCAACATCAGTTCTCATTTATTTATATAAGAAATATTAACAAGTCGACTAATCAAAATCATTTTTAGGAACTGTGAAGAAAATTGCCACAAACCATTGCAGATCAGTTTAACTAAACCTTGTTTATAAATACCCGTAAAAAAAAAAAAAAAAAAAAAAAAAAAAAAAAAAAAAAGAAAAAAAAAAAAGAAGAAAGAAAAAGGAGAACATAGCAGGACACTAGCGATAACATCCTCATAATAGTTACAATATTACTTATACACAGAGCAATCAGTGTTACCAGAACAAGGCAGTCCTGTAATAGACAAGTGAATAGGAAAAACAACCCTCAAGGCTGCATCTGCTTGCTAACTTCAAATCCAACAAGTTGTGTTACTGTTACTGCCCAAAGGAGGAGAGATTCTATACTGCACAGCAAGTAAACCTTTTTTCTCATTCTCATCCCATTCAGAAACTCTTAAATCTACCAAGACAATGAACGCACATACCAACAAGTAAAAACTGATCCAGTGTAACTATGCACACTTAATTATTTTCACTAGCTGCCTGACAAAGTAGTAATTTGTGAACTATCAGAGATGCTATCTATGAATGTCTCGATGAATGTGGGCAAGTTTTGCAGATTTTGGTTTTTCAGCTGTGGAAACAATATAGAAAGTACCAAGCGTCATGCAATACTTGTTGAATGACCTTGTAGACAAGGACTGTACTAACTATCGATTCATCACTGTAAGAGGGCTTAAGAGAAAGATACTGCAGTGTATTGTGCTACTGGAGAGACTACAGGACTCAATTTTTTTAAAAGAATCATTTTAAATGAGCTTCAGTTCCTCTACAGAAATGTATATGAAATATCACTGAAAACATAGAAGTGCGACCTTTAAGTCTACTCATAGAAGACTATCATCTTACAAACAAAGCCCTACTGTCTGAAACTGCTTTTTCTGAGATGTTACAGTAATCTTACTATTGTTACATTTAAAGAGATTAGAGAAAAAAATTCTACCTCCTTGCTTTTCCTACAGTATTGTTTGTACAGTTTTTTTTTTCTTTTTTAAACACACAGTCCACATTGTAACAAAGGCAGTTTTATAACCAAAGGCTCTATCCAGTTGATTTGTAACAAGGTTCACTTAACTATACTTTTTCACCATCACATCCGCTCCTCTACCTGCCCGTTGCATAAGCACATGTAAGTGCAAAATGCGGTGCTATTCTTTTTTTTCTGTATTCTCCAGAAAGCAACGAACACAGCTATTGCACAGTTTCTATGTGCTACAGGTGCACCTAAACAAAAGTATGTCCCATGGAAGGACTCCAGGCAAATTCAGGGTTTCCTCAAAATCCACCCAAGCAACATTTTGAAGACAAAAAACAAATTTGTGGTGGGTCAGGGTGGTATAGAGCACCAGCGAAGTGGGGGCAACTGGACAGTTCCCCTGCCACACTTGTGGTTTTGGATTCCTGGATGACACACGCACAGCCAGAAGATGAAGTGATGCTTCTGGGATGTAGAACTCAACAGGATGCTGGGAAGAACTGGTCAAACCAGCCACACAAACATGATTAGTGCCTTGCACATACTACAAAATGTGTGCTGTTGAAATTATAAAAAGACAAACTGGCAAGCCTCTGGCATGGATGAAATCAACTGACTGTGGTGGCACTGATAGCTTTTATCACCCTTCACGCAGGAATAAGACGTGTTAGGAGCTTAAAGTTGTAGTGGAGCCAGGACCAAGTCAATTTTTCCTGTCAGCGCAGATACCTCCACACAGCATCAGAAGAGGAAAACTTTTTTTAAATTGGAAAACGTGACTATAAATAGCTCCTGTTAGCAACCCTGCTCCCAAAAGTCCTAGGACATCGCTGTTGGTTCATTTTCTGATAAACATTCTCAGAACTATGAACTGGAATTTTCAAAACCCATGCAACATGAAAGAGGACTAGAACCAAATACTTAATACCTTTTGTTTCTTTTACCTGCCCTCCTAAATGTGGTACCCCAGAGTGATGCAACTGGTGGCTGAGACTGTACTTCATTTCCAGAACAACTCAAGCGGACTACCCAAAACTTCACTTGCACAAGGACGAGCAGTCAGGTATCTAACTCCTCCCAGCACACACTCAGTCAGCATTCCCTGCAAACTGCCACAGTGACTACATGAGGGAAGGAAGTTACCACCACGTGAGGCTGGTGAGCAGCACAAGCAGAGGTATGGGGCTCACAGAGGTATCTCAGAAGCGGTGTCTGGCTTACAGCACAGCCAAAGTTGGGCCGTGCTGATGTACAACACTGTACTAGAGCCAAAAAGGAAAAACTCTGTTGGCTTTGCAGACTGATGCAGTGTTGAAAAGAATGAGAAAAATAAATTCTTTACTATTTATGTTAAAATATCCTGCCATTTCATGATAACTTTTAAAAGGAGAAAAGATATGTCTTCTCTTACATAAAAGTACTAGATGAAACTTGAAAGCCATAATTTGCAAAAAATAAAGATTCACGCTCCCTTTCACTCTAAACAGTATATAAAGCCCTACTGTTGACAGCAAGGTCTGCTAGAAACTGCAAATGCCTCTCACTGTTTTGGTTTTTTCCTCCCTATTTCCTACACATTTCAGAAGAAAAATTACTGAAAGTTAATACATGTTTTCTCTTTCTCTCTTTAGAAAAACTCTTCCATGATTTTATCTAGCAAAATACAAGGCACAAGGCTCAATGTATTTGACCTGTTTTTTTCTTTTTTTTTTTTTTAAAGTTGTAGATATGGTTAAATTACATACGCTTAATGAGATCTAAGCACATACAGATTATTGACCTGAGTTCTGTCAAGAGAGATGACACTTTAGTTTTGATGGGGCAATAAAAAAGGCCATTCTAACAGCAACTCTTCGGATCTTGCTCAATTGAAATACTGTTTCTCACTTTTACATAGACATCACATCGCTTCTAGTTCTGTACAAAGTGCTTCCTTAAAGAATGTATACATAAGGATTTCTGTTTTCTGAAATTCTGGTAATGCTTGTAAGATTCCAGAGAGAATGTGAAAGAAGGAAAATACGACTATGTACTTTGTAAGGTGTGGTCTGGGTTGTGGTTTCTTTTTTTTTAAGTCATTTCAGACATTATTTCAGTATTTACCTGAAGCATTTTACAAGTTAACAGAGAATCAGGTGGATGGTACACTAAGCAAGCCATAATTCAAACATGGCTCAGCTGAAAGCAGATCTGATAGACCATTCTAGTGCTATGCAATTATCACCTAGCAATATATTCGGCACTTCAAAAGCATCAATGCAGCACCTTAACATTTGTAAATTAAGTAAGTTAATTTTAAATAATTGCATTTTAAAGATTAAAACATCCAACTGAGYCATTTGTTATCCAAAGAACTTAAACCGCTATTACTGTCATCCCACTTTAGATTCAATTGAGCAGATGAGAGGGCTGACTTGTGCAATGGCATTTTCCAGACATTGTTAAACTTTCACTCCAAACTGCTTTTGTTTTTTCACCTACTTATACTGAAAAGCTGAAATTCAAAGGTAATTTCAAAAGTATTTCCAAATCACAACTGAAAATTCCAATACAACTAAATGGCTACAGTAACATCATTATTAGGTAAATATAGGTGAAAAAGTGATTCCATGGCAGCTACAGTAAAAATAAATCCTTATTTATTTTGGGTACATGAATACCACGAATAGCCAGGAGATACTGTTAAAATAGACTAACTGATCATCATTGTGGTTCTTTCATTATGTTGGTGGCAAAGTAGCCTACTACAGCAAATTCAACATAGCATTTCTACTGGTTCACCTTACTGAACAAAGCAAAGTTGTTTCAAGTGACATTTTTTCTTCTTTAGATACCTATCTGAGATAGAGAACCTGATTTGAGAAAGTGAACATTATCACTTCTCACTAGACATGCATGTGGTTTGTTTTGGTGCATTTTTTAGATTTTTGTAGTTAATACTTCGAAAATGTTTGTCTGTATATATTACTCATTTCCCTATCCATACCAGTCTACTTTTAGATCACCGAGAAGGAGATGCTATGTAAAACAGAAAATAAATAGTACAGGAAAAGCACATACTACTGAAACACAAGCTTTCCTTTGTGCCTTCCATCTCAAGCCTGACCACATTCAGGAACACATTCTAGAAACCTGAAGGCTGTTTAATCCACTTCCCTCTCAACTCTTTAGCTTTGACTGAATCAGTCAACAAGACCGCCAAGTAGTACAGCCCACCATCTATTAAAAAGGAACCAATTCAACTCTGCTTGCTTCACAGCAACATAAACATACACCTAATATCTATACAAAACTTTCTACAAAGATACAATGGAAGCAGCAGGCAAAAAATAAGGCTTATTTTTCACACCTCAATGTTTCTGTACTCAACCTAGAACACCTTCTCAATTTTAAAAGTAAAATAACCATTTTTTTTTTTTATGACACAAACTTCATGATCTGCTTACTTTGGTCAGTGTTACCTGTGCTTTCAACACCAATAAGCACACCATCACATACAACTCACAAAAACGTTCATAAGATCTAAATACAATTCCAATGTGTTACAACTGTATTTTCATAGTCATAGGTATATATACTCTATATGCCATATTACAGTACTGCACGTTAACTTACCATAAGATTACTTAAATCACACACACACCCCCAGCTCCAAATTTTTACAAAATCCTAGCAGTCTTAATACATTTGCATATGGAAAACACATGAGTTTATTTTCCCTATTCCGCCTGTCAAAAAATATTTTTTTGGGAAAGAAAGTTATAATAATAAATTAATCCATTGGTGCAAGTTTCTGAGGAAGTGCACTTTAATAAATGTATAAAGTAAAAATCATGGCATGCATGATTTATCTCTTACATTATTGGGGAGAGTTCAACAACCTGTTAAATCTAAACAACAATCCACTAATACAGGGCAGAGCATGTATTCACCATTCAAATTACCTGCTCATCAAGCAAAGATTTTTGGCAGAAATGTACTGCTCAAAAGAAAAGGAAGAAAGAAAAAAAAACAACCACAAACCAAAAGAGAAAAAAAAAAGAAAAAAGAAAAAACAGACAAAACTCATCCCTAAAACAGGGGATTTAAAGTTCACCTGTCAAATGTAAGAAGACAAATATGTTTGTTTTATCAATTAATAGTTTAAAGCCTTTTTTTAATCACTGAAGCAGGAATATGTAGGGTTGGTTTACTGATGTAAATCTTCTGGTCCAAATTCAAACAGAATTAGCTAAAAATACTACTTTAAAACTAAAATAAGTAAGAGTTTTAAAATGGAAATGCTAATTCATAAACCATGAAATTATTAGTGTAAGACTGTGTTTCTTATCTCTTCTGTATCAGAACGGTGAACCTCTAAGTCAACATAAAGCAAAGCTGAAGGTCCAGTGTTCTTCACTGAGTATGTCACACCATAGTACTAAACCAAGTAGATTTTAAATCTTCTGCACTCCAGAATAATCCTGCCTTTCCTCCCTGACCTGACATACAGTATGACCTTACAGCTACATCTACAATTTTACAGCAATGTTATACTCCTGAAGAAAAATGCAGAGAGCAGTGAGCTTTGTCAACTGGCTTATATTTAAAGCACGCAATAACAATAATAAGCATAAAGTGATAAATCCTTCTAAATTATCTGCAGTGAGAGCCTTATCCTGATCCCACCAAAGACGACATAACCTCACCTACTACAATGGAAATGTTGGATTACTGAAAATACCTTCTTTATATCTTAAAAAAGAGGTTAATGAATCAAAATAATTGATACTTCATGTGATAGAGGATTCCCCAAGGCAGTACAAAAGAGCATGAAGTAAAGCAGAATACATTCGGTACACGAGGCAGCTAGTAAGAAACAAACAGTTTAAATTTACAAGTACCAATCTCAAAAGCAATGCCGAAGAGTGGCATGTACAGGACAGTTAAGAGGAGCACGTTCTCTCCATGCTACTATTAGTGAATATAACACTTCACTGCTGTAAGAAAGTTGTGCAAAAAAGGATGGGTGCTTGCAAAGCTCTTTGATTCAAATACTGTGTTTTTTTATTTGCTTATCTAGTATTACTTGAATGTTGCTGGGTTTTGTCATTCTACTGTTAAAGCTGTTTCAGAAAAATCTAGAGATCAGAATGAGCAATTCCAATTATTCAAAATAAAGACATTCATCTTGCAATGAATTCTTGTTCAACATTGAAATTTTGGTGACCCTGCATTCTGAGGTTTCTATTTCAGTAACTGAAAAGTGCGTGAACCTCCAACATGAGAAGCAAAGTAGTTTTCTATTTCACTTTAGATACAATCATTATTTAAAAATTATTTTAAAGCAAATAGTTATTCACGTTATAAGTCAATGTCCCCTCTTTTCTTTTTAAGGTGTGATGTGTCAATTCTTTTCTTAAAAAAAAAAAATCCTTTCTTCCATTGTTTCATACAAAACACATCCCTCAACTCCACACAAAACAGCGGAGTGACTTCAGAATGCATAGTGGTGCTACCAATGTTTTTCTTGTGTACAAGATTGCATGTAGTGAAAGACAGCTTGCATTTCGGTCATTCATTACATGCCACAGGTTTTCAGCTAAAGTGCAATTATGAGGTTTATGTCTTAAAATCTGCAAAAATTATTCTGAATTCCAGCGAGTGACACTAACATCAGTATACATACATTTGTATTTTGTGCCAAATAAAACGTGATTGCTCAGCCCTGCAACTACCTTTGCAACAGCCCCCCTGAACACCAAATAATTATTATCCTATTTTAAATGGAAAAGGAAACAAGACCTGGAAGACCTAAAGAAGTCCCCTACAAAATCTATCTCTGATCTTACAATATAAGATATAATTACTTACATTATTACCTATAATTAGAAATATATTGTTCAAAGATTAGAGACTGTAAATGAAAGCATGTGGCTACTCACCTACAGTATACCAACTAGCATCTGTCAACTTGCTGATAACAGCTTCTTGAAAGGATCCATCGGGCATTTTGGTTTCAACCATTGCACCAACCTGCAAAAAGGAGTATCTCAAGGTTACATGTAATCCCAAACTCATATAATGGAGAAAAACACATGTACACATTAATTCTTCCAGCAAGCTAGATTTTTTTTTTTTTAAAGACTCATTTTAGCTAAATGTTACTTTGTAAAATTTAGTTACTTAGCTGGTAAGAACAAAGGTCCTTAAGCATGAAGGCTGAACTGCAAGTAGACAGTAAAGCAGTAAGAAACTTGGAACATCTAATTTCAGCGTGACTTACATCATCACAAGAAATAATAGAAGGCTAATTGGAAATAAATATTCAAATTCAATCAAAGTAATTACTACTTTATTACTGATGTGCATGCAATTACTACTGTTTCTTATCCTTTAAACATTGTTATACTGTCAACTAGATCAGAATTCCAGTAGCGCCTACAACATGCATTGGTGTTCCTGCAATAGCTAGAGAAAATCTAAAGAGCTCTATTTGCAGTCAGTGTTTTTTAATGCAGCTATGTATTTTAGCAGACAACTGTTACATATAAAAATACAAACCAACACATATTTTTATATAAAATACAACTATTTTAAAAAGCAGTTAGAGCAATCGTATTTACTATTGTCTAACAGGCTTGAACTTAGCTTCGTAATCAAGTTCTCCATTACTTATATGAAGCTTTGTGTCTTACAAGATACAAAAATCATTGTGTGTGCAAAACTGTTTGCGTATGGAGTATACTACATAGAGAAGCATAAACAGCCTCTAAAAGCTACAAGAGTTAAGACTAATTACTCAGAATCAATCTGACCTAAAGCAATGAGCCTCCTCCTGTTGATGTAAATTCTGTAGAACGGGTACCCACCTAAACAGCATCAAAATTTAGAATTTTACAAATCAATTATGTGATTAGGAAAAAAGGCATGCAATATACATACTCTTAGAGGTCCTTTCACTTGGTCATCTTGCACTAACTGAGTTGAGTTATCCCCCTTCAGGACCACCTGAAAGATATTCAAAAACTTTTTTATATATATCTTATTTTTAATAGCATACAAAAAGCATATGAAACTGTATTTATAACAATAATTTGGAAAATAAGATCTTTAGCAATCAAATGGACTTAAACATTATTGAATGCAAAACACCTGGCATGGACAGTCTTACTAACAGGAAGCCCCGAGTATCACACTTATCTGAAGCATGATAATTAAAGAACAGGGCAAATCGAATATCAGCCGTTCCAAGGCAAAGAAAATACGTTTTGATGCAAGTTTGGATATTGAGGCAATCCAGGGCATACCTGGAATTGGGCTTCCAGATCAGAAAATTAAGCAGGTTTTTTCTCTCCCTCTACTTCAACCGTAGCACTTTATTAACAACACATTGAGTACTAAACTACAACAAAAATAAAAAGCTCTCTTTAATAAATATGTATCAAAAAATCACTGAACTGATCGCAATACAACCATTTCTGCTACCTTGAGCAAAAGAAAGTTTTTATGGTAAAGATGGGAATCACTACAAGTGTAATGAAAATAAGGATCAGTTACAGTGTAAGTAAACTATGCTTCTCCCTTTAAAATCCTATGTTTGAGAAGGTAACACTGATGAGACAGTGAATGTAAGCCTATGCAATTTGAATCCCCGAGTTTGCAGAGACTCAGTTTAGAAACATAAAAGATGAATATTTAGATGTCAACACTGTTAACTGTTTCACTGCCATTTGTTATAGCAAACACACCTACGATGTTTTAATAAAAAATTCCAAAATTCCTATTTCTTTTCAGGAATCAAAAGTTCCAGGAGCTTCCTTTCCACCTATAAAGATGTCCAGTTTTCTAGCTCCTCCAATTATCCCCCAACCATAGTCTACACCGTAGCTATAAATACAACACTAGTGGCATGCTAAAATAGTGTTGGTATTAACACACATTAAGGTTAATAATGCAGTTTATGCAATTTTTATTTAAAATTTTATATGGGCATTGAGATGAATACAGGTTGTCCTGCAACTCAGGAAAAGACTACTGGACTTTTTGGACCCTTTGCACTCTTGGCAAGTGTGCTGGGGTGTGCCTACATGCTTCCTAATTACAATATCAGGCTTAGCTTGTTAAAACTTCAATTGTTATAATATAATTGAGATACAGTGACAGGAATTTCCACCAAGTCACAGCAGCCTCATATACTTCCAAATCTTATCATGGAGTAATAAAGCATAAGATTCTAATGAGAAAAAGAAACTCACACCTATTAACAGTCTAAATACTCTATCAGACCAAAGATACAGATACAGAATCAAGGATGTCAGACCAGGAAGGGCAGCATGCTGCTTCCTACGGAGTTTCTCATTAACACAGATTTCAAAGAACATCACAAATTTCTAAAAGTACTCATTAAGAACCCGGGAAAAGACTCCAAGATCTGAATTATGTTTTTCTTTCTTATCATGAAAAGCACTCTGATAAAGTGATATGATCTATATATGTTACTGAAGAGGCTGATAGCTTGTTCTACTTGATCTAAGCATTAAAGCACATGAAAACTTAGATGTGCAGTTATAAAAAGAAGCTTTCATCTCTATTTGTTAGGGGTTTTTGGGTCATTAATGCCTTATTTACATATCCTGGACAGTAGACAAGAAAGTAGGAAGTGGGAAGATTTTGACAAAACAAAGCAGAAGAACAATTTCTGTATTTACTTTGAATTCTTAACTTTTATTTAACTACATTTTATTCTTGTTTTCCCATACTAGCATTAATAACAGTACTGCAACACCAAAATAATGACTTTCTTTTTTGGTTGTTTTGGCATAAGACCTGTAAATGTGAATGAATATTATGTCCCAGTGCTATGCATGTGTAGAAACTCAGCTACAGCCAAAGCACGCTGTTTTAGAAGCAGCAGCAAGATGCTCAAAACTTCGCAAATGTTATCCTGGACATTTCTAAAATCTGGTCTAAGAAACTAATTATTGACATCTTTTTTGCTCTTTCGTTGATTTATTTTGGCATTGCCTCTTAAGTTCCAAGCTATAAAACTGAGAATGTCAGCTGGAATGAAATGGAACTTTCGCTTCTGAAGAGGTTGCTCTTATTCCTTATTACTCATGTAAAGCCATAATCCTCTATTTGTGACATCAAAACTGATTGCTGTGAAACTGATGCATTCACAAACAGAAGACAACTGCGATCAGGAAAGAAGTAGCAAGAATAGGTAATCTGAAAGCTCATTCTTGTTCCAGCATCCTCCTAAAAAAATAAAAAACCACCACCACCMCCCCAAAAAGAACAAAAAACAAACAAAACCCACCCCAAACCCAACACCAAATTATGAAAAACAACATTCAAGTGCTCTTCAAAATTCATACAGTGAGGTGATGAACATTTCCTAATCTTCAGGACTAGGATCTCCTCTGACAGTCCTTTCAACACAATGCTTTAATAAAATCAGCAAGAATCACAGTATACTACCTTGACTTTCACAAGCCTTTTCACTGTCTTAATCTTTGCCTCACAGAAGGCACCACGGTACTTGGCACTGACATCAGTTCCCACTGTCAGGTAGGCAGGCTCATCTGCTGCCTATGAAGAAACAAAAAATAAGAACAAAGTTTAGTTCTTCTTATTTATTTTTACAGCTACATCATTATATATTTAATTCTACATCTAAACTTTTAGACCTATTGACTTTTAAGTGATAAACAATGTCTGTACTCAGAATTGCAATCAGACTGTTCTTTAAAAGGGAAAAAAAAAAAACAAACCAGCAAACAAGTTACAGGAAGTTTTGTCTTACTAGTGATGTTGACACCCCCCACCCCCCAATTTTGTCAGCCTAATTACTCTCCCAGAAATATCTTTGAGGGTATAGAACTGATATTTGGAACATCTCCTTATAGAAAGGGTAATAACATATAGGAGTGACTATTAATTCAAGTAATTCCTATACAGCATTAAAAAGGAAAATATTTCAACTGCAAAAAGGCAGTATAAAAGATAGTTGTACTTTTTTCAGTTATAAGCAATCCAGTGACACAGATTATGTTAAACATTTGAGATTGCTATCATCCCAATACTTACAACTAAGTCTATAACATTCTATAATAGGATTTTTTTTTCCTGCTGACTAAAAGGAGACCTCTAGAGAAATTTGTTGTAATCATTCAAACTGCTGTTAACTAGTATTTTTCTTTCCTGAAATGCCTTTATCAAAGCTTAATTGCTTATGCATTTTAAGAGAGAGAAATGGTTCTCATCATGTTTTCCTTAATCTGGACTTTATTACTCAACATTTCACTTCATTGTGCTCGTAGCAACTGATAAACAAGGGCAAAATTACCATGTTGAAAATGTCTATCAAGACAGGAAATCAGCACAGAATAGTAAATAACTTTTTCTGTTATGGGTTGTTTTTTTTTTAATTGTTATTATTTCTTCAACTCTGAAGGCAAAAGAAGTTTTTCTCTCTTTTGTGAATTATACTGCAATTGTTAAGCCTTTGTACTGAAAAAAAACCGGCAACGGCTAAGGCGGGACAAAAGCTGTGGTTTTGCAAACTTGCAATAGCAGCTGCTGATACAGGAAGCATTTAAAGACAGTAGCCCAAAGGACAACAACTCAAAGACGTCGTGAATTTTCAGACTACTACTGCATGACGATAAGAGCTTAGCTCACCCACACCTCAGCTGGAGAGCAGAAACAGGATTTGCAGCATGCACCGAAACCCCGGCCAGCGTTATCCTACTGTTGCTCAGCCGAGACGCGCGATTGAAAACGAAATCGCCAGAGCAGCTAGCGAGGGGGGGAAAGGAGCCGTTCCCCGCTCCGCAGATAGCCTACCTTCATCTTTAAAGGTTATTTGAGGGATTCCAGCTCAAAGACTTCTCCGCCCCGCGAGCACACGGGAAAAC